>JALHBY010000179.1:0-156685 GCA_024340155.1 Tolypocladium pustulatum | reverse complement strand
GGGGGGGGGTGCTTCAGGTGACGCTTGGGGATTGATAAGGATGGCCGTTGCTTAGCATCGGGCCAGGTCGTACCCTGGCATTCGTCCGATGATAGTAGCCAAGGCTGAGTAGTCATGCGATGCGGTGAGACGAACGATGTGCAAGAAGGGGGGAGATGGCGTGGAAGCGCTAATGGGAAAGAGGGCTCAGGAGGGTCTGAAAAGGACGAGTGAGATCGAGCCCCATTGACTGACCGATATCCCAGTGGTATTTGTGCTCCGCGACAGAAGTACAGCACTCGTCTGGCAGATGCCATGGGAAACTTTGCCCGACGTTCTGCCAGATCCTGGAGGATCGAAATTCGGGTTTGCGGGCCGGAGTCCAATCCCTCGCCTGGCCGCTCCTCTCAGGCATGCCGAGGCGATTTGAGCCCGCTCCGGCGACAATGCTTCTACAACTTAGGACTGATTTGACGAGCGACAGACTGCAAATATACTGCAAATGTAAAGGAGCGTCGCGAGGAGACTGGTATGGCTTGGAATCGACTCATGGTGGTGCACTGGGCAATGGACATGCAGGACCATTGCTCGGTGAAGCTTGGGCCTCGCCGGTGGCTGACACCGCGGCGAACCTGGCGTCCGTCGGCGCACGGCAGCGGCAACGGCCGGCCTAGTTTCCGTAGGCCTAAGTACGGTCGCAGACCCGCGCTTCGTAGGTAGTCAGTAGATCTTCAGCATTGTCTGGTGCTGTCGATCGTCGTTGATCGAACGGGTCGCTCCCCGCGCTCTTTGTTGGACCACCAAGTCTGATTCCCGGAGTTCCGGGCCGGACTAATTCCCGACTTTGTGCATTCGGACTCTGCCGTGCCGGTACTGTACCTTATCTCGCAAGAAGGGGCATGTTGTTGCGCCACCCGGCACTCCGAGCTAACAGGTAGAGAGAGGCCAAGGAGGAGGATCGGCGGGACCTTGTCATGCGGGGGCCAAAATAAACGTTCCCACTTCCACCAAAATTTGACTGAAATATGGGCAAAGTTGGGTGTTAGGGGGTACGTTTTTTCTGGCCCCCGCATGCTTGTTCAAGCGCCGAGGCTATGGATCCCAGTCTTATATTGGTACCTTTGACGATGGTTCTGGAGTGGCTTTGCAGTAGGCTCATGTTCGGCCTTGGCATCTTGTACACGAGGCAGCTTGGCGGCTGCGCGCGAGGCTGCTGTACGAGTACTCGCTCGTACTTTCGCGACATCTGGCCAAGGGAGTGGCGTCTCAGTTTGGCATCTCGGGCGTGGTGTGATGCCGCTACAGCGCCAAAAGCTTGTTGTCCAGGCGCACCGGAAGCAAACGGGCGCGCCGTGGGCTGATTCTGTCTTGGTTGGAAAGCTGGAGAAGTTCAGCCCTACCGTGCAGCTCTGCGACGTTGGTGTTGGGTTGGCTGCCTGCAAACATCCATCCGAGCCGGGAAGTCGCCACCAACGGCCCCCAACCAACTGCCGCGCCTGCCAAGCTGGCCTGGGATCCAGTCACGACTCCAGATCAAGCCATCATCATCCTGCGCCGTCTTCTTGGCACCGCGATATGATGCGCCTTGCCTTGGGATGCCGCATCGCTCGCGACAAACGAGACGCGGCCACGCAAGGACAGGCACAGGCAGCTTTGCGCAACCTTGGGGTGCCCACTCCCAGTGCCACCTCGAGCAGACACCATCTTGGGCCCTCAGCCTTTACGGGCCCAACCACGGCCGCTGACGACCCCTCCAAGCCCTCTTGACGGCCTCTCCACATCGCGACTACGCAGCGCGCGCTAGACGGCTTTGGATCGCGATCCCATGCCCATCCTTGGTCACCGTGAGAGGCCAGAGACGCGGGACATGGATTCAAACTCCTCAGCAGTCAGCAGCCAAGCGAACCTCCACGCCCCGTCCACCCGCCCATCCATCATCTTATTGCTCGACCGCTGCTCCACGCCTCTTCTCCCGCAATGGGGGGCACCAACACGAGCAATTCCAATCGACTGCCGTTGCTCCGCGCTGGTGGTTTTCGGTGCCGTCGTCTCCAACGATGCGAGTGGCACTGCACGCATGCTCTTGCCACGGGTTCCTGTACAGGTACAAGAGTAGAAACAGCGTCACCTTGTGGGATAGCCGCCTGGGCTAACGGGCGTCTATTGTCGTATTCGAGCCTCACTGCAACGAGACAGCAAAGGCTGGCGCCATGGGCTGTCAGAATTTGGCGACCCCATTGTCTCAGTCTCCGTCCATGCACGCACTTTCCCCGACACACTGCGGAATAGAACTGCGAGCCTTGTTTCGCCACCGTCGCCGCGAAATGAGCATCTCGAGCCGGAAGGGCAGGAAAGAAGCTTCAAACGTGGCACGAGGCATCAAGCATGCAAAGAAAGTCTCTAGAATCGGACCCGTGGTGCCTTGGCCTGGCATGCTTGGCTTCACGTTAGCCCGACCCAGAGGGGAAGCTCCACAGGACGACCATATGGCTCACTTCTCTTTCTCCGCCCCTCGTCGTTGGCTCATCTTGTCCACAGATCTTTTTGGTTTTGGTGGCTTCCCAGCTGGCTGCTGGTGCCTTGTTGCTCCCCAACTCACGCCCCGGCCACCCGGAATCCTTGCCCAAGCTCAACGTCTCCCGCAGCTACCGTCTCTCCGCCGTGCTATCTGGCCGAGTCGTCCACGCCCCTCCCCTCCTATTCAAGCCCCTCCTCCAGTTGGCTCTGCCCTTTTGACCACCCTCCTTGGCTGGGCATCCAGGCCACGGGCCTCGAAGGAAATCGAGCGCTGCTGGAAGGTGCTCTTTTCCAGGCCCAGCAGCCGGTACCGCATGTCCTACTCGGTCGTTCGCTATGTGCGCACGTTGCTGTGGAGTGTGCGCCAAAGCCAGAATCAGAGCCACGGCCGGGATAGCGGCTCATGGCACCCCCTCAGCGTCCAATCCCGCGCCTCCCATCAGTGCTAGTGACAACGGGAGCGTCTCTTTGGCTGGCGCCATCTTCGGCCGACTAAAACAGCCATCCCAGCCCAGCCCAGCCCAGCTTCCCAATCCTTCGCGGGAGAGGCCCTGCGTGCTGCGGTACGGCTCCCCCCATTTATCAGCCATCTGTCGCCTATTGACTCGCTTATGACCGACCTCATCCCTCATCTTCCTGCTCCGTAAGCCCCTCCTGCGCGCCTGTCGAGTCTGGTTGAGCATTCCCCTGCTGCCCATTGCGTTTCGCTGGGACGATTGCGGCGACCGCTGCAGGGACTGAGCGAAGACAGACAGAGCACCAAAGGACACAAGAGAGAGAGTCGCGCGAAACGGGTGGCTTGCTTTTGGCCCTGACTGGTGGGACCAGCAACGACACAACCAACAGCGCAGCGACAACCGATAGTCGTTCGCAAAACCCGGGGTCCAAAGGTGCCACGGCCGGCACATCCCTCCGTCCACCCTTCTTACCAGACCGAAGACTTGCTACCAACAGCGCTTGGCTTCGGGACCTCAAAACTCGATTTGATTGAGAACAGGGTTGATGCGCATTGCTTGTCACCTCCCGAGACGTATCGCCTGTCCCAGACGCAGGCAGGTGCCCGCCGCAGCCAAGCGCATAACCGGACCAACTGCCAACAGCCAACAGCCAGTCCGAATACCCAGGCTACCGCGACTTCCAGACGCGTCTTCAGCCTGATCGATTCCTCGTGCAGAGGCGAGGATCCGTTTGATCCAGGCAGACTTCGCACCGTCGCCGCATTGTCATCGCGCGCGGCTGGCTTCAGTTGAGTGACTGACCCGTAGCGCAACACCGTCGCCCGCGGATCGTCACCAACAGCTAGCACGCATCTGATCCCAACGGCGCTGTTGTGTGTCGCCGGTAGTATCGCATCGGCATGCCTCATATGCGCGAGGTCAAGACGTGCGACCGCTGTCGCCATTTCAAGCGACGATGTGATCTCCTCAAGCCGTCGTGCACCCGCTGCGTCCAGGCGGGCGTGCGATGCAGCTTCGACATCGCGGGAACGGCAGCTCCTGGCGGAGCGTCAGCCGGAGCTGCCTCGTCGTCTGTCCCCGCGCAGCAGCCGTACCAATATGCGCTCGCTCCGATAGGTGCGCAGCTGCCCCCGATGCAGATGGGGCCGACAATGCACACATCTCCGCCGCTATCCTCGTCGTCGTCAAGAGCCGGTGTTCCCCGTGCAGCCGCCACCCTCGTCCCAATCCAAGGCTCGGCCGCTGGCCCATCGGCTCCAAGAGCTGCAATCGCCGCTGCTCCAACAGACCCGTCATCCTCAGCATCGCCGGGCCAGGAAGATCCCACCGGGACCCCGACCAACGGCCTCATTTCACCTACGACGTCTGCGGAAAGCCCGGAACCAAATGCCATAAGCACCGCAGACACGGTGCCACCTCCCGATACGCCTGCGACGAGTGCCTCGTCTGCCAAAGGCGCTCGCATCGTGCGCAAGCGGAAACGTAATTGTCTTAGCTGTCTTCGGTGCCATCGTTTGAAGGTAAAATGTGACAAGGAGCTACCCTGCGGGCGCTGCAAGGCCAGTGGCAATGGCAGAGAGTGCTACTACAGTTATAACAAGGGGCCTAACGGTGGCAAGTTTCCTTGCCCTACGGCGCCGGTGCCGTCGAGCAAGGACGAGAAGAAGCCGCAGATGGCAACTTGGCAAGTCCAACACCGTGTCCGCGGGTCCAGCCATTGGAGAGAGCTCATGACCAAGGTACGTTCGAATGCCCCCCATTCATACGCCCCTATCAGAGATCGCGGGTCAACCCCGTGGACTGGCGAGCATGGTTGCCCAGATCGAATGAGACTGAAGCACTTCGTTCCGCATATACTTGCCGACTTGCTGGGGATCTGAAGGATCTGACATTTATGTTTAGATTGGTGCCCTCGCCTCGTCAGCAACCGGGGAGTCATCTCCCCTAGCCAATGCGCTCGAAGGGGTTGGTACCAACGCTTGCTTGGCCAATTTCTGTCTTCCCGGCAACTTCCCCTTTGGTACTCCTGGCGCGACGAAGTACTATACTCGTGATGCTGTAACAAGGCTACTGGCCAGCGAGAGAGCCCGAGCTGACGAGTATCTGGAGCGGTACCTCGAGCTCCTGGATGTCGTCAACCCCATTTTGGACATGCGGACATTCCGCGAGGAGATTGATCGCTACTGGCAAGACCCGAACGCCGTCAGCCTATGCTGGCTTTCGCAATTCCTCATGGCCCTGGGGCTCGGATGCTTCACCTCGGCCGACGAACCTCCGGCGGCCACGGAGCTGATGATGGCCGCTGAGGCGTGCCTCATGCAGACGCCCTTCATGTTCCGTCCGACCCTCATGACACTCAGAGCACTGTCACTCATGTCGGTGGCAAAGCTAGTCTGCAACGCCACCTGCTGGTCGGTTGACTCCTGCTGGACGCTTTTGGGGCTGCTAGTCAGGGTCGCTTTCATTTTTGGCCTGCCACAAGAGAAGAACGACAACGACGAAGAATTGCGAGACCCGGTCGAGAAGGATGCTCGAAAGAAGTTGTGGCTGACGATCCTGTACCTCGACGTTAAGGTGTCTATGTGTACGGGCATGCCACCCTTGACAAGACCGGATGAGCTGGGTGGAATGCCCTTGATTCCAGAATTTGGCGCGCCCGACAGCTTGCAAATGGTACTCTTCCAGTCTCTTCCGACGGTTCTTGCAGTTCTGGCACAAATCAACTCCAAGAAGGATCAGATCTCGTACCCAGACGTTTTGCGATACAACGCACAGCTCCGCGAGCTCATGGGACACGCCCAGCGCGTATGCACGGCGAATTTGCAGCGAATCACGGTTGATATTTTTCTCCGACGATGCCTTATGGTTCTGCACCGACCTTTTGCGCTCCACCCCGACGGCCCAGTCATGTTTCCTGAGTCGTACTGGTCATCACTGGAGTGCTCTTTGGCATTGCTCGTGCATTACCGCGAGCTGTGGTGCACTGACACAAACCTGCGCCTGGACCTTGTGGGCCGTGCCTTTGTGCTCGACTTCTTCTCTGCTACGCTGACGACTTGCGTCCACATGCTGCGCGAGGACGCACCCCTGAGCGGAGCGGCGGCAACGGGCTGCTTGATCCCACCGAGGCAACTGATACTAGACACACTGCGGAGCTGCGTCGACATCTGGAGCGGTGAGCAGGAGAAGAGCGTATGTTGGCGCACTGGATACCATCTGCTCAAAGCTGTGCTTGCGCTGCTCCCCGGTGTGCCACGAGGTCCGCCTCCGCAATCACAACCGCAGCCCATGGTGATGGGCCCCTGATGTGTGGTTCCTACGATTGATATTACGTTGCGGTCGTGGTTTTCTATGAGATATCCCTATTGCTACGATTCACGGGCGTCATGGATCTGCTTTGCCATCACAAGACCATGACACGATGGTTGAGATGCGATCTGCAAGGAAGGCAAGTTGCGACTTTTGCTGGTCAATAATATGTACATCGAGCGTATACCACTCTGTTCTTGTTTTTTGTTTGTTTCGAGTCTACAACGTCTTGCGAGGGCTGCCGTCAGTTCTCTATCGACTTCTCCGTCCACCCCCAGGGATGCTGTGGAATACCGACCCCTGGATACCTTAGGCCGCAAGCAGTGGAAGCGGACAAATATGGTGTAAATGGGAAGGAGGACGCAGAGGCTAGACCGTTTGAAATAGGCCTGTCAAGGACGGACGAAGTACAACGCAACAAACAGACTTGAATGCCTACGAAGAGACTGTCTTGTTGTCGCCGGCGAGTTCATGATTTACTCTTACACCAAGGTTAATTCGCTCGTACGCATGGTTGTTTGTAAAATGGTTGTAGATCGCAATCTCGCGCATGGTAGAATAGTCAACGGCAACTTTAGCCGCGAGCCTGGTCCCTGTCGCAAGCCACCACATGGCCACTCGGGAGCACCGGCGCGGTCGCGTCAAAACCACGAGGTCGGTAGATCTAGATGCATTGTTTCGGCTGTTTCGGGGGCGGTCAAGTGAGTTTACGGCGCATGGCAAGCCGTCCATGTGCTGTGGCGCATCTCTCCATGAGTCGCGACATGTGATATTTGGCCGTTTGCGGCGGCGGTGCTGTTGGAAATTGGCGTGCAGCTGAAGTGTGGGGAACGAACGACTCTGCATTGTTGAATTTCGGGAACCGTGCTGTCGATGACTGGAGGCTGCGAGAACAGGATGGAATTGTGTGAGCAGGCGAGGAAGCGAGAGGCGTGGGCAGAGCACGTGCTGCTGCGATGGCATCGTGCCACGGACAGGAGACCAGACAGGGGATGATGACAGTGACGGGACGGGCTCCCGTTGAACTGGCATCGGTACTTGGTGCTGCAGTGCACTGGCCAGCGACGGGCAAGTCACTGCACCCCGCAAGCCGCCGCGGATCATCGTCAGGCCTAAAGTTAGAGTGCCCGTGCCCTGTGCGTCATCTGGCAGCTGGGCTGGACTGGGCATCCATGCCACGGAACCGTCTCGCATCGCCCCCGCCTCCTCAATCCCTCAGTCTGGCTTGTGCAACCAGGTTCAACAGCAGACGGCCGGTCAACCACACCGCATCGCAGACAAGAGAGCTCGTCTCTCGCCAGAATCACGGGTCGGCGACGCCATCTCCTCTTCAACCACAGCGACAGTGTCTCGAGACCTGCAAGGCTGCTGAGCCACCCACCGCCCCGCGAACCATTCAAGCAACGCCTGACTGCCCAAAGGTTGTCAGCTGTTTGGACTTCGGCTCGCGACCCGACGCACCTACGACGCAAGTGTCGAAGACGCCGGTCTTATTCTGCGCCCTTCCCTTTCCAGATTCCCTTGAGGCCTTCAAGCACCCCTCCACCGAAAACACACGCGAGGCCTGAAATAAGATATCATGGCGTCCGCAGTCGAGAGATCGCCGATGCACTCCCCTCCTGGTCCCGAGGCCAAACGGCCAAAGGGTATGTCCGCTGCAACATCGTCTTCATTTGCACGATCCGGCAAGAATTGCTACTGACATGTTTGTTTTCCCTAGGCATTCTCAAGAACCCTTCGCACCAAAAGTCGCCGCCAGCTGCGCCCCCTCAACAACGGGCGCGGTCCATGTCTGGCAAAGAAGTCACGCTCGCAAATACCCAAATCAACGCCGGCGACCGTCGCTCCTCGTCCTCTGCCGGCCGACCGCCAGGATCCCGACGTCAATCGAGCATCTCCGACGGCCTCGCCGAGTCATCGCAGCGGCTCAAGTGGGACGAGGCCAACTTGTACCTCGCCGAGCAGGAACGCACTTCGACGATGAAGATTACCGAGCCCAAGACTCCCTATGCGAAGCACTACGACCCTGCCGAGGACCCATCGGACGACGAGGACGATTATATTGGTCGTCTGGAGAGCGACGGTACTGTCCGCAAGGCTCAACGCCCGCGTGCTGAAGACGACATTCCAGGTCTTTCTCTGGGCGAGCCGGAAGAGGAGGTCCCGGAAGAGGCGGCGTCGGGAGCGCAAGCTGAACGCGAAGGCGTCCGTCGCAGCTCCAGCGAGAAGAGTGTGCACGTGGAAGAAGAAAGCGTCGCCCACCACAACGCCGAGGAGGACATGGTGGGGCTCTCGCCGGAAGAGCGGGAAAAGCACCGCAAGTTTGAGCAGATGCGCAAGAAGCACTACGAGATGAGAAATGTGGCGGAGCTTCTGGGTCACCCAGAGGTGAATCTAGATGATGAGGACGATGATGAGGATGCGCCGCCGGTGCCACCGGTGCCCAACGGGTCGGCCGCATAGGTGCAGGTGGGGGAAAGTGGCGACCACTCAGCAATTCCTTTTTGGAACCAGCTTACGGATCCTGTCATGGCTGATGCGATAGGGGCCTTTTGTTTGAGGTGCGAGTCTACATGCTTTCCGGGCGTTTGTGCTGTCAATGGGTTCCGGACCCGACAGCTGGCCGGCGGGGATGTTGCGATACTACGCTTTCCCTCTGTGTTGATTCGCCCGCTGGACCAAGTTGCTTCGGTCTTTGGGGTTTTAGCAGACATGACATTTCGACTTGCGGTTCACATAAGCTTACGCCCAGGCTGTAGTTTGTTTGGTCATCACCTCAATACACAATAAAGTTTATATATGACAACGCACGCCAATTGAGAAACGCCAAATCGTAGTCATGCCCTCCTCGTTCGCGAGCGACATTCGCTCACTCGATAATGCAAATATGCCGGACATCCTACAGCAGCCCCTTGCGCGCCAGCTCGACCTTGCGCGCTGCCTCGCCGGCCTTGAAGCCGCCCCTGGAGATGCATATGCGGCGGCCCTCGGCGAGCTCAAACTTGTCTTCGTTGGCGTCCCAGGCGCACGGGCAGTGGTGCGGAAAGTGGACGCAGGCGAGGGTGTCGGGACAGAGGTAGTTGTCGCAAACGGCTGTAAGGCTGTTAGCAAGTTGTCTCTATGGGCTGCATGCTCCAACAATCCCAGACTTGCGGAGAGCAAGATCTTCTAAAGCCGCTTTCTCCCACGTTCCCAGGCTTGAAGACAGCAGCGACATGAGAAAAAGACACGTACACTGTTGATAGCGGCTCTGGTAGAGGGATGCGTCGCTGGGGTTGTTCTGGGGTTGGTGGTGCTGGTGGTGCTGTTGGTGGCCGTCGCCGCCGCCGCCGAACATTTGGTCGAAGAAACCGAACTGGGCGGCAGCGAGGGAGAGGAAAGAGAGAAAAGCGAAGAGCAGGCGCATTTTGGATGCACTTCCGGTCGCAAATAAGACTCCAAGACAAGATGCTATGGCAGTGATTAAAGCGTCGTGAGCTTAATGTTGGTCGCGGGATGCATGCTGGCCACTCTGAGGTTGGGCTTATCGATAAGGCGGTAACAGTGGCCTGACTAAGCGCAAAAACTCCAACATGAGCCGTCACCAGTCCAGGAGAGCTCCAAACAAGTACTTCGCAGTCACGACAAGCGACACAACCCGCCGGCGCGATGCGGTTCCTCTCGATGCACCGGCCGTTGCTGGCTGCGGCAGCGTCGGCGTTGCTGCCTCGAGCTGTCTTGACCGCAGCGGTTCCCCGGAGCGCGCAATTGATGGGCGGCATCATGGCGCTGGGGCAGAGACATGCGTCCGTCAAGGCGCAGGGAGCGTACAAGAAGAAGAGCAAGAGGGGAATTCCGAAGAAACTGGGAGCCAAGCGGACAGGAGGTAGGCAATTCTGGATCTCGCGAGCGACTCAATTGAGTGCTCTCAGGATGGCTGGTTGACTGACCTCGACACAACAGACCAGTTCGTCATTCCCGGCAACATCCTCTACAAGCAGCGCGGCACGCACTGGTGGCCCGGTGAGAACTGCATCATGGGCCGTGATCACACGATCCACTCCATGGCAACAGGATACGTCAAGTACTATCGCGACCCCGCGCGGCACCCGGACCGAAAATACATCGGCGTGGTGTTCGACAAGGCGGACACGCTGCCGTACCCGCAGCACGCAGAGCGCAAGCGACGGCTCAACATGACACCGCACACGGTGCGGCCCGTGGAGGAGCAAGCCACGGAATCGCCCTCGGGGATACCCTTCGAGGTGACGCGCGTCGAGCCCGGCGAGCCGGACCGGCTGCTGCGCTTGCGGGCCGACTACAGCTACCGCGAGGATAACTGGCGGATCGGGCGGCTGGTGAAGACGACGGGTCTACGGACGAGGCGCTTCCGCACGAGGAAGCAGTTCTTCCGGCACAGGAGATGGAGGCGGGAGAGGGAGCTCGAGGGGCAGCGCAAGGCGGAGCGGACGAGGGCGGAGAGCGGTGCCAAGGATGGAGCGGGGCCGAAGGTGGTGAGCAAGAAGGCGGCCAAGAAGGCGAAGAAGGCGGGTAAGAAGAAGTAGGGTGCCAGAAGGAGCCTTCTGCTGGTCTTGTTGTATGATAGATGGCGTGTATACACTACTGTGGGAATAGATGGACATTTCCTCTGGCGCTTTGGCGGCACCAACGCCATATTCAGAGTGACTGTCGTTGGCCTTACTTGGACGACAGCGGAACTGAGGAATTAAATGTCTAAAGTTGTACTGTGTCAAGGTGATGAGGCGATGTTGGATGCCGTGGTCACAGCTGCACCCCGGGGGCAGGAGCTGCGGGGTGGGGGGTTGCAGCGGTACGGCGACCTATCACGGCACTGCGCCGAGCGCGTCTCGCTTCCTACAGCTGTTCATCCACGACAACTCATCCACGGCCCTCGCTCGCAACGACGCTCTTTGCTACATGGCATAGCACCCGTGCCCCATCGCTCGCTCGCCTCTTGTGCGCGTCGTTACGCGCAAAGAACGCTGCGTCGGTGATTGGGCGTCGCGCTCGTCATCCACGTCCATGCGTACATCTCCAAGCCTGGGGGTTCGTGGCATCTTGCCCGGCGACGGCTAGCTGGACCGCAATACGGCGCTTTTACATCACTTGAACCCTTTGCGTGCTCTCCGACGCCAGACCTCGCTGCTCTGGGAACCGTCCCGCCGCCTCAGCAGGTGGAGGGGCCATGGCGACGCTCCAGGGAGCGGCTGTGGCCGCGCCCAAGATTCAGGCCACGAACACGCCGCCGAGTGCAGGACAGATACCACGGGTCATGAGCGACATCGCACCGCCGAATATACCCCTCGCTTTCCAGCATTATGTCCCTAATCAGCAACTGCAGCCGCAGCAGCCGCAGCAGCAACAGAAGCAGTATCGGTCTCCCCATCCGTCATCGCAGTCCACGCAGTCGCCCCAGCCCGCCGGCGAGGCGAGCAAGGGCATGGCGGCGCACCACCGTATATTGGAGCTTAACCGCGCGTGGGAAGAGAAGCGCACGAAGAAGCGCGTCGGGGGGGTGGGGAGCAAGGATAGCGACAGTTCGGATGCTGAGTCGGAGTCTGACGAGGTGGACATTGTCCTTCCGCCTGTGCCAAAGATGAAGATGTTGCCATCCATGGGGCCCATCCAGACAGCATCGCCTAAGGCGGCAGGTGAGTCGCTGTTCTCCATGCTGTCTCGATGCCCGCGCTGGCACGCTGTATGACGGCATCGCTGACTCCAAGCCATGCAAGCAGGGTCCTCAACGCCGCCAGCACGTTCATCGCTCCCTGGGCAGCCGCTGCAGCATCCGTCCAACATGTCAGCGCAACAAATGGTCGCCTCTGTGGCCAGCGAGACCCCTGTGCCGCTGCCCGAGTACACCAAGCAGCGCATGCCGCTGCCTGACTCTGCAAATCTGGATTCCAAGGCTGGTCATCCCTCTACGCGCGCACATGTAGTGCACAAGACGCACTCTGCCGATGAGTTGCGGGCTCGAGCACGACGCTTTACGGAAGAGTCGGTGCAAAGGATGCTGTCACAGGCAAAGGGGACGCCGACTCCGCAAAAGCCGTCTCAAGCTCTCACCAACGGCGTGTCGGGCACGCCTCCAGTGAAGAACGCTTCAGGATCGCTTCCCGCCAAAGTCTCTGCGCCGACGCCGACGCCTGCAGATTCCGCTTCCAAAGCAACATCCAAGGCCTCTGCAGAACCTGAGGGGAAAAGCCGTAAAGTGAAACTTTCGATAAAGCGTCCTGCGAGGGGACTGCCCACCAATGGCTCTGGAGATTCTACACTATCAAAACCCAGCTCTCTGCACATCACGACGAAAGCCGAAGAGCTCGACGGAGGACTGCAGGGTGCTCCTCAAACCCGGGCAACGGACGAAAACTCGGCTGCAGCACTCCCTCCGTCGGCATCGGCTCCAGCACAGCTGGCTAGGGGCAAAGTCGATACCGAGTCCGATTGGGCTGGCTCTCAAGAAAGCGAGGAGTCGGATGACAATGATGACAACTCAGACATTGTGATGCTTGACCAAGCGCCATCTGGGTTCAAGGCGACTCAGTCCTCCAAGCATATGCCTACCGTGGATTTATTTGAGGGCCTGAAAAAGAATCTCGACGGCAAATCTTACCAAATGCTTCACCGTACGCATCTCCTATTCTCTTTTTCAAACACGAGGTAGGCTGCTAACGCTAGGTCCAGATGCCAAAGGCCCTGGCGAGGGCGGTAGAGGTGCAATCTTCCCGACGGGCTACAAGCTCCACGCACCGCCTTTGCCGTACATATGCCCTGTGCGCGACTGTCAACGACTCCTAAGGAACATGATCGCGCTGGGCGGTCACTTCTGCGCCGCACATAAGGGCGGCATGTTCAACGACAATCGTGACGGGACTTTCTCCTTGGTCAATACGTACAACAAGCCAAAAGGCTATTCGCCTGGCATCGTCGTATCGCAGAACCCTCTCCCGCCGGACGCTGAACCTGCTGCCGAACCTAGAGGCCCGCCGTGGACTCACTCGCAGGACCAAGTTACGCCCACAATAAAAAGGCCCCGGTGGGTCATAGGGGCAAGCGGCATCTCTCGCTCTGGCGAGCCATCAACTACTGTTAAGAAGACGGCAACTGCCTTCCCCGACGCGCGACCGGCTCAGGGTACCTACGACGTCATCAACTACTTGCACAGCTTCCTCTCAACGACGCAGACAATTCCCTACCGGCCAGATATCCGCTTCATGGAGAAGCTGCCTCGACTGCGAGATCTCCCGGCCAATTGGATCACCCGCCACCGTGGTACATATCTTCCAATCACCTTTTACGCATCCGCGTTGGCGTACTTGACCGGCGACGAGGTCACGGGTGCGGGTGCCTGCAGGCGGCTCGCGGGCGAGTCGGCGCGGCTGTCCGACCGCTGCATTGCCCTGTCGAGCAGTCTCCCAAGCTATGCCGTCAAAGAGTTCACGAAGCAACCGACGTGCGTCGGATGCCACTACTTTGTTCACCTCCAGAAGCAGCGAACCGTGTGCGCGTGGGCCGACAATAGTCGCACGCGATCGTCGAGCGCTTCCCTGGACAAGGACAACGCCGCGTCTCCTGCGCCGATGCCGTCAAAGTCTGTCACTCCAGCCCCCTTTCTCAGGGGAGAAGAGGCGACGCCGCCTGCAAAAGCGGTTGCGCCGTTGCGAACTTCAGCGAGCATGCGAGAGCCGCGAAACAAGCGGCCAGCTTCAGCCCTGCCCGCCAGTGCCGGCTCGGCGCCCAAGGTCGCAAAGGTTTCGGCCGGCTCGACCGCTCAAGGGAATCATGCGGACCTCGACGAGATGGAGACGTGGGAATTTGCGCCAGGGCGGTTCGTAGACGACTCTGGGTTCGAGAGTAAGTGCACGGTTCTTGAAGCCGCTGAGTACTTGACGTCGACTGACGGATTTTCACAGATGTTGCCTTTTCTGGCGCTTACCTGACAAACGCACAGCCCGTCACGGTGTACCAGGACGTCAGCATCAACGTCGTCATCGTGAAGCCCGGAAGCAGCAATCGCTGGGCGACGGAGACGGACAAGCTGCGGACATGCACGGTGGCAGCGGGCAAGATCAAGGTCAAGGTTGCGGAGAATACATTTCAGCTCGGGCCCAATGGTGCCTTTGTCATTCAACCGGGACAAACGGCCTTGGTGGAAAACAGGTGCTACTTTGACGCGACGGTCCACTGCGTCACGCTCAAGGATTACGAGCTTAGCAGCTAGATGGACTTGGGTTGTGGCATTTCGAGCATACGGCGTTAGGGACGGTACAGGTCCTGAGCTGGGCTGCAAGGCTGGGGGCTTGACCACGGTCTTGAAATATGCGGAATAGGCAAGCGAGCGGTAATGTTGGTATTCTCTTCGGCATGATGATTCGTGGGCTCGTGTCGGTCATGCCTGAGACTCAAGGTTCGGGCAAAAGCACATTGCAATTTACCTAATCTATTAAGATTGGCGGCAGCTGTGCAACTACCGGTGACAACGTGATGCGTGATGAACATTCTCTGGAGAATACGCAAATGAAAATAGATCAGCATAGTTTCGGCCTGCTCAAACCCCCAAGACTGTTGCTGCTAAGTGAGTGAGGCGGCCAAGGCGGCTTCTCGCACTGAGACCATGTGCCACGATCACGGGTGGCGTCGGTTGTCTCACATGAGCGCCTTGGGCGAGCGAGGCATCAGCCGGCCCGTCGAGCCGATACTGCCCTTCCGCCCCCAGACAAGAAGAGTCGAAGGGCGAATGATGATAATAATCACGAGCAAGTCACGGATCGTCGCAAATGGCACGCCGTGAGCGGCAAAATGTAGTTCCACGGACTTATTGATGAGTCTTGTTGCGCAAAGGTTGGGGCTGCCGCCCACAGCGAAAGGCAGGGTCGTGACCTGGAGTGTGAGAGAGAGCCTCGCTCTTTGTCTGTGCAAGGCAGGTGATGCGGGCGATGACGGTAATGAGATCTGGCTCATTAGTATGGACTGGTCTTATTTATTCTGTCTAATTGTCGAATCTGCTTTGACTCTGGCCAAGCCTGCCACTACCCTATACCCCTTCAGCGTGTAAGACGGAACGGCTGACGATACCACTGCGCACAATAAATTACGAATTATAGCGGATGATGTCCATGGCTGCAGGCGGTGACGGGGCTCTAATAGCCCCTGTACTCGCCGCGGCGGAGGTCGCCGACCACGCAGACTCGCTGCAGGTTAATCCAGGAAGCCCCCAAAGCCCTCCGCCTCTGAACGCCAACCACGACGATCCAGTGTCACCGCCTCCGTCTCCACCACCGCACAGCTCTGGGACCGACGAGACGGACCTCAAGGCAAAGGCAGTTCAGGATGACGAAGAACGAGAAGAGGCCGCAAGTAGTCGCTTCATCATCGACCCTGCAGGGGATCTCACCTTTGATGAGACGACCGTCGACATCGTCGCGGTGCCATGCCCCGGGAGCAGCCCGCTGCGCAGCTGGAACCGAGATGGGTTGATGAGCCGCTATTTTGGCGGGCCATCGGTGCGCGATGCAGAAGTTAAAGGTGATGGTGAGAGATCGAGCCCTTCGTGGGTGCGGCAGGGCATCCGGCGAGAGGCTGACCGGGCACGCATCCTGCTGTACGAACATCCCGAGGCTGGCGAGGGAATGACGCTGAACCGACTGGCGGACGCGCTTCTCGAGGAGCTGCAGGCGCTGAGGGTCGCCGAGGGCCAAGAGAGGCCGCTGCTCTTCATCGGGCACAGCATCGGAGGGCTGGTGGTCAAGATGGCTCTGACCAAGGCGAGCCGCAGTTCCAAGTATGACAATATCGTGCGCGAGTGCTATGGCGTTGCTTTCTTTGGTGAGTCAACCCGCCTTCATACCCTTCGCGTCCGGACGCTGAACATCTCGCAGCTACGCCGCACCAAGGATCCAGCTACTTTGCCATGCGCAGCTTGGCCCCTAGCATCCAGTCCCTGCTGCAGCTTGCGGTGCCGCTGCCCGCCTCCATCACCAATGACCTGCGTGTGGGCAACAGCCTGCTGCTGCACGTCGATGAGGACTTCAAGTCCGTGTCCAACGATGTGCGCGTGTGGACCTTTTATGAGACCATCGACTCGCGGCTGTCCGGCGGCGGCGGCAGCAACGCACCTGGCTCGGAGTCGAGAGACGTGTACTTTACGGCGCCGCTAACGTCCGTCAAGTCGGCCATCCTGGGCATGCGGCTCGAGATGATATTCCCCATGCAGAGCGACCACGCGAACATTGCGTCGTTTGGGCGGAGCAATGTGCATACGTTGCGCATGTTTCTGAAGCACCTCGCCTCGCAGATCAAGCGCGCGGACATGAGCTTGCGGGATGCGGATGGCGATGGGCACTGGGCGCTGGGGCTGGAGCAAAAGGTCAACGTCGAGGTGCATGGGTTCTTTGATGATGCCCTAATCGGAGGCCATCCTGAGGCGGGATCCATTGTGCGGGCGTGGTCGACGAGGATACCGCTCAAGGACTTTCTGAAAAAGGGGCCCGAGGAGTGTCTGAGCGAGAGGCTGAGCGAGGTGGAGGGAGCCCCTGAGGAGACTCGATTCCTGAGAGCCCGGGGCAGGACGATTTTGATCGGGAGGGAGACGCACCATGAAGGAGGTGCCTCCGTATCTTCGGCTCCCGCGCCGCTGGCGATGAAGAACGCTCTAGGGATTCAAGACAAACAGGCTCCGACTCAACAGACTGTCACCCCTGGATCACCCATCATTCGACCCGTTGACTTTTCCCACGACCGACCTCGGTCTCTGCCAGTGGCGGCTCTGACAGGCTACATGACACCTCCGTCAAGGGCCATCTCGCCCCCGACCCCCTTGATCCGAGCCTCGCCGCTGATCCGCGCCGACTTTGAGCAAGACCTCGCCATCGACCGGCTGTCGCCGCCACTGCGCCCGCGCATCGGTCGCTCCATCAGCCGGTCCTTTAGCCTCGGCAGCGACCGCTCGCGCATCGAGTATCGTGACTTTCCGCCATCCTCGCAGCGCAGCCGCAGCACGTTCTGTGAAGCTGGACTGGGCAGGGATGCCGAGGACGACGACATTGATGCGTCGCCGCAGCTCCCCGAGGCCGTGGTGGTGATACGCAAGGTGGCGCGGGACGGCAAGCAGCGCACGAGCGAGACGGCGGTTGTGGATGAGATGCCGATGGCGTTTGTGACGCCGGATGTGCTGGCGCGCAGGTTTGTGTGGGTTCATGTGCCGTACAATAATCCGACCTGGGTCAAGGTGAGTCCCTGGTCTCACATGTTCGAGGCATGGATGAGGATGCTTTGCTGACGTTGCGATAGAATGTGCTTCAAACTCTCGAGGTCTGCTACAAATCAGACTTATCGATGCTGTATAGCCACGACTTTTGGGCGACAAGGCATACGCGCGGGAGGCATGCGCAGCATTATGCGTATTTTGCAAAGCCGGGCTGCTACTTTACAGCTCCGCGAGCGTGTGAGTTCTTTACTTCCTTGTAAACTGGACCCTGAACGCTGACGTGTGTAGTGTCACCCCGTCAGTCGCTTACGAGCCCGGCACTGTCGCCGGCATCGGTCGACGAGGCCATGTACACGTGCCTCTTCCTGCCATACCTCCACTTTGACTCATACAAGCGGTTGATCCGGCGACGGGATCTCATTCTCAAACGGCTGAATCATGGCCGTGCACGACCGGTGCCGGAGTTTGTGGCCAAGTCCGACTCGCTGGAGCTGCAGGTTGTGTGGGAGTTTCTCGGCCACGATCCCCCAATCAACTGTCGTCGCACGCTGGATCAGTATGCATATCCGTCTCTGCGAGACACGAGGTCAAGAGACGACGATCAGATGCTGTACAAGCTTACTAAGGAGCGAGGGTTTTACATGACGGAGCAGGAGAGGGAAATGTACAGTCAGGGATCGAGCAGCCGCAACAGCTCGCAAAAAGACGGCCGTGGTTCTAGCAGCGCATCCTTGAGCTGGCGAACGAGACTGATGGGAAAGAATGGCGGAGACGACTCGGATGACATACCCGAGGAGGAGAAGGTTCGAAATGGCAATGTTCTGATGGTGGATCAGCTGTGGCTCTGGGTCATCAATTCTCGTAAGTCGAAAGCTTGACAGCTCTACAATGAAGGGAACTAATGTGAGACCAGACACTGTGCTGTCGTTTTTTCCGAAGCGGGAGAGCGACCCTATCGAGGGTCCGCTGTACCAGCAGGCGGACTTGCGGGACAGCATCTTCAACGAGGTCAACGTCGACCTCACGCGGCAGTGCGAGAATGCGCTGGACCTGGCTGCCCTGGCGGCTTTGCATGCCGTGAGCGTGCTGCTGGACCGCGCATCGCATCCTGACCTGGAGGTGTTTCGAATATTTGAAGAGGCCATCAGCGTACTGGTAGGTTGGCTACCTATACAACAGCAAGGTGTTGGACATTTGGCTGACAGATACTAAGACCGAAAAGCTCACTTCTTCGCTCAAAGAGTTTCGCACCGTCGGCTTCCGTGATAAAGCTTTCGACTATGAGCCCATTGAGAACAAGCCGGGCTCGATCCGAAAGCGCCACAAGGAGGAGGGCCTGCGGGCAGAGCAGGAAAACCGCGACAGCACGTCGGCGCTGTTGGAGTTGCGAGACATAGAGGACGAGCTGCTGACGCTGCTGCACCTCTTTGAGCGACAGTCCAAGGTCATCTCGTCCATGGCGGCCATCTACGGACGGCCGGAGCTGCGGGACCACACGGCGGGCGGGCGCATGTTCCTCAGCGAGGCGCTCAAGAGGCTCCGTGAGTACTCGCACCAGGCCGACGAGATGATTCAGCGAGTACGGGCGACGCGCGACGACTACGACAAGCTGCTGCAGATGGTGCAGCGCCAGGCGCAGGTGGACGAGGTGCGACTGAGCCGGCTACACGCGGACCTGGCGAGCGCGCAAAGCCGCAGCGTCATGATTTTCACGACCTTTACCGTCATATTCCTGCCGCTGACCTTCTTCACGGGGCTGTTTGGCATGAATACACGGGAATGGGGCGGTGGGAACAACCTTGAGCTGCGGACCATTGGCACCATAGCGCTGCCGACAAGTTTCATGCTCGTGGTGACATCGCTAGTCATCGCATTCAGTACCCGCGTACGCAAGTTCCTACGATGGCTGGGCCGTGGATACGGGCGCGCGATGCGGTGGGCGTACTCTACACTGTGGCAACCGCTGTTGGTGAGAGTGCTGCACGTATACCGACTACGGGGACGGGGCCGGCGAGCGACCGAGGAGAGGGAGGCGGCGAGGCGGCGCAAGATGATGCTGGAGCGGGAGGTGAGCGACTTTTGGGAGCGGCATCGGCTGGAGCGGGAGAGAGGGTATCATATTCCCGTGGTGAACCGTAAGAAGGCGGCTGGTAGTGTTTCCGGGGGCGGTGGAAGTGGGACCGTGAGCGCGAGCGGGAGTCGGAATGGGACTCTTGGAGTGAAAATGAAGGGGGAAGGGACGCGACTGAGGAGGGTCAAGTGATGATGAGGATGGTGGTGCATTTTATACCTTGTGTGGCGTTGAGGAGGAAAGATGAGTTTTGATTTGCATTTGCTTGCGATGTATGGCATATTGGGCGTCACTCATGTAAATACGAACGCATTTTGTTCACAGCATCCATATGTAGCGCGGAATACATTTTCCTCAACTGCTAGCCCACCCCGGATGCAGCATCGCATTACTCCCCTCGGGCCTCTTGTCCACGAGCAGCTGCGCGCACTCGGGACCCGCCACCGGCAGCCTGAGCAAGCCGCCTGCCGGCGAGACGAGGTGCGTGGGAAGGAGGCCGACCTGGCGGAGGGCGGTGGCCTGGTCCCACCAGATGTGCTCGTGGTAGAGGCGGTCGCCGCGGACGTTGACGACGGCGACCATGGGGATGCGCAGGGGGAGGTGGGAGGCGGGGATACCCGGGAGGAGCCAGGGGATGGGGTTGGTGTGGGTGCAGGTGAAGATGAATTCGTCTGCGGGATGGGTGTTAGTGGTCGATGGGGGGGTTGAGATGGTTCTCAAGTAAGAAGAGTTTGTGTGGATGAAATCTCAGGCAAGGATTGCAAGAGACGTACCGACAACGCGATCTGGGCCGAGGGTGCGGGAGAGGGGCTCGAGGGCCGTGTCGGGGGGGGTTGCTGTTGATGCAAGTCAGGCGGTGGTGGGAATCTCGACATTGGGTTGGTGAGGAGCGTACCAGAAGATGAAGTAGTCGCGATAGAAGACTGTGAGTTGCTCGCGACCCATGCCTCCGGCCATCTGTCAAGGATTGTCATCAACGACACCAGTGAGATTCACGAAGGGCGGCGAGGCGACTTACAGTTGGGACGTGGTTGACGTACGGCTCCGCCTTTTCCATGACGTGAGCGATCTCGTCCACGCACCAGAACGCGTTGACCAGAGGCGACTTACCACCATGGTCCCCAAGGTCTGCGATACGCTCCGCCGCTGAAATTCCCAGTACGTGTGCTCCTCCCAGATGGCCTCGATGTCAAAGCTCGGCCCGCCGAGGTGCTGCCGCAGGAAGACGAGGCTCCGCGTATGGGCGAGCGCCGCGGCAGAAGCGTCGTAGGCCGGGCCGCCAGGGAGCATAAAGTCGGGAGCGCACAAGGGATAAGCAATGGCCTTGACGGCCTTGTCTGAGCACTTTGGCAAGGTATCAGTGGAGGGGAGCGCGGCTTGGGCGAGAAGGGGAGGATGGGAGGGTGGGAGCGAGGCGGGCGGGGCGGTGAAGGTGATGATGCAGGCGAGCTGCTTTGGGAGCTTTTCCATCGACGCGAACATCGTCGCGGCCGCCGGGTGGTCATGGATGATGAGCCCTATCCTGTCCGCCGTCTCGACGGTTTGATGAGACTGCATTGCCTCGACCGCCCTCTTCAGCTCGGCGGGCCAGCCCGTGGGACGCAGCAGCACGGCCGCGACTGCGAAGCCTTCCTCGGCCCATTTCTGCACCGGCGGCGGATCCAAGCACTCGTGCGGGTTGAGTAACGGGTCATAACCCGAGCTTGGCATGACGACGACGAGGCCGGGACCGGTGCCGCGACGGGTGAGCGGCGGCTGTATCTCGCAGGTCGTGCTGATGTGGTGGCGGGGCGCGGAGGGCAGAGGGGGGGCGTGTTCGTTGGGGGAGGTGGCGTCGTAGGCGGTTGGGGCTGCCATGATGGGGGGTTTGGAAGGATCTATGTGATATGATAGATGTATCTTGTTCAAGGAGCGATGAATGTAGATGTTGGTGAGTGAGACGGCGCTGTTGATGTTGGCTGGGGCCCGTCACGGCCCCACTGTCCCGGCGGTGGATGCGAGGGGCCGACGCCCGCTCTCCGATGAAGGGGTGCGCTTGATGTGACGAATGAATGTGTCTGCAACGGTGTTGAATACTGTATGTACTGTGGATAGTGTCTCCGGATGGGCTTGCTTTACTTTACCAGTAAGATCGTTGTTGGACGGTATATTGGTCGACGGTCACGGTAAGTAGATGCGCTGTCCACGCGACTTGGACCGCAGGGTCAGCGGGCGAGGAAGGTGCAGGGGCTTATTAGCGCCATTGATTAATCAACGGTAGTTGCGGGTGGTGGTGACCTGATCCAATATCTGCACCGCAACTCACCTCACCTCATCTTCAACAACTCTCATCGACATCACCAACACCAAACATACGGCCGCCGCCTCCACGACTCCATCTGGTACATTGTAAAACACCGTCGCTGCATCCAAGGCGCACACACAAGCGCCGCCATGCCCGCCCGCTCCGCCTGGCTGCGGCCGCCCGTGCAACACCTCCCCCTGCTGCCGCACCTGGCCCTCGTGCCGGCGCTGCTCGCCGTCGCCACGGCCATCGCCCTCTTCGTGCACTCGGACGTCAACGCCGCGCTGCTCTGGTCGCAGTGCCACTCGCGCGCGCGCCTGCCCGCCGTCGGCCGCGCGCTGCCCGGGCTCGGCACGCCGCTGTGCTTCCTCGTCAGCTTCTTCGCCGAGGCCCTCGACGCGGTGCGCAGCCGTGCCGTTGTCGCCGTCGCGCTGGCCTATGTCGGCGCACTGCTGTCCGTGTGCACGCTCGAGGCGGCGCGGCGTTGTAACCGGCGGAGCGTCGTCATTGCGCGCCCGACGGGCTGGTGGCTGCTGTTCAACCTCGTCGGCGGTGCGCTGGTGTGGCAGCTGGTCATTGTGCCGGCCTTTATTCACCGCGCGAGGAGCTGGTTTGTTGCGGAGAAGCAGCCTGCTCGTGGTCACGGTGAAGATGCTGATGCTGCGAGAGACGAGGCCGAGGACCACGACGACCGCGACAGGAGCGTCGCAGACGCAGAGGTCGTGGCCATCCCCGTCGCCGTTGCGCTCGGCTTCTACCTCCCCTCGATTCTCATGGTCGTCCTCAACGCGCCCGAGATCATTGGCGTTTGGCTCTTCTTCCCAGGCTACGTTGCTCTGATACGCCTGGGCCTGCGCTGGGCCATTCAGAAGCTGCGCCGCTCCGAGTCTGCGTTTGTGCACCTCGAGAGCAACCGCTGGCGCGTGGCCGGCCTGTACGCCCTGCCCGTCGTGTGCTCCGTCCTCGCGCACGTCTTTGTCGTGTATGCCATGACGCGGCGCGACGACCGCAAGGAAATGACGCGCTCGACGGTCACCTTCATCGAGATTGACGTCCAGTTCCTCGCGCTGACGGTGCTGTACTGGGTTTTTGCCGAGGTGGGCTGGCGGGCGCCGCTCGTCATGGTTGCGACGGGTGTGGTCCTGGGGCCAGGGACGGGGTTGTGCGTGGGATGGATTTACCGGGAGAGGCTGCTGCGGGAGGCATTGGACCAGCGGACTACGGCTGCGTCAGACGGGGAGGAGGGTACTGCTGGCGAGGGCCAGAGCAACGAGCAGACGCCGCTGCTCCGATGAGATGACGAACACTGAGCAGGGCCTTTGCACGCCTTGCAGAGATACCCCGTTGATGAAGCTTGTTGAGCGTAATAGTCTGGCACGTTTTACATGACATGGCATGTTGGGGCGAGCATTGGTGTTCAAGCTTCTTGGCCTTGATGTTTATACGGTTCTAACCGTCCGGTGTAAATAGTACATGGTATGAATACACGTCCGCCGTCATCCGCTACTCTTCTCTCGGCAGCCTCGCTAGTATCCTCTCCCTCACAATCTTTGACGCCACGACGGATCCGTGCTGCAGCGTAATGGCCCCGATGATGGCCATGATGGCACCGTTCAGAACGACCTCGACGCCCGACGCTTCTAATCTTTGGGGCTGCCAGATGTGTCAGCACATTACGCGGAAAGAAATCAACGCCGGAGAAACGTACCAAGCGCGGCTTCCACCGCACCACGTCCAGCATGCCCACGTTTGTCGCCAGCGCGTACAGCTTCTCCTTGCCCACCACGTCCTTGGGGCCCTCGACGCCGAGGTTGTCGACCGACGCCAGTTGCTCGTGCTCAAAGGGCCTTCTGCCGTACTCGTCTGCTGTCCGCGAGCCCTTTTGCGGCGGTTTGCTGACAATGTCCTTGGTCGCCTCCATGACGAGCGTCAATCGGCCTGCGAGGCGTTGGTTAGTCGCACACATTTTATTTTGCACAGACAAGGGCACTGCGGACGCACCCATCAGCGCCAGCCGGTCGTTGAAGCCTCTCCGGCCCTGGTCGAAGCTCTTGTGCGTCACGGCCAGCCACTTGAGCTCCTCGGGGAGCATCTTGCTGCCGCCCTGGCCGAGCAGGCGGTTGTACATGTCGTCGAGCCGCTCGGGGCTGTTGTTGACGGACCACATCTTGTTGCGCGGGCTCTTGGCAAAGTCCATCTGCAGCGGCGCCTTCATCGCCGGCGGCGTCTGGCTCCATCGCGGCGCCGCGTTGCTGCTGGCCTCGGCCACCCTGAAGGCCTCGGGCGTCGTCGTCGTCGAGGGGGATGCGGTGGTGTAGGCGGCGCGCAGGCACGGCGCCAGCGCGCGGGTGGCGTGGCGGCCGCTCCGCGCGAGGGTCGAGCGGCAGGGTTGCAGGGCCATTGCGAGGCGTGGGTGAGGCTGTCGTGCTGGGCAGCGCAGGGACGGGGTTCGCGATGGCACGAGATGGGCCCAACCTTGGGCTCGCGAGCCGTCGTTTTCTCGCCGTCACGTGCTCGAGTCGACCAGCGCCGCCCAGGCATGTGGGTGGGGCGCGGCCCGTCGACGGGAGGTGCGCACGCCCCAAAGAGGAAGTCGCGCAGGCGCAGGGGTCCGCACCACGAAGGCAATCAGGGCTTTGTTTATGGGTCAGTTCAGGTCGCGAAATGTGCATCCAGCCTCCACACTCGCTACGATGGCTTAAAAAAGTCATTCCATCTTCCGTAGTATAGTGGTCAGTATGCAAGCTTGTCACGCTTGAGACCCGGGTTCAATTCCCGGCGGGAGAGTTTCTCAGGCTGCGTCTTTTCTTTTTGCCTTTTTGCACGTTATCTTGGGTCTTTTTTTGGCGGCGGGCTTTTCTCGGAGCGCTCCCAGCATCAGGCTCTCTCTCGCCGAGCACGGGAGTGAGTGCCTCTGCTGCACGACGTCCATGGCTGCAACCTTGCGCTGACTTCGCCCGGTCCGCTGGGTCGTGGACGGGCGAATGCAACATGGTGGCGTGCTGGCACTCATGCACCCCGCAAATTCGCCAGTGTCAGGTTCATAAGGTGCTTGTAATTCAGTGCCTTGCGCTGTAACGTGGTGCGCGGCGTTGTGATTGCCTGCGCGCCGCCGTCTTTGCGTACCTTGGGTGCCTTCCAAACCTTATGTTGCGCTATGTGTCACGCTGTGATGACTCCGCGAGGCCTGAATTCAGTGCCTTGCGCTGTAATTGCGTTGCGCGCCGCCGTCTTTGCGTGCCTTCCGAACCTTATATTGCGCTGTGTATCACGCTGTGATGACTCCGCGAGGCTGTAGTTCAGTGCCTTGCGCTGTAATGTGGTGCGCGGCGTTGTAATTGAGTGCGCTACGCCGCCATAATAAGCTCAGTGAGTCAGCTAAAGTTTCGTGATAACTTCATGTTTATGCAGTGTCGACTACACAAAGCCCCGTGGACGTCACGTAACTTTGGCTGACTTACTATAGTAAGCGTAGGTATGGCTACCTATATAATACTCGAGGCCCTCCAGCTTTGGGTCGCTCATCACTTACCGAGACAACACTCTCAAACATTTCAGAGAGATCAATTCTTACACGATCAAAACTTCAAGACTACTTTTACCTTACTCAAAGCCTTCGCAGGTGCAAAGTATTGCAAGACAACCAGACTCACCTATCTATAGAACATCATGTGTTTCTCCGTGCTCTTCGGACGCAAGGCGCGTGATGACGGATGCAAAGACAAGAAGTCGGGAGCAAAGAAGTCGGGAGCAAAGAAGTCCTCGGGCAGGCGTAACAAGCAATCCTCTGAGATGTCAACCATTTCCTCGACGCATTGCAACGAGATTATTGAGAAGTGGCGGATCTTGTTGGCACCGTCTGAAGATTAGTCTAGTAGCTCTAGCAAAATACAAAGGCTGAGCTTCTTGGCAGTAGGGATTCCAATGCTAACGGACATGTTGGTGTATGCTTCTTCTCTGAACCAGCCTTTAGAAACCAGAGCATCTGGTGGGATTGATTGATTGCCTTTTGTAACTCCATCATGCTCCATGCTGGCACCGACGACGATGCTATACCATAGTTCGGGGCCTGCGGGTCGTCGACTTCCTTTTCAAGACGGGCCAGCTAAACAAGAGAACCGTGCGCGTGATGTGAAAGGAACCGTCATTATTTGCCAACCACTCTAGCGCTGGCGTCTGGTGCTTGTCCCTAACCTTGATTGGCATCTCGGTGGTACGGCCCGTGCGGCGGGGTTGGCGCTGGTCACATAGTGCCGCAGAGCTGAGTGCCGCTTCTCCGTTCGGTTCGACTCAATTGCCCGCTTTGCAACCGCGGCTCACGATATATAGGCCGCTCGACCTGACGCGTAGACTAGCTATATCATCTAGCTCCTTCCGCATCAGCTTAAGCAGGCAGACCAAACATTTCGCATCTCTGGTCGACTACAGCCATCTCCTTCCTCAAGAGATATGAGGGCTCTTGAAGATTCGAGATATCAGTCGCCACGTTACACACCCTCAGATTTTAGTATGGTGGTTGATTCAAAATGAAGTAGAGCAGCAATGAGGAGCGCTCCGACTGTGTCCAAACCGAGACGTATATAAATATGGTTGAGTCGCTTGCCATGGAAATAGATGCTCGGCAGCAGAGTTACTGTCCACAGCACAAAGTAGAAAAAGCAGCTGCTTGTCAAAATGCAGTACGCAAAGCTTCTCAGTCTCGTCTTTACTAGCTCTGGCGTCCTTGCCATGCCCGCAAATCTTGACAGGTCCCCGCATGAACGCCGTTCCGTCACAAGCCCGTGGGCTGGTGCAGTCCAGGAAGGAAGCGGTTGGAACTTTGTCACCGGAACTTTCACCGTCCCTGATATTAGCGGCCAAGACCCTTCAAGTGGCGTGGCAGTTTGGGTAGGCATTGACGGACTCAGGTAAGGCATCCAAAAGAAGATCCAAATCAAGAGCGAGCACGTTATTGACAAGGCCGTCCGCCAGCTGTGAGTCGGCAATCTGGCAGACTGGGCTTACATTCCTGGGCGACGGATCTATTCACAACTGGTACGAATGGTGGCCTAATCCGCCTGTATACGGCACCCGTTTCTCTGCCAATCCGGGGGACCAGGTCCGGATGACCATCAACGCCCACTCTACGACCTCGGGAAATTCTAGCCTTGAGAACCTCAACACGGGGCAAAAGGTGACCGAGGAGATATCCAACCAGCAGTACCCTCTTTGTCTTCAAGACGCCGATTGGGTTCTCGAGGATTTTGAGCAACGCCCGCTCGTCGACTTTGGAACCATTGCCATTACGGACGCGCACGCTTCCGGTGCTCAGGGCCGCTCCAGTCCGGCCGGGGCCGAGATTGTCAATGTCGTTTCCGACGGCCGTCAGCGGACGAGTTGTGGCTCAGACGCAAATGGAATGAGCTGCGACTACATTCCATAGACAAGCGAGCTGTTTGGTTGGATGTCAGAGGCAATGCAAGCGTTTCTTGCTCAAATGTTGTCGTGAGCATGCGTAGATAGGGACCTCTTAATCAGGTGGTGATGTATTGCTGTGCTTTCATCATGTCTGCGTGGCAAATGACCGAAGTTTTCATTACACAACTGCAATATGTTCATCTCGGATGTGCATGCTGTATGTTTGTGCCAACACAATGTGCAGCAGAACTACCCTTTCTGCTCCAGCAAGTGCCATCTTGCTCTCGGCTAATCGAAACCCTTCACTAGTTTGTACAAGCCTCCTGGCGAGCGTATGACTACATTCCCAAGATGCCGCTTAGTCTATCTTCCGACCTTCGTAAGTTAGCTCGACCGAACGTTAGCGATAATAGCGACAATTAGGCGACCTATACTATAGTTCGGGGCCTGCGGGTTGTCGACTTCCTTTTCAAGACGGGCCAACCAACCAAGAAAACCGTGCGCGTGGTGAGGTGGAATCGTATTTGCCAATCACTCTGGTGCTGACGGGTTGTGGCTCAAATGCAGGGTCTGACCCGTATCCCGCGATGCTTCGCTGACGAAAGTCTGGTGACATTTCGATCGCATGCCATGACGGTAAGGGTTCGTCCCTTGGTGAAGCCGCCTGCGGCGGTTCGCCTGCTGTCTTTGTCTGACACTCCTTGTTGAACAACGAATACCGGCTATGAAAATGGCGCTGGCCTGCTCGTTCGTTGAATCTTGTTATCGGCGACGAGCTTGGCGCACGTGCCGTCGATGACACGTTTGTCGCGTGGCCCGATAAGATAGACTTTGTGTTTCTTTGGGATCATGCTCTCCCACCCTGGCCGTAAATACATACGCATTATCTCATCTTCTGGCACGTCGGCGAATCCTTTGTCGTGAAAGACCGGCCTCGTATTGGGAGATCAAGTCAAGAGGAGCGGTGGCTTCGTCCAGGTTTGGTGGGTATGGATCGTCACACCAATTTAATTCGTCGTCGAATGCTTTAGGTCAAGTTGTGGTAGATAGCTTTCGGTGCGTTTGATGGAGTTAGCAGCCAGTTCCGGTGCCTCGTTCGTTGGTTGTGCCAATTTCTGCATATGTGCCGTGATTTTGATGGGCATGAACCGTCCAAGCCGCTGACGCTTGAACACCGTGACGGGGTTGTCAGTGTCATTGCGTACGAGGATTTGTTGCGTTGAGGAATTGACTAATGATGCAAAGTTGGAGAGACCTTGCACAGCCTCCGATTCGAAGAGGAACTCTGTTTGATCAGATGCGCTGTGTGTGATAGGACGCGTGACGAACTGATTTGGTAGTATCTTGGCTGTACCTGTCGCTGTTACGCGGTATGATGTCAGTTTAGGGGGAAACCAAGCTGTCATGGGGATCTTGACGTCGCATGAATTGACAACGGCATGCCCCTTGCTGATATAGATGTCGAATCGTTCGCGGCCCATGGCGTCCATGCCGAGGAGCATGTTAGTGCGTAGGTCGCCGACGAGTATGGCGTCCTTTTTGAAGGGGCGTCGGCGTCTTCATTTCTGTCGATGGTCTTTCCCGCAAAGTTTATTGGAATAGTGACGTACTTGTCCGTGATGTGTACGTCGCCGCCGATGCCTCGAGCGGGACCGCTGTTCTGGATCAGGGTAGGTTCGTGCGATCCAACTTGCATCTGCCAAGGTGATGGAGCACCCGGTGTCGGCGCAAATGTCCACGACGTCGGCCGGTTTGTTGAGATTTGGCATAATCCAGAACGCAGGTCGCCTTAACTAGGGCACGTTGAGTTACCGCCGAAAGAAAGAAACCCATTTAATTGCAGATCTAAGTGCAACAACGTCATTGCTGAAGAGGAGCATGTCTGCCCAGCAGATAACATTTCAGTCTAATACCGAGATGACGCACTCTTCTATTTACCCCTAGATGAAAGGGAGAAGAAAGGTTGCAGTAAAAGCTACGGCAAAGCCTTGTGATGATTAGTGAGCCCTGAGCTCCTTCCTGGCTTTGAAACGCACCTGACCGCTAAACGTCGGATGCGGTTGAGACTTGGCTCAGATGTTAGATCCAGCCACGGTCCTCCCAACTTGAAGATCCTGGCATGAAAGAGCTAGAAAAGACACTATCGGCATTGAAACAGGGTAAAGGGATGATTTCCGACCGTTCATCGGGCCCCGTTCCCCGGCAGCGCGGTCTCCTGCGGCGCCTGTTGCTACTCTCAACCAGATCTGGAGTTATCTGGAATTAAGGCTCCAGGCTCTGGATCATGGGGTAAGGTAGTCACCACAGCAGGCATGCAATTCCAATTCATTGATAAAAACGTATATTTCAAGGAGCGAGCAAGCTGCGCAAATGAAGCAAATGTGGGTGAATGGCTTCAAACGAAACAATGGCACAAAACGAGCAAAAAGCCCAACTAAACGACATCATTGCCATTGCACGCCTCACAGAACCTCTCCGACGCGGGCCGCTTTGTCGCCCAGCCAATCCTCGCGCTCGTAGAAGCGAAAGACCAAGTCATAGTCCTCGAAGTCGTGCACGATCCGGTCAATGCGCCTGTAGCCCCTGACGGGGTCGACGAGGCGCTGCATGGCCAGGTTCTTCAAGCTGCCGTCACCCATGCCGTAGGGGTTGGCGCTGCGGCCCTTGGCTTCAAAGAGCGTCACGCTGAAGCGGCCGGGGCGGAAGATGCTGACGACGTGCTCGATGATCTCTGCCGTGGTGCGCCCGTTCTGTCCGCTCGGCACGTTGGTCTCGAAAGACGCAAACGAGAACCCGGGCTCGGGCGTGACGTGAACCGTAAAGTAGTGCGTCGTGTTGTGCTTGTCTCCTTCCACTGACGCCGGCGCCGGGATGACGCCGTTGGCCGAGAAGCCGCAGGGGCTGAAGAGGTACGCGTCCACGCGGGCGTCTGGGTACGCCGACGTGGGATACACCTCCCCCAGGCCGCAGTTCTCCGACACCACCGTGCCCAGCGCATGGCCCTCGGTGGTGAGCTCCTCGATCGGGTCGAGCTTGGCGGCAGCGTTGAGGTCAGAGTCGCTGCCATTGTCAAACACGTCCACCTCGTTGGGAGGGGACAAGCCGCCAAGGCTGTTGGCGGCTTCCTTGCGCGCCTCTCGCGCTCCGGCAGCAAGCTTGTCACTCGCGACCGCACTCGCGTGGGACAAGTAAAACTGCTTCGCGTTGTCGGGCTCGAGGTCCGTCATGAGGATTTCGAGCGTCTCATCGTTGTGGTTGGCGCCCGGCGTGTTGACGCCCGCGCTGCCCGTGGACATGGAGTAGTCTGGCGTCGGCTGCCCGTTGACCTCGGACTCGGGCGTCAGGGGAGGCGTGAGTGTCTGGTTGGGAGACGTGATGTAGAGATACCAATGGTCTCCATTCATCTTGCCAACCATGTAGGCACTGCCGCCGCCCTCGAGACTGTCGTCGAGGTACTTGACCTCCTGCTTCCAGCTTCGGTGGGGCCCGCGCTGCTGGTCGGGGAACAAAAAGTTCTTGCGACTGTAGAAGACGCGATAGGGGGTCGCCGCAGCGCGAATGTCGTCGACCGATTCGGCATTGCGGAAGGGAAAGCCGGCATTGGCCGCCGCGATGTGGAGCAGGCGCTGGAGGCCAAGCAGCAGGGTCGTGGTGCCGCAGGTCTTGAGGATGAGCTTGTGAGGGAAGACAAACATGCTCGACTCGGAGAGGAGGTAGGCGTCGACGGCCTCGGACTCGAGAACCGAGAGAATCTTGCAGTTGACCATGTCGAGCATGCCCACCCACGTGTCGGAACGAACGCTCTTTAGGCCATTGGGGGCGGCGCCCGCAGGCAGCGCGGTGGCGTTGGGAGCGAACCAGACCTCGAGCAACTTCTCGGGACCTGCAGTTGTTAGCAGCGCAACCGAGTCCATGAGCGGATGATAACATACCTTCGAAGGCACTGCTTGAGTCCAAGTCGGCAGCAACATCGTGATTGATGGTCAGATGTGGAGTACCCTCTGAGGGAGAACAAGTATAATCCTTGGGGACCGAGAGGTTCACCATACTGCTTTCGTTCGTCTCGGCGAGCAGCGAGCAGCCAAGGGGAATCTGAATGGTGCTTTTGGCAGTACTTTCTCTTTGCCCGATTGGCAGAGTCCGCGGAGCACTAGCTGCCACTCAAACAGACCTTGCGGCGTCTGTTTGAGAGAGCAGGCCCACAGGAAAGCGAGGATCCAGAGACGCTGGCGGAAGCCAGCAGCAGTCAGGGGATTGTAGAGAGGCTAACGTCACTTATGTGGACGTTAAGGAGGTCGGAAGCGGAGGGCGTGGAGGAAGAGCTTCTGTGACAGAATGTTGATGGGACGGTGGCCGTCCGATACCCGGGCACAAGTACCGGATCTAGCAGACAGGCGATATCTGCCGGGGGGGATCGAAATCGAGAGTGTTTGGTCCGTGTGCGTGGAGGGGTGCTATCGAGGCCTGACAGCTGTTAGTGTTGTTGCACAAGGGCTGTAGCGAGGCGCGCAGACGAACTTGGATGGGCGAGAGAAGAGGAAGCGCAAAAGGTCAGTCGAGCGCATGAAAGGCCAGCGCGGGCGAGTTGTGGGCGAAGACCAGGTCGGCGGCACACCTCAAGTGACGGCCGTCAGGTGCGTGATGCGGGCAGCACAGTATCGGAGAGCGGGCTACTGGGTCATGAAGCGACAAGGCGGCGTTTTGTCAAAGCTGCGAAGTGGTTGCTCGTGTGCTGCCTTGATCGTGGAGCAGCGGCAGATTTTTTTTTCGCAACCCCGCGCCCACGACGGCGTCGATTGGCGGTGACGTAGGCGAGGCCGGTTCTCGTAGAGGCAGCAAAAGACGGACCCGAGCACGACGATGCTGTAGGGGTGGATTGGCAGTGGGTGCTGGTTCCTAGAGGCTGCGGTGTCGAGGTGAAGCCGGAGAAGCTTTTCTTTCCAACCTCAGCAGCCGATTTTTCGTGCAGTGTGTGGGAATGTACCACCCTGCAAGCAACGCAAGCTTCCTCGTTGGGCGACGGGCCGCACGAAGGAGGGGGGGAAGGGGCGATTGCGGTAGCGAATGCGCGCAGAGTTTGGGTTTGAGCACTAAGTCACTTCGGGCTGGGCCTCTAAGTTACAGGTACTCGTAGGCGCGTGGTGGTCCTGAGACCTGTGGCGTGGGTGGGTGGCAGCAGCGGCCCAGGTTGGGTCTAGAGGTACAGCCCAGGTAGGTACCTTACGTTGCGGGTGGTTGCGAGCGGCAGGGTAAGAGGCTCACCATGTAATGCCATTACCGCACCGATATCATCATCAACGTTTGGTATCTGGTCGGGCACCCATTCCCGGAGATCATCTGTTGTTTCCTTGACGTAGACATCGCAGATTTCCAGGGTGTTGAACCGCTTCTATCAAGCGGACAAGCAGTCCGAGCCACTGAGTACTTTGCTCGTAGCAGGTTCCCATCGGTATGAGGTTGACTGATGGCGCGAATAGCAGAGTGCAGCCTGCGTCAGGCTGGTGAATCTTCAGCGAGTAGTCGGGGACGAAGTTTTCTGAAATACTTGGGCAAAGTTAAGGACTGGCTGGCCGAGGGCAGTTTTCGTGCATAATTGAGAACCCCGCCCGTGCGACAACACGAACAAATATTCACTTGGCACGTGTTAAATTCTACGACCAAACCACGTTGAAAATCTTTGATGGTAGCTTCATGTGAATCAGCGGCATCGCTTGGCATGCATGCGCGACGCCGGAACGGCGCTTGGCTCTGGCGTCGCTGCCCTCGGCCACGATGATTCTCCGCGTGCCGTACGCCGTACGGAATAGACGCATCTCCAAGTATTGTCGTCGGGGCCCTCTCCCAGCTTCCATGTCCTCGTGTCTCGCCAGGTCCGATGGCATCAGGCACCGTTGGCGAAAGCCCCTATCGGTGTCACAACTCGGCTCGTCAGCGTCAGACCTTGGGCCTGCGTTGACCCGGAAGCACTGGTAGTCCCGCTCCAGGTAGGCGGCTTCAATAGCATCTCCTTGCCAAAGCCTTCCTTCAGGTACCCTCTGTTCTCGTCACCGTGTCGCATACCGTAGCCGTCATGTCTCGAAACACGTGCGACAGCGAGCAGTGCTGATACTTGTCCACGAGCTTGCCGTCGTCGCCGTCCTGGACCTCGCCACCAGATATGTCCTTGCCATTCACTTCTGTGCCCACCGGGTACTGTGGCCTTCGCCCCTCCTCCAGCAGCGCGATAAACTGCGCGTCCATGGGTATGGACCCGAGGAACGGCACCTTGAACTCGTCGGCCATGGACCGGCCCCCGCCCGAGCCAAAAATGTCGGTGCACTCGGAGCAGTGCGGACACACAAAGCCGCTCATGTTCTCCACGACGCCCAGCACGCGGATCCCTGTTTTGAAGCAAAAGTTGAGCTCCTTGCGCACGTCCGACGTCGACACGGCCTGCGGCGTCGTCACCACCACCGCCCCTGCGACCTGCCCTGGCCGCGCCGAGCTCTGCAGCGTTTCTGCCAGTGATATGTGTTCGTCGCTCGTCCCGGGTGGCGTGTCGATGAGCAAATAGTCCGTCTCATCCCAGAGCACGTCCTTGAGAAACTGCCGTATCATAGCCGTCTTCTTGGGGCCTCTCCAGACGACGGCGTCTCCGCGCTTGGGCAGCAAAAAGCCCAGGCTCATGGCGTGCAGGCTGCCTATGCCCCTGGCCGGGTCCGCATCGTGCACGGGGACAGGCGCCCAGCCGCCAGGGACCTGCGTGACTTTGGAGTCTTCGATGGAGAGCATGCGCGGGATCGACGGGCCCGTGAGATCGACGTCGAGGATGCCGACTGAGTGGCCGGACAGGGCGAGGGAGAGGGCAAGCTGCGTGGTGACCGACGACTTGCCGACGCCGCCTTTACCAGACAATACCTGTCAAATTATTTGTCAGAACAGCCCCCCGTAGTGGGATGCAGATCAAGAGCGCTTACCAGCACTACGTGCTTGACCTTGTCTATTCCCATCGCGACGTTGCGGGGCCGATGCTGCCGGCGTTTGCTGCGGAGGGTTCGTCGCAACCGGAGGTCGGAAAGCCACAGCAAATGGCTTGCCCTGACAATCTGCTGAATATTGCTCGCTCTTAAGTTGGAAAATCTCGGAGACGAATGTGTGCGCCAGACGACAGCGCGCACCCGAGTCGTTGGCTCGTGAATCGTGATGATTAGAAAGCAACATTTGGGAGTGGTGGGTGGAACGGGCCGATGACGGAAGTGAAAGACGAGGGCCCCCACTTGGACGTTGCGCCCAGGCTCTCTCCTACGCGACCCCCGCCCGACCGTCGTATCTACGCCTCCCGAAATGACCGCGACGAAATCCTCGACCGTCTGAAATCATGTAAAGCGAACAATATCGATGGACTGAAGCAAGTCATTGGCCCTCATTCAACAAAGGCTTTTCTGACGGGTGAGACTTGGAGACTGTGGTGCATGAATCCTCCATCGACGGTATTTCATTCTGGTCCAGACCATCCATTTCATGGGCTAGCCGTCTTGCTTCTGCTTGACGGCTGCCTCACCAATCATGCCATTTCTATCCACATCATGTTCGATGCATTATCCGCCCACCGATCTTCGTGCTCATTCATAAAACGTGGGCCGGCCGCGTCACACGGCTGAAACATCGTAATAACCAGATTCGGAACCCATATCTAAGAAGCCAAAGAAGAGAGGCCGTGATTCCCTAAGCCTGCTAACCGAACATAACAGATTAAGAAACTAGGTGCTGGGAGATGTAAAAAGCTCGCGCAGGGCATCAAGTCCCTGGGTATATTCTCAAGAGATCATGCTATCGGAATGACTTCTGTGCCTTGGTCACGGTCGAGCCGCCGCCTTCCGTCGCCGCGGCGTCTAAATCTAATACGAAAGTGACGGACCCCTTGCGATACGCCACTACTGGCCGGCCATTGTCGCAAGATCCGAGCATCTCGGCGTGATTGGGTAGCGAGCTGAGCTGTGGGTTGATGAAGCGCACAATCGGGCCCCCGCCGACAGTGAAGCCAATGAATTCGACATTCGTAGCTTCACTGAGCTCTATGTCCTCCTCGTCTGGAAATCGAATGGTATTCCTATGATATAAATATTAAATCGAATGTCCCTCTGGCTGCTAGGTGCTGTGCGCTGCACATAGGTCGGAGTCTACTCACGCTTGGCTCATGGGTGGCCCTTCATCGGCTCCCCTTGAGCATCGTCGGTGGATCTTTTGCACTCTTTTCTTGGTGCAGTCGTGGAAGAGGTGCAGAGCCCCAGCGATGACGAGCACTGGTGTTCCCAAAGCAAGCGCCCAGGGCCTGTTCAGTTCGTTAGCATGAACATGTGCCTCTCGATAACAACGGTCTGGCTCACGGATGCTTTCTGTTCCTCAACGAATTCAACAGCGCAAGGATGATGCCCACCATTGCTATCAATGATCCAACCTGTGTCATGGTCCATGTGGACCAGTACAGCGGCATGAGGTACTCGCCATCGCAGAATTGCAGAGCGAGGAGCGCGTAGGCCTCCATTATGATAACGACAGTGGACGTCACCACACATCCGAGGCAGATGAATATGTACCTCCTCAATATCCTCGCACGCTTCTGGGCATGAGGCGAGTACTTCTCCAAGGCGAGCTGTCCTCTTGACACCACAAATGTCAGCGACGAGACGAGAACGGCTGCTAGATGCTCGATTTGGAGAACGTACTTGGTATACACCCACGAGGCAAAGAACAGGACCAACAAGTTCGCCACGAACATGGTCCAGTATATAATTTTAAACTGCCATCTTGCCAGATGAGACGCGAACTGAGCGTACTGGCGGCATAGGTCCGGATCTTGTTGGGGACCCGCCATGCTGATGGCTTGTTGCAAGGAAGCGACGGGATAGCGCAACTGACAAGCAGTCTACCTTGCGAAGGTGATTCTGATCAGTCGAGCTAATTGTTCGTCCAGGGACCTATGCTGTCTCGGGAAGCGGTGGGGCCTCTCTGGTGTACCTTGTCTATGGACGGCTTGTCCAGCAAGGGCGGCGGTACATGGCTTTATCAACTTTAGGACCAAAGGATCTGGACGCCTCCCCATCACGGTCTGTGGAGAATGACCTGGGGACGATGAGCCCTGCCGAACCAAGCTCAGCACGGCCAGCGCCGCAGTCATTAAGCTCACGATCCAATGCTTGCCTAGACCTTGGTCGAGGTTCCATGTTTGCGGGTGAGACATTGTCCCGGTCCTACGGTCATACGCGTTACGATGCGGCCTTGGCGGGTCAGCCGCGGCCAGACCGTCTGCTGTACGACGCAATCACACCCTGCCGGGAGGTGGTAGCATGGTCCACGGCGGGACGCATACACAGGAGCATCGTTGGAAGCTGTCAGCGCGAACGGCCGTGACAAGGCTCACACCAACCCGACAGCCAGCGGACTGGTATTCCCGATTGTGACTGGCTCCAGCAGACGCAGCAGGCCCGTGATTACCAGACCTTGGGTCCACCGAGATTGCTCAACCGGCATTTGAGGTACCTTGACGTAGGCTTTTCCACTTTCAGGCAACATGTGCAGCATGTGCTGCATACGAATACGTACTAGAAACGTGCTCGCGAACGGGCTGCACGGGCTCCCGCTTGGCATTGATCAACCATGAGCCACCGGGGGGCTGAGGCTCCGCTCGCCAGGGGACGCCTGCGGCCGTGGCAGTGATAACAGCGAGCGCTCTCTGAACATATGGCAGCGACGCGTTTGGCCAAAGATCTGCACGAGGTTCTTGGCTCGTGGCTTGCGAACAACGTGGGCCAATCTTACCGCCATGCCGCCCGTCTGTGCTGACGTTGTCTCTGGCTGTTGATGCCTGAAAGACCTCGCGATGAGTGATTCATCAGGAGGAACATTGTCTCAAGATCTTGGCAGAGACTGGGTATTTTACCATTTATGCTTAAATTAAGGTTTGTCGCGGCCAACAGCGTTGAAACATGAACTGGCGGTAACCACGATACGACCGTTACTGCGCCGCGATGGTTTGGCTAAGCTATGCCGTGTATGGTACTGCGTTTCTCGTGCGTTGCAGCAAACTTGTTCTGATCTACCAGTATTACGGAGCAGGGTGCGTGTGCTTTTGCCATGCACGGCGCCGATGGCTGCCCGCCCGCAAAAGCAAACGTTAATTATCCGTCGCGATTACAGGACGGGGCTGAGACACGGACCCGGCGACCCGGGGGGCTGAGCCGCGGCGCGGCATCCACCAAGCCACGGGGTGTTTTCGGAGCACGACGCAGCTGGCCCGCCACGGCCCGTCGACGAGCGGCCTCCGGTTTCTTAGCGTCTTGCGGCACAAGGAAGATGCCGGGACGCCCTCCGCTGCCGAGTCCTTATCGACCCGACTTATTTCATGCGCGCCTTTGGCATCGAGCGCCTGTCGAAACATATCTCCTGTGGGAGTGATGCATAATAGCTGCCGGACAGGTTCCGACGAGGGCCGAAATAGGTGAATAGAGCACATTTTCACTTCCCGAGGACAGTATACTTTACTTTGTACGTACAGGGCACCTCCAAGTAGTCAATACCCAAGCTGAACTTGCATGAGCCCAAGCTGAGTATCTATACGAGACATTGGCATCAGGTCGCGGCCCGTCTTTATCGCACCCTGGTCCCCCTTCGTCCGTGGTGAGGGCGAGGGTGAGGGTGAGAATGACCATGGCCTTCATGGTCCTCATAGTCCATGTCGTCAACGTTCTCATCGTCATCAGCCCAGTCTGGAAACCCATCCTCAAACATATCCTCCAACGCCTGCCGTCTCTGCGCCTCGTCTAGTGCCCCATCGCGCATGACTGTCTGCCAGCGCTCAAACTCTGCATCCGTCAGCAGACAGGCGTCCAACATGCCCTCCAGCGCCGGTGTGTCGAGACCCTCGCCAATGAAGACGAGCTCCTGGCGCCGGTCCCCCCATTCGCCGCCCTTGGCGATGTCGTGCCGCACCAACGTGTCCACCTCGTCGTCGCCGGTTTTGTACTCGGCTTCGTCTAGCGTGCAGAACCAGGCCCGGCCGCCCGTAAGCGTGAGCATCGCGCCCGCCTGAGACCAGTCCCCCGCGCGGTGCGGGCGCGTGGCGAGGTGGTACTCACCCTTGGAGCGGAAGAGCCGCCGCAGGGTTGGGTGCGCGCGCTTAGTTGCGAGGATCACGTCGTTTGGCGGGATGTCCAGGGGGTCGATCTCCATCTGGGCGTCTACATCGTTCAGCCGAGACGTGTTCTTTAGGGTTGGAGACGGAACCGTCTGGGCTGTGGAGTGTGAGCTCAGCGGAGATGAGGCTTGCGGGCTGTCCAATCTGGCAGTTCCAGCCGTTGAGCTAGAGCGATGTGAGCCGTCATGGTCATCCATGTCAATGTCCATTGTGCCTTCCTCTTCCTCTTTCTCCTCATCGTCGTCCTCTTCATTCTCATCATCTGGGTGCTCCATCTGCAGGATAAACTTGTCAGACAACAGCGCGAACAGCCTCCGAGGGTGAAAAGGGCGATAGCGATTGTATATGAAACTTTGCACATTGTACTCTTCCGTCTCTGGCTTGGGCGTCAACACGTTGCGACCGTTCACCTAAAAATGACAGCTCGTGTTAGGCTTTGCGGGGCAGCGTGGCAGACCACGTGTAACAGATGAATGGTAAGACTATGACACACCTCACGAATAGTCATGGCATGCAGGTCTTGCAACCAACCGTATCCAGATTGGGCAACGTCGAGCTTGAACATGCCTGTGTTTACGAGTTGTTGGATGTCAACCTTGCCGTACGAGGCCTCCAGAATCTTGGCGCGGCGATTCAGCTTTCGGATCAAACTTTTTGTTTCTTGCTTTTTGTCGTCGTCAATCTGGTTGCATCAGCTGATGTGTCGTGTGTAGCTGACGAGGTGCTCGCTTCCGTGTGCGACTTACCATGTCAGTCTTGTTGAGAACGATCACGTCGGCAAACTCGATTTGGTCAACCATCAGGTCTGACACGGTCCGCTCGTCCTCAGGTGTCACATCATCCCGACGGGACGACAGGAGGTCGGCCGTATCAAAGTCGTTGAACATGGTGAAGGCATCGATGACTGTGACGGTCGTGTCCAGTCGGGCAAACTTTACCAGCCCGCCGGCTTGCTTCCTGTTACAAGTGTTACACCGGCGACGGGCCATTGGGTACTCAGGGTGCGTCACTTACAGCTGCTTCAGAACTTTGAGCATGCTCTCATCTAGTTCGAGCGCCCCTGGAGCCGCAGCCATATCGCTCATGTGCTCAGCTAGACGGGCATCAAAAGTCTCCGCGACCTGCTCCGGTTCGCTGATGCCACTGCTTTCGATGATGATATAGTCAAACTCTTGGAGCTGCGAGAGGCGGACCAGCTCCTCGAGCAAGTCGCCACGAAGCGTGCAGCATATGCATCCATTTTGCAGGGCAATTATCTTTTCGTCCGTTCGAGTCACCTGATGAGTCTTTTTGATCAAGGCAGCGTCGATGTTGATCCTGGGCCTCTGTCAGACAAATGGCGCTTCAAACATTTCGAATCTGTACCTACGCCCCAATGTCGTTGACGACAATGGCAATGCGAAGACCGTGTTCACATCGGAGGATATGCTGAAGCAAAGTTGTTTTCCCAGAGCCCTGAAACAAAATTAGGAGAGGTGAGCATCCAAAATAGACTGTCGTATAGCCACGATGAAGCCTTACCAAGAACCCAGAAAGAAGAGTGACAGGAAGTGCCTTTCTTGGGACGTGCAACTTGGATGCGCCTTTCTTGGATCGTTTGCCAGCGATGGACTTCATCTTGCTTCGAAGTTTCGCCATGTCTTTCGGAAAGATGATGATATTTCCAAGGTGGTGAAAGTGAGATGAAGCAGCACACCCATTAGACTCATTTGCAGAGGTACGAATCTCATTAAGTACTCGAAGCCATGTCCTTCAATGCACTTCAGGGCTCAAATTTAGCAGTGTTATTGCCTTTGGTTGCGTGCACATGATGTCGCGGAGCACACAGGCCAGGTCATCAGGGTTCCATGGTGTGGCCATCAAGGTAATTGTAGGGACCGCCGATTACATTTCGACACTGCTGATTGGATGCGATCGGAAATGAACTGAAGAAACTAAGACGACCTACTCGCTTCTCCCCGAGCTAGATACGAGTAGTGTCTCCGAGCTATGCATCGGTCATGGGCGATGATCTATCAACAAGACCAGACCCCACGTCCCGCGCCCATGGACGTCGAAGACGGCCTGGGATTACCCCTCCATCTTTGTCGCTGGAGGATAAATCATGAGGTAAGCCGTTTACAGTTGACATGCACGCTGCTGGCCTGCTGTATACCTGCCTCTGTCGCATGGACGCTGTGAATCCGTTCATGCTCGCTGGCGACATACCCTCGTGGCTCCTTTCTCTCACCAGTAATTGGAAACATATATATAGCTCTGATACTGCCAGCCTCAAATAAATTCTCAAACTAGACATGAGGATACAGCCATGAAAGAGACAATATTGCGTCTGCCGCGAAGAAGTAGTATGTTCATGCAATCTGTTCGCTATATCCGCGAATTTCTCGCCAGCCTAGGAGGACTTGACAATGTCATCGGCGATCTTCTCAGCCAACATGTCTAAACAAATGTCAGCAATGGAATAAAACGGAAACGAACCTCCACAGTGCGGTGCCCCCAGGGTTACTCACAGACAGTGGACTGTGGATGCCCTGGCGGTAAGATGGGAAAGGAGCTGGCATCAACGACTCTCAAACCAGTAACCCCCCGAACACGGGCCTGGCCATCAATGACTGCCAGCGGGTCCGTCGAATTCCCCATTTTGCACGTCCCAGCGGGATGCCAGAGAGTCATCACGTTGTTTTTGATGAACTCGAGAATTTGCTCATCCGTCTGAACACTTGGGCCGGGATAGTATTCCTCGCCGATGACGATGGGGGCCATTGCCGCACTTTGGAAGGCTTGCCTCATCCGTCGGAACAAGGCAATGGCCACTTGCTGGTCAGTCTCGGTGGCGAGCCAGTTGGGGTTAATGGTTGGGAGAACAGATGTGTCTGCTGACGAGATTGTCACGTTGCCTCTTGATGTAGGTGCCACAAGCACACCCAGAATGGACGCGTATTGGAACCCGTCTTTAGGCTGGGCGGTCAATAGGTTAGAGACGTCGCCTATGTATCCTGCTCCCGAAATGTACTGCGCCATTCTGATCAGCATTCGCTTCCCACCACCTGCAACCAAGAGTTTAGGAGCCGGAAAATACCTCAGCCTCGGGCCAGTCATCGGGAAAGTGAGACAACGCCTGGGCCGTCTCAGCTGTGAAGTTGCTTCGTAGATCGGTCGGAATTTTCTCCCATCCAAGGAAGTCGGCGATTGGGTTCGTCATGACTCCTGTGTAGGTTGTTGAATATTGAAGAAACTGCGCCGCGGCGAAGCCCAAGTCGTTGGCAACGCGAGTCAAAGTTGGGACGGCAACACGATAAGATGGTGCAAAGAAGGGATGATCCCACATATTTTGGCCCACGCCAGCGAGGTCTGAAATTACTGTGATACCATATTGTTGAAGAGTAGAGGATGGTCCAACGCCTGAAACCATGAGCAGTTGGGGCGACTGAAATGCGCCAGCCGAAAGAATGACCTCTTTCTTGGCTGTAAGTTTGGATTTCAGGCCCAACAAACTCGAAACCTCGACGCCAATGGCGCGCTTATTGCTGTCGAATAAGATTTTCTTCGCCAAGGTCGATGGGTATACCTTCAGAGAGCCGGGTTTTGTGGCCAAGAATGAGGATTCTGAGCTACTCCGAGTCTGATCGCGGGGTCGTATTGTGGACGAGCAGAACTGGGCACCCATTAAGGACCCGGAATTAAAGTCTGCGGCTTCTTTGATGCCGATTGCGTCCAGACCCAACTTCATCCACGTCGAAAAAGGCATCCCATAGTTAGCGTATGTTAGCTGCAGCGGCCCGCCCTTTGAATCGAACGCCGAGGCATCATATTTGGGGGTTGCGTTCGCAAACCGTTCGGAGTCATCTGGGGGCGTGAATTGGACGCTCTTCTTGAAGTATGGCAGAACCTGGTCGAACTCGTAACTGGAATCGTTGACGGCGAGCGCCCATTCCTGGAGGGACTCTTTTGTTGGTCTAATGAGAGTGGTGAAGTCTAAGTGAGCTAAGAGCTTTTTATCTGTAGCTGAAGAAAGACTAACCTTTGATAAATCATGAAGTTAAGTGCTGATCTAGAAAGCCAGTTAGGTCCAACTCGGCTGGCTCAGGACAGAACACAGGAAGGTCTCACGAGCCGCCCAAGCATTTTCCCCTAGCAAAATGTATGTCTCGATAATTTGCACCTGGCTGCCCTTTGGAGACAAATCCCCAGTCTATGCTTGATTTTGTGTTGGGATCAGATCCTGCAGGGAGTACATCTGCGATCGGGATAGACGCTACGGAGCTGAGCTCGTAGTACGCCCCCGCTTCTACAAGAGCGACGCTGAATGACTGCTCTGCCAGCCGAGTAGCGATGGTCGCGCCTGCGGTGCCACCGCCAACTACTACATAGTCGAAGCTATCAGAGGGTATGAGTGTAGCATTGGCAAGTGTCTGAAACAATGCCAGCAGTGTGGCTAGGCGTGACGAGAGACGTTGCATTGTTTGTGTTCTGGTGTAAGCCGGAGCCTGGGAATATGCAGTCCGGAGGGCGAAGGGTTGTTTTGACAGGCCTGTCTGAGTCCGGAGGAACTAAGCCAGCATTTGGGACAAGAAGACCTTATATAGTCTCCTCAGAAGCAGTACATCGATTGAAGTCTGCGAGACTGGGACGATGGAAACATGGAACGGGCCGGCGGAGCTGGGGCCTCGGCTTGGCGACGAGTAAATTACACGTCCGTGTACCGAACCTTACTCTCCACAGCGTTACAGTCCGAGGTCCTGCAATCATGTGAATGCCTAAATTTATTGATGTACTGCCTTCTAGTCTACTCTTTGTTCCGCCAGACTCCGTTGGTCTTGATGTATTGGCAGTAATTCTGAGGACAAGGGAGGCGGGTAGGGGAGGCTTAAGATCTGGTATGAAAACATGAAGCATTGGGGTCCGCCACGTTTCACAGGTTGACAGGACATTTTGCATTGAAAGAATATAACTGGTCATTCTGTGACACGAAAATAACATAGTTGTAGATTTTCAATCCACTTGAACGTTGCTTTATCTACCATACAATAGACTTCAGGTGGCAGGTTGTCCCGCACCCTTTGCGAGGACCCCCGGCATCCAATCTGGTGGCGGTCAAGAAGCTGGGGAGTCCCTGTCAGCAAAAGCAACCCAGAAAATATGCAGTGCATAGAAACAGTCACTGCTCACTCTTTCCTCCATACGCGACAATGGCATTATTGAATGCCGCATCGATTTTTTTGATGATTCCGGGGGCAATGGCGGCTTCCAAGGTGTCGAGCTTGGCGACGACAGTAGTGCCAAAGAGATCGGTATCTTGCTTGAGCTGGTACAAGCTGGAAAGTACGACAATGCCTAGGTCCCCGAGCGCACCGTTTTTTGCGGAGAGGTTCGCGAGGGTGGAGACGATTTTGGGTTCCAGGGCGATGAAGGACAAGCCGATCGCCAGCGAGCCGCCTCCACCAAATGGCGGAGACGCATTGGAATCGCTGATGGCCGCGAGGATGCTCTTGTGGAGCTTCACAGCATCCACCTCAAGTTGGAGAGCGGAGGGCAAGCCTTGAACGCCGGCCGCCACAGTCTCGGCGTCGGCATTGAGGGTTGCGAGAAGAGTCGTGATGTTATCGATATCTTTTTCCACCGTCTTGTAGTCCGCCGCCAGAGTGCAGGCAGCAAAACCGAGCGACAATACAGGGTAGGCAGGCCTCATTGTCGAGTGCTGGCCGACAAGGAGGGGCAAGGGTAGTTAGATGGATTTGAATGATGGGCGGTGAGAATGGGTCCCGATTGTGTTCTATAAGAACACAAGGGAGTATATGAGGTTGACATGCCGCCTCCAGACATGCCGCCTCCAGACATGCCGCCTCCAGACATGCCGCCTCCAGACATGCCGCCTCCAGACATGCCGCCCGCCACAACATGCGAACTGATCACATTCCTCAACCCATGCCTGCTGAAGGTGCCCGTGCAGCCTCGGCTGGCCTTTCCCTTGTAAATTATCCCCTGTAAGTCAAGACGCAGGATTTGTTGAAGCGGGATGACATTCACATGGGTATGGAGGCCGAGGTTGGCTGGACCTGCCTCGCCCGGTTCTAACCTCCTCACGGTCGTCCATCTGCTCCGTTCCGAGCCTTGCTGGGGCAGGCTCGGGAGTACGGCACGAACGCACGGGCTTCTATTCGCTGCCGAATGTGGACTCTCAATGGTCATGCATTTGCCTTTACCCCAAATCACACACCTGGGCCCGGTACCGCAAGGTCTTAGAGAGCAATTCCGCACAGTCTATAACAGCTAGGCATTCTGCCGTTGTCTATATGTCTCTCCAATACATCATTATGTTACGTCTGCTCTAGGCTTTTTAGACTTCTTCCGACAAACACCAAAGGACAGACCTACGAAAATGATGGCCATCCTCGTTCACGCGTCCACTGTGGCGTCTCTTCTCATGTGGCACGCCAGTGCACAGGCCCCTGGTAACACTCAAGCACCTTTCTTCCACTGGCAACTAATCTTACTTGCTGTCAACAGTTTCCGCTTCCGTTTTCAACAAGATTGTCAGATACACAGACTTTGCGTCCGCCGCGTATGGGGATGATTGTGCAAGACCACCGTTTGGCTCTACGGCGGTGCAGTACTTTAGCGATAGCAGCACCGATACCCAGGCAACTCTCTTCCGCGATGATGCTGCTAATGAGATTGTTATCTCCTTCCGAGGAACTTCATCTCCGCAGGATCTCGACACTGACTTGGATTTCACTTTGGTCGCCCTGTCTGCGACTGGTACCAAATGCTCGGATTGCCGGGTACGTTGCGACGCTTTCGATGACACATTGAAGCATCAAATCATTTGACAAACAATGCAGGTACACAAAGGCTTTCAGTCAGCGTACGATGCCATTTCCGGCCGCGTCGCCCCTGCCATTAAATCTCAACTCTCGTCCCACCCCGGCTACACTCTGACGGTAACTGGGCACTCTTTAGGTGGTGGAATTGCTGCCGTAGCCACTTCGTCCCTCATCGGCCAGGGCATCGCGGTCTCAAATACGTATACTTTTGGGGAGCCTCGCAACGGCAATCAAGCCTGGGTCACTTACATCACGCATCAGATTCCGGACACCAACTACTACCGCGTGACCCATTATGCCGATGGTGTTCCTCAGATCCCCCCGACAATCTTGGGCTACGCCCACCACGGCAGCGAGTATTTTGAGAGCAAGCAGTCGGGCAATGATGCTGCGTCCACACTGAACTGTGGTGTGAATTCTACGGTGAGAAGTGCAGTCCAGTCCGAACATTTGTTTCGCATTTGCTGCAGGCTGTACTGATGCGCCAACGACAGACCTGCAACACCGGCCAAGACTTTGGATCAAGCCCCATCAATCTGTCGCACCTGACTTACACGGACACCGTTATCGGCAGCTCCTTGTTCATTCCCGCCTGCGGAGCTGAATTCCCCTAACCCAGTGCTCTTGAGCCTAAATGGGGCGGGGAAACGGGTGATCAAGCCGTAGTGGGGCCACGTGGGAGCTGTCTTCAGGGGATCTACCTGTATCTTCCGGAGGGCATTGAGTCGTGCCTTCTGATCCGTCGTCAATCTGTTTAATGCACTTAGCAATTGCAAGTCAAAAGTTTCACGTTGCCAGAAACCGCAACACCCACATCGTCTCCGTACATTTCTTGGAACGTATGATGAAATGAGCCTCTCTATCATTCAGTGTGACTTGTCGTGCGCACAGTTCAAACGATAGACTTGTACGCACTGTGGTCAATTTGCCGCCATGAACAATCCTGCCTTTCAAGACGCGAACTCCCCACACTCCCCGGTCGTTGAGGCGTCCGGAAGGGCTCGTGCCGCGAACAGGTACCCCTGTGTCCCATCCCATGTGCATAATGAGGGGGAAGAGCGGGGAGCCGGCAGATGACTGACATTGCAGGTCATTCGCAAACCGACCTGTTTACAGACCGAGATGCAGCTGGTGAAGAAGTGCAGAGACGAGTCCACCTCCCCAGCAGATGTCGAGAGCTCGTTGTTCGGCTTCACATGACCGTAATTTGTCACAATTTATTCACAGGGCCGAGGTTGGCCTTTAGTGAGCAGCGATCGAGCATAAGCTTCAAGTTGTCGGTTACGTGGTCCAACGACATGAAAATGGGCAGCAGCCCTCATTACCTGAGAATGTCTCCGGGGGTTGAACGCTGCTGTCTCCTTCTGCCTATACCTCAAATTCAGCCTACTCACGATGTTGCTCATGTCCTTCGCCCTACCGCTCATCGCGATCAACACTGAGCTTGTCCACGGCATGATCATCCGTCGGGATGGTGCCAGCATCGTTGCAGCTTTTACGAAAATTTCGGATCAATTGGTGACCTTGAACAACACTTTAGACTCATTCTACGGGGGTCTGGACGGCACGCTGCTCGCCCTAAAGATCCAAGGCGAAGCGATGGATTTAGACACCGACATCCGCAGCGCGACGAGCGTCATCACCGAGTCCGTCACGCTTAACGACGCAGACTCTGCGACCGTTGCCTTCACTATAGTCTCGCTGTCCGGTAAAATCTACGATGTTCTTGACAATCTCGTCGCCAAGAAACCTGCCTTTGATTCCGCAATCCTAGGTATTGGGTCGGCTAGTTTCCTCGTCAAGTCCGACCTGCAGCACCTGAAGAACGATACGGACCTTCTTGGTGCCGCCCTGACCAGGAAATTCGTCGCCACTGTCGCGCAGGTTGCACCGCTAGTAATCTCCAACATTGATTTTCATTTCGATCGAGCGCTCGCTGTTTATGCCTAAGGTCTGGCTGTCTCGGGCGCAGAGAAAGCAATAGGATGACAGTCTCACGGCTCGGGTGAGCTTGTTGGCTAGCCAGCGCGGGGCTAATTCAACACCTCCTGTCAGTAGTGTTGTCGGGCTGGCTTGGATTTAGGTGGAGCGTATCAGGAGCAAAATATATGCAACCCGCCTAAGGACTTGTGAAAACCTTCGTTCTGCAAGTGTGAGATACTATTCCCCTCTCTGGGTACAGACTGCCGCCTACACCGCTTGTATAGACGGTGCTTCGACTAGAAATGAAAAAGTATCAGCTGCCAATTTAGGACACTTATGCTATGCGGGTTTGGGCTGTAACAGCGTCGCCCGTGCAATGGACTAATGCTACTGCTAGAGGGCTAGACGACCGCTGCTTGCGGTATTCGGCAGTTCAGAATAAATCACCAAAACATCAAAACGCATTCAGCAGGGAGCACAGAGTTCGCAGGGACCCATCCTCCCCTGCATTGAAAGCGCAACGGTCCTTCACCAATGAGATTGCTCGACAATCCAGTTTTGCACCCCACGTTCTCGCAAAACAGCCCTGTTTTGGCAGCCGTAGTCACGCCGCTTATGTTTGTTGAGCCAGGAGCAGTGTTGCTCGGAGCCTGAGGTTCTTAAATTGGACTGGCTCCCCTCAGTGAGGCAAGGTGGCGTGCATGCTGACCGACGATGTAACGCTCCGCGTTCTACCTCATGACTGGCAGCCTTGCAGCACTGTCAACCGTCACAAGCTTCGGCAGTTCGTATGTGTCAGGCCTCTTGGCGTCACGATCCGAGGCCAAAGTAGTCCAACGGCAATCTTCCCATACTAAATATCCTGGGACGGCGAAGCATCCTCGGCAGGCTCATGCATCTTCTCAGTGGAATTGAATACCGGATGCGGTACGTGCATGTACCACATTCCATCCAATTCGGCTTACGCAGCTGATGTTGTGTTACTCGCAACTATCTCCACTTCTGGTAATCGTTGCAACGGGCTGCCACAGGCAATTTAGATCCTGTTGGCTTGCTAGCAACAGGCTATCTTTCGCCCGGAGCAATGTTGGATGCTGCACAGTTTTACATCCACTCTCCCGTAGTTGGGTTATTGACGTTGGGGTTGGCTGCTCTATGTTCGTTTGTTATCGCCAAATCATTCCGATACTCTCGGAGCGGCCCCCGAGTGCAGACAGTGATTTCACTTTTTTGGTAGTGGTCATTGGGATCTTCCAGGGCTATGGGGCTTGCGTTCATTAATGTTTGAGTAGTTCTGAATATGACCATGCCTCGGCTCTTCTCCGCTCTCGTGATAGGTCCAATATGGGCCCCCATGGCCGCGGTGTCGGATCTTCGAAGAACTCCGGAAAGGTTTCTCACACAGAGCTACTTTTCCGGTGCCATATTTTGTTACAATTACGTTTGACGCGGCACACATCAGTCAATAGCGCACCCTCATATAAGGTCAAGCTCCCGTTTTACTTAGAAGCAAAGCCCGCCCGAGCGAGGCCATCTCCGTTGTCACATCAGGGAGCTATGGTATATTATTGGACACAAGAGAAGACTCTAGGCTGTGATACGGGCCTAGGCAATGTAAGCCTTTTACTTTTGAAGATTTATAAGCTGCCTAGTCTTATAGGTCTTACGCGTAAACGAGATGGAGTGTCCTGACTCAAAAGTTGGTACATCTGGGGAAGACCAACTACTGCCAAGATGAAAGCTCGGTTCGAGACAAAACGTCGGTCAATAACGCTCTCAGAACCACAGAAGAAAGACCCTGTTTACCATAGCTAGCCAAGTGACGGTATGTTATGCCCGTGGGCCCGGCCGTGAGTCCCTCCTCCTAGGTCGTGAATCGGAAATTGATCAGAGCCTTGCTCAACAAAATGCTTCACGCATGCCGCGCTAATACTGGGACGATACCACGTCACACGCTTTCCCGTCATGGACGCTTCAAATGCTTTGGCTATCTCCCCATAGTCGGAGCGCGTCGCTACCAGGGGCCAGGATTCTGGGCGAAGGTGTGACTTCCATCTTTCATCGCCAATAGATTCTCCATAGCCGAGATCTTTCCACGTCATAAGGGCAATAATTCTGCCCCCTTGGTCAGGGATATCGTAGGCACCCAAGGCAAAGTCTGTATAACACATTGCGCAAGATTCCACTTGGCCTAGCTCATCTATCCCATATATATGGGCTTCGGACCAGAGACTTTTCAGAGTGTCAGTACTCCACACATCGGCCTCATTGGATTGAAGGGACCAAATGCACCGGGCCCACTGTAGATGGCTGCACGCATATTGTAGGTGTGGTTTAGCATCAAATATAGATTTGACGAGATGCAAATTGTGCTTCAGTGGCCTCAATCCCTTGCAGAGTAGAAACAATAGCTCAGTCTTTGCAATAAGCCGGTCATTGACAATTTGACATTGGAAATTAGACAGAACCTTCGGGTATTGGGAATTCGGCCATTGATATCCGACGCTCCCCGATAGGAACTTTCCAATATAATCCGACCAGCTATGTCGATGACATCTCATTCTCGCCGCAACCATATTGAAATGGAGTCGCATAGGAAGATAAGAGGGCAAAGTTCGGTATGTATGGGGTGATCCTAGAAGGCGGCCGCCGGCAAACACAGCACAAGGTCGATTCGGTGGCGTATTAGAGGATATGGATATGGTGGCCGGATGAAAAAGTTTGCACTCCGGACAGAGAATGTTGGCCGGGTATACACCATCTCTCTCCAAACGAGTCAGAAACTCGAACCGTGAATCTCGCTGTAGCTGAAGCGAGCCTTGTCCTAAACGATGAAGCCAGGTTTGGCTAATAAGGGCTAAGGCAGCTCTGTCGATTAGAGATAGATACGAGGCAATCTCTAGCAGTAATTCTGGCGCGAGTTTTTCAAGTGCCATTATATCGACTTCATATTTTGACCTCCCGTGGCTCGTAGAAGAGGCATGAGGGCATCGCTGCTTGACAGAGTTGCCGCTGAAGCGGTGCTTGAACTTCGGAGAGTCTTCTGGAAGCCGAAAGTACCCGTGATAGGACTTGAAGAGGCGATACAGGAGCGATAACATGGTGATAAAGCGAGGATGTTGTAGAGAATGGAAAAGGAATGAAGAGTTAAGGATATTGAAAGTAAAAGCACGAAAATATCCCAAGGCAGCGCGTGCTCTTATATTTTCATGGAGCACCTCTAATCTCCCCGCTATCTGCCCTTTGGCTACAGTTCGTTATGCAAGAAGACAGCCTACAGAGCTTTATTGAAGCCAAAGCTGGCATCGCCACCCCGAGATGCCAGCGCCGTCAGGGTCTGGGCCTGCGATCTCTGGAGGCGGCCCTGGACCAGTACGACCAACCGCTCCTACGGCGCCTCTCGTCACTGCATCGCCGCGTGGCTGAATTGTCTTCCGCGGGCCCAAATTGAATATCACATCGGACCGACCAAGCAGCTAGGCTTAGATTACAGAAGCGCGGAACAAGTCGGCAAGAACACGATCGCTCGACCCGGCCTGCCACGTCCATCATGGCAAGGAAGACGAACGGCACGGCGGGGTCAGAGTTTACGTCTATATCGCCCTCTGAGTTAGTGACTGCTAGAGGCCATCTCGGGTTAGAGCCTACTAGTGCCCTCATGACCCATCCCGAGTTGGCCTTAGCGGGCGTCGTAGATCAAAGTCCGGGCTAACTCTTACGCTGGCTGCACGGCCAGCTCCCCGCCACCAAACATCGCTTAGGCGGACAACGAAATGGTCTCCGTGGCGGCGCTGCCAGTGCGGCAAATTACCAGTGGCGAGGGCAAGCAGCTATCGTATTATGGCCTCGTGTTGCTAAGTAGTAATCGTGAGCTTGCTTTCACTAGTACTCTAGAGAAGCCGTAAGCAGCTTGGGACCCGATGTTGCTAAAGAACCGCCTTGCTGCTGGCAGCCTTTGTCACTAGGGACCCAGGAAGACTTGTACCTGGTCGCTTACGCCAACACTAGAGTTATTAGCAAGGGCGAATCCTTCTAGATGAGGTGCATGACTTCTATTAATTAACGCAGGCCCCGAACCATGGTGTATATCGTCGGGCTCTCCTATAGTTTGGTCGGCCGAGCGAAGCATTCGAAAGGATTGAGGACGGGCTTATGGTGCTTGTCTTTAATCTTAATTAGCATTCCCCCTGTAGACTGCCAAAGACCGCAAGACCATATCTCGTGTAGCTTAATATAAAATTTCCAACTCGCAAATAGCCAGTGCTCTCTTTGAGGTGAAGGGCAGTCGCCAAATCTCGGCGTAATAAAACAGTTAGATACCAGCGCATCTCCATTACCAGACATTCTCAGGTAGACGGCGGAGTAGCATTCGCCCAGCGGTCATAGCGAAGAAGTAGCTACGTTGTCAGCACATGGAGACACGCTGCTTACCTAGTTGCTTGTGGTCCTTATAATTACCCTCCCTCTCCTAGTATAACCAACTAGGTTAATATTATTATCATTAGAGGATAGACGTTTTCAGGCGCTTCCTAATTATATCATCAATTTGTCGTCAATTCTTAGTAGTAAATCGTGGGTATACTCGAATATTGTTTACCATTCTTATGTAGTTACGCGTCTGGTGTTTGTTCTGTTTAAACGGATTGTTGCTGCGTGGTGCTTCGACGCGTTGCGCATGGTAACCACGAGCACCTGTTCACCCGGCGACCATACCAGTACAAATTCTTTCCTTCGATCCAGAACTTGTTTCTTTTTCTTCTTTTCTTTACACTCCCGATTTTACATGGCATGCATCGTTTCCCCATCTCTTCGCTGCACGTTAAACATTGAATCCGTTGTGTTTTACTATCTCTTCGTCATCATGCCAGCAGATTCTCCGATGCTTTCTTCTGCGGAGACTGAGTACCTAGGATTCCCTGGGTTTGAGTCTGGTGAGACTGTGACCCTCGCCACTGCGAAAGGAAAAGGTAAAGCCGTGGCTTCGAAACATTCTCGCCAAGCTACCTCTGGTGGTGCCTCTGAGCAGCCTGATGATGAAGATCTGGGTTCGCCTCCTGTTTCTCGGTCTTCGCTACCTCTTCGACGCAAACAGCAGAGCGGTTCTGCGGCGGAAACACCTCGTTTGCCTCAACCGGTCACTTCATCTCCCGCCCGCGGCTCCTCTTCCCTACAACCGGCAGTGGCTGCATCTCCTTCCAAGCGTGCGGCTCCAGTTAGGAAGAGTACTCCGCGGAAGACGAAGAAGTCGGCGCCTGCCGCGACAACTGATGCGGATGAAGATGTTGACACGGGAACCGCCGCTCGTTCGTCCAAGACTCGTCGTCGAACCAAGAAGGTTCCGAAACTTACGCCTCTAGTTACTTCTGACGATGATGGTGATGAAGATTCTGACCCCCCGACTAGTCATGGTTCTCCGACGGCCAGTCGATCTGCTTCACCTGATGAAACCCCAGCGAGTGACCAGCGAAGTAATGGAGCTAGTGATTCTGACTTTCAACCTGAGAATGACGTTGACGAAGATGAGCGTCCTGCTGAAAGTGGTGAAGATCAGATGGGCGTCGATTTACCAGCGCGTACCCGTCGAAACAAGAAGCACAAGCGGCCGATTTGAGAAAAGCCACTGGTTCCTCACGTTGACTGGTGTTTGCGCTGCTTTTGTCGCAGCATCGATGAATATAAACAGTTTCATCCAAAGCCTCTGGAATTCATCGAGGTTTATTGCTTGTTCAAGAATGTGCACTCCATGAAATGCGCTAGATGCATTGAATGTGCCAAGCCTTGCGAACAGGTATATTGGCATGGTTCTCGCAGCCTCTTTTTTTAAAGTATTCGCTAATCATCCGCTGGGTTGTAGGCACCGACTCTCCTGACTGGAGACCGCATTGATTTTGTTAAGTTGATGGACTGGGCTCGCGATATTGCCGACACGCCGATCGACACGAGAAAGATGAAAACTCGGCGAACATCTCGCCCCCAGAGTATCGCCGTCTTCTCACGACTGAAACTTGGCATCTGGCCGAGGCTTTCGACACTTCGGTGAAAGCACATCGTCTCGAGTTTGGATTGACTGGTAGCAAGGGTGATTCTACTAAGGCTCGTTCTGAGTAAGCACGATTGTTAAGCCGTCGTCGCGAGTACTTCCTTGAGTGGACTCCTCCCCCTCCTTTCGCCATGGTATGTTCATTCAAAATCTGTCTCTTCTTCTTGACATGGGCTAACTAAATTGTCCTTAGGGTAAAGAGTATGCGGAGCTCCGGGCAGCGTAGGAGCTGACCCAGGCTCCCCGTCTTCTCGTCGGCGATGATGGGGAGATTTCTTGGCGAGCCGGTAAGCGCATTTTCTACAAGAGAGTGCACAAGGCTCTTCGTGCGGCAGTGCGCGATGACGAAGTTCCTTGCGATCAGGAGCAAATGGACAAGTGGAAGATGAATTGTCCCATGCACATCGATGGCTTTTAGCTGGCGTTTAGGGATTTTGGTTTTTGTATTTGAGGGAAATCTTGGTCGTGGTGTTCCTTTTGTTTTGGTTTGGTTGAGTCTTGTTTAAATTCATTCTGTTTGTGTCTATCCTCAGTGCTCGTGATCCGCGGTCATTCGCTGTGTTTGCGTTGGACCAGGTGATGATGGTGCAGCGCTTTCAACGTAGCGGCAGCCCACAGGCGTCTGAAAAATGATGCCTATTTTTCTCAAGGAGAACAACTCATTTGTCTGCATTCACTCCAGCTGAGCAACTGAAAGATGTCCAGAATAGTCCACTTCCGTCGAAACAGCAGTTTCGCAACGCAGTGAGTTGAAAGTCGGCCGCGTGTGTAGCGGGTCTTCTTATCGATAAGCCCGAGCCGCCACGTGATTGGCCCCCCGTTTCGGCCGCCCGCCTCGAAATTTTTCTTGCAAGCACGGCAAGCTGCGCATCACCACCACCATTAGCATCACGAAACCACCAACCACCAACCACCGCCACACGCACCTCTACCCAGCCCGGACAGAAGAACCGCACCGCCGCCCACAATGCATCTCATGTACACGCTCGACGCCGAGGGCACGCGCCTCTACACGCTCAAGAAGGTGGCGCACGGGCAGGTGACCAAGTCGGCGCACCCGGCACGCTTCTCGCCCGACGACAAGTGGTCGCGGCAGCGCGTGACGCTGAAGCGGCGGTTTGAGCTGCTGTTGACGCAGCAGAGTGAGTGCCCCTTCGCTGGAAGCCGGGATGGCGGATGGATGGGTTACTGACGGTGCAATTTAGAGGAATAAACGACGATTTTGGGACGATTGTTGATACGGACGGACGACGGCCAAGGATGGCCTCCTGAGGGGTGGTAGAAGAGCTGTGATGCAAGAGGAAAAAGACTTTGTTCGCGTGGAGATACTGGACTGCAAGTACTGGACTGGCGTTGCAAGAGCCACACTGGCTTTGGAGTTTGGACATGAATTCATAATTCCATTTAAACACCCCGTCTATGCTCATGTAATCGCCCTTGAATGCTCCCCCGCCTAATGCTTGCGCTTCGAGTTCACCGCCCGACCGGCTCCCACGCGGATCCTCCCACCCGAGTTTGATCGGTCACCCGTGAGGAGGCCCGGCAGGCGGTCCTCGTCCAGGAGGTCCTTTTTCTTCGCCCTGCGCTGCTCGTCCGACGCCTTGAGGTACTCCTTCTGGTCCTCGGCGAGAATCAGCTCCCTGCCCCAGCCGCCCTTGCCGCCGCCGACGCCCTTGGGCAGCCGGCCGTTGGAGCTGCCGTGGACGGGCTTGGGCACGCTGTAGACGTTGCCGCGGTTGTTCCACTGGTAGTTGCGCTTCAGGTGGACCTTGAAGTTGCCGTGCTCGTCGGTGGTGCAGCTCGTGCGCGTGAGCGTCGGCTGGCCGCACGACGGGCAGAACTGCTTGGCCATGTCCTTTGTGATCTGGAAGCAGCCGTGGCAGCGCAGCACCCAGTTCTTGAGGTGCGTGATGCGCGCGAGCGAGGGGGTGACGAGGTTGAGGTTCATGCGCAGTGCCACGTTCTCCATGGCGTAGTCGGAGGTGAGGATGGCGGCCTGCAGCGTCTTTTGCGCGGGCTGGGCGGGGACGGCGGTGCCAGCGTCCTTGGCTTGGTGCTTCTTGACGTTGGACGGAGTGATCCAGCCGTCTTCGTCGTCGGAGTCATCCTCCAGTTCCTCTTCCTGCTGGGCTGGTGTCGGCTTGTCGGTTTCCTGGACCTGGGCCTCCACGGCAGCCTCCACGGCAGCCTCCGCTGTCTCTTGTATGCCGGTGGCGTCCGCATGTGGCTCCTCGACGTTCGTCGGCTCTCCTCCTTCCTTGTTCAAGTCCAGACCTTGCAAGTTGGTCTCGAGCGGTTGCTCTGCTGGTGTTGGGTCATCTGCTTCGCCGTCATGTGTTGCGCCAGAGTCCGGCTGCTCCTGTGCGACCTCCTCCGTACCTTCCTTGACTTCCGCGTCTGCCATCTCCTTTCGACTTGACTCCTGCCCGCTGGCCTGGTTCGGACGGCCATTCAGTCCCTTCTGGCCCGGCGTATTCCTCAGCCTCCAGTCACCCCCATTTCGCTCACACTCCAGCTCGTAGCCAAGCGCCAGGACCTCCAAATCCGGTCTGCTCAGCACCTCCAAGTCGCCTGTCCTCCTGGCGAAGGCCTGTACGAACTTGACGCTCTCGGGCCTGGGCGATCGGATCGTGACAAACGGCAGCAGCGTCGTCTCGACGCGGGCGCGGGTCGCAGCGTCGCGGATCTCGGGGATGATGCAGGGAAGAGTGTACAGCTTCTCGGCTCGGGAGACGAGCACGCTGGCGGGCGGGTCGTTTTTGATGAGCGGGCCGGTGTCGAGGATGAGGCTGTGGATGGGCTTGAACGCCGACGGCGTCGATGAAGCCGGTGATGCGGAGCTGGGCTCCGTCGATGAAGTGGCCATGACAACGAGGTCAGGCGATGTCACAGGAAATGTTGGTGAGAACAACAATCCGGCGGGAAGTCGAGGCGCGGAGGCGATTGGCACGTTGGTGCGATGACGAGATGATCAGCGACGGGCGACGGTTCGTTGTTCCGATGTCTTGGGCAGACGTGCCTCCGGTGGCTGTCGATGGCGGGGCTGTCGCTTGTGTGCCCGCAGCAGAAAAAAATAATCGTCGCGATAAGATAAGATACGGCGTCGAGCATCTACAGCGAATCACGTGGCAGCAATTCTAAGCTTCCTCTTAAGTGCTGAGGGCGAAATCATTGCATGTGATGCTGTCCTGCGAGTGCAAGCTTTGGGGTCGGCAAAGACAATAAGCTCGAGTATCTGGTATTTCACAATTCTGCAACATTTCGTCGCCCCGTCCATGATTGTGGTTCACAGGCCGACTGGACTTTTGCAATCCCAAGAACGGGGTTTTATTATAGAAGCGGCGTTAGTCTTGGCTTCCAAGCATGCAGAGCTGCGTTTTGATTTCATTCCTTGACATTCACAACTGTGTTTTGCCAATTTCTGTGCAGTCTTTGTTCAATTTCTGCATGGAAACGTCCAGTCAATAAAAGCCCTGAGCATCCTGTCGTCGAATGCTCCCAAAGGTATAGGGTAGGCTCGGCCAGGCACGGCTGCGGATGACGTTGCGTCAGATCGACAGTCACGCGCAGACCCGGGGATGCACAACACATGCGGCCAAGCCTGCCATCGGCCAGCAAAGGTGCCTCAAATCTCGGGCGTCTGGAGATGGCAAAACGTCGACAAGACAACAAAGGGCGTTTTGTACGCGCCTCCTCATGCACCGAAGGCCCAACAGAATGCTCCTCGCGATGTGACCCGGAGCCTGGGCCGCGCTAGGCCTCACCTTTCTCGTCGTGCGCCTCCACCCTCGCGTCAGCTCTTGGAGACTCGAACGCCCGGCGGCGGTTGCCAGTACGTAAGACGACGGATTGTTTTACCATGATGGAGAAAAGATGGAGACGGGGAGACGAGGCATCCAGGAGCTGGATGCGGAGGAGGAGCTCACGGGGATTGTCCCCATGGGGGACCATGCTGGGGATCAGGGATAGCGACGGAGGGCCGGGCGGCTGACAACAAATTACGTTGTAACAGGATACGATGGCATGGGACGCTTGCTTGCGGCGGAGCAGCCGCAGGTCATTATCGGAAGGGACGGCAGCCAGGCTGTCGGACCAAACCTGTGCGCATGGGGCCTGCGCTGGTGCTGTCGATCAGTGGCCAACAATGATGCTGCGAGAGGCCATGTCGTCAGCGGTCAGGACAGACGTTGGCAGGATCAGGACGCACGTCGGTTTTTGACGCAAAGCAGCAGCCAGCTAATTATATTCAGGATAATACGAGATGACGTTGAAAGGTGTTGATGGCGTGGGCAGAAACGTGTGCTCCCGACAGCTGGATCTCGCTGCCTTGGCTTATCATGCCAATCCATGTCCAACCACTAATTATCGGCCAAGAACGCAGGGACAGGCCAGCTCCGCAGAGCATTACTCGCAGTGCATACAGGCGCTCATTAGTCCAGGTATGTACCGCACGACTACGAGTACACGGCGTGCCTCATCCGGTGCCCGTCACGCATGCCCTCGGAGCGCGCATAATTTTCCCCTACCACACACATCAATCAAGTCCAGCGCTGGTGGCGGCGCCGTCGGGCAGCCCGCGAAAAATAAAGGACGCGCCAGCGCATGCGGCGGCGCTGTGGGCGGGTAAGTTATCCTTCCAGAAGGCTTCCAGCCTCGATTGCCTCTCCGCAGATCCCGGCAGTGACCAAGGCGCTACGGCCGACTGGGCCTAGGCGCGGCCCAGTGCAGAAAATCGCGCCCGGGGGGGCCTGGCCAACCAGCATGCTGCAGCGTCAGGACGGGACCAGGGTGCAGATGGTGGTGTGGCTCCTTGAGACTGTGACGGTCGAGGTGCCTGCTGCGAGCGGGCGAGGGCGTTCGTTGCTCGTCAGAGATATCCACCAGCATTCATTCCCTACCTTGCAGGGGCGGCTCGGGCCCCGTCTTGGCCGCAGCCCACGCCACGACAGAATGGCTGCACGCCGTGGCTGGCAGTGGCAGGCAGGCAGCCTGTACTCGTACAGGCGCCCAAGCCCAAGCCCAGGTGCGGCAGGCGGCTGGCTCGGCCGACGGCAACGGGCAAGTTATAGCCTGCACACCATGATCGGAAATATCTGCAAAATTCCCTCTTTCGTCACTGCCGTGCATCCGACTGCCGCAGCCCCATCTCCTTTGTTCCCAACGACGTCCGTCCACCGACTGCGCCGTACAGTATCGCGATGCATGGATGAGCCAGACGGCCCCGTCGCCTGCGCGAAAAAGGGACGCCAGGCCCCAACCCTACCCCAGGATCTCGCCGCCTCCTGGCCCACGGCGGGATTTCTCGGTGTTACCTTGACACATCGAAACTGACTCGACCTCGACGTGGGCCCGGACCTGCGAGTGCGAGGGACGGAGCAGCCGCACCGCACCGCACCGCACCACAGCGGCAGGCAGGCATACGTACAGCCAAGCTAGGTATGGATGTGCTGGTAGAGCGAGCGAGCGAGACCAACGAAGGGCCATGACGTCCCTCGGGGCGAAAACTCAGTGTCAGGGCCCCCACTCTATTACCTTCACGAAACTCGCCTCGCCAGACCAGAGCCTGCGCGCCTGGGCTGGCGATGCGCCGCTAATGGCTTCACTTTCGTTGGCCGCAGCCATTGATTGCATTAGGTTTGCGGGGACGACTTTCCGGGGTACCTTACTGCCCAATCTGCCTCGCCCGTCGCGATGCCTGTCCCGTCCCGTCCGGTACTGTGCTGTGCTGTGCTGTACGAGTCGGTCGGAGGCTCAGTCTCCAGTATCTACCTACCTCACCTTAGTATAGTCTCCAGATGCTATCGCGAACCCACATGCGCATGCACATGCCCTGCCCCCCCTTTCCTCCATCCATCCTTGGACTGTGCTGTGCTACTACTGACCCACTGCCGCTGCTCTCGGCGTCGTCCTTGTCTTCCATTTGGAGACTGAGCTGGGGCGCGCTCTAGATCGTCCCCCCGAAACCGCTCTTCCTCCTTATCTTGAGTTGGAGTTGCCTTGCTCCACGTCCCTGCTTTAAATCCCCTTCCTCCCCCCCTCTCTCCAGACCCTTTCTCTTGGTCTTGGTCCACTGTTCTTTTCCTCCTCCCTCCTCTTGCTCTGTCGTCGTCTTACTTCTCCTCCATCCTTGCCCCTTCCGCTTCGTGGTATACATACCAGTAGACCACATCACTCACGCACCATGGCGGTCCAAAGCACCGACTTCGCGCCGGGCGCGACGGAAAAGAACCAGTCCGTGCCCCTGGCCGCTCAGCGGTCCCGGGAGAATGCCAATGGCGGCCCTCTCGCCGGTGAGACGGCCGAGTTCGAGGAGCGCCGCGCCGACCTGGAGAAGCAAAAGACGGCCGAGGGCAACGCCCACTTCCACCGCCTCGGCTGGAAGCGCCTCACCATTGTCCTCATCGTCGAGGCCATCGCCCTCGGCAGTCTGAGTCTGCCCGCCGCCTTTGCCACCCTCGGCATGGTGGCCGGCGTCATCTGCTCCGTGTCCCTGGGCCTCATCGCCATCTACACGAGCCACATCGTCGGCGAGGTCAAGATCAAGTTCCCCGAGGTGGCCCACTACGCCGACGCTGGACGTCTGCTCATGGGCAAGTTTGGCTACGAGCTTGTGGGCGCCATGTTCGTGCTGCAGCTGACTTTCCTCGTCGGCTCGCACTGCCTGACGGGAACCATTGCCTTCAACAACATCACCAACAACGGCGCCTGCTCCGTCGTCTTTGGCGTCGTCTCGGCCATCATCCTGCTTGCCGTGGCCGTCCCGCCCTCGTTCGCCGAGGTGGCCATTCTGGGCTACATTGACTTTGCCTCCATTCTTCTGGCTATTGGCATCACCATCATCGCCACCGGTATCAACGCAGGCCGCGCCGACGGTGGGCTCTCCTCTGTCAACTGGTCCGCGTGGCCCAAGGAGGGAACCACCTTTACCGACGGCTTCATTGCCATCACCAACATCGTCTTTGCCTACAGCTTCTCCATGTGTCAGTTCTCCTTCATGGACGAGATGCACACCCCCCGCGACTACGTCAAGTCCATCTGGGCCCTGGGTATCATCGAGATTGGCCTCTATACCCTCACCGGTGCTCTCGTCTACGCCTTTGTCGGTGCCGACGTCAAGTCGCCCGCTCTGCTTTCGGCCGGCCCCACCATCTCCAAGATTGCCTTTGGCGTCGCCCTGCCCGTCATCTTCATCTCGGGATCCATCAACACGACTGTTATTGGCCGTTACATCCATGGACGATACTACAAGGACTCCATCCTTCGCTTCATCAACACCCCCAGGGGCTGGGCTACGTGGCTGGTCGTCATCTCCCTCATCACTCTTGCCGCCTTTATCATTGCAGAAGTTATTCCCTTCTTCTCTGACCTGCTCTCCATCTCCTCGTCGCTGTTCGTCTCTGGCTTTACCTTTTACCTGCCGGCTATGATGTGGTTCAAGCTCCTCCGCAAGGGCAGCCCTTTTGCGCGCGAGAACATTTTCAAGACCCTCATTAACGGCTTCTGCTTCTTCATTGGCATTGCCGTCTTGGTGTGCGGAACCTATGCCAGCATTTCCGACATTGTGAGTCTGCCCTGTCCTCTTTCTTGGCCGATGCAGTTGCTAACACTGGATGCTAGATTCACCAGTTCGAGAGTGGCAATGTTCGCGGCGTTTTCACGTGTCACCTGTAGAGATACCAGCATGGCAATGGCGTTTAGGCTCTCTGTTTATGGTTTGATGACGCTACGGCGAGTTGACGAGGTCGGGCTGTGGACCAGCCGCGCTAGACGTGGAGATGTTACTGTATTATTTAGAGTTATCACAGGGCTTGAATTGAATGATACCTTGGGAAGCGCCGTTCCTGTGCCAAGTGATTGGAGATGCGCCAAGGATACTGCGTGGACTGTTCTAGACGAAGCTTAACTCATAAACTACAACATCGTAAATACTCTGGTGCCAATGGCACGAGACGGTGGTCTCCCACCCCCGTTCCTTCTAATTCCTTGATGATAACCCACCAACTATACATATATCTCACTCTCCGAATCACGCCACCAAAATATGAGCAATGGCATGAACGACGAGGAGCATCATGCAACGAGGAAAGTATGGCAACCGCAATGCAAAACGAAGCCAGCGCGCACTCGATGAGACACGCTAGATGGGACACACTGGATGAGATAGGTCGAGACGATAGCTCGAGACAATAAGCAGGCTAAGCCCCAAAGCTAAGCAATGGTCGTGAGAGCTTCGACTAGCGGTTCACGCAGATCGGCCTCCTTAAGCAATGGCTCTATCGGCAAAAGCACCCAGCGTGATGTGCTGCAGCACCCATCACATCCAGAAGCAATAGACTAGGCGTAGTTCTGCCTAGGAGATAGCGCTCGACACGTTGTTAACATCTAACTTCGGACCCAGCCGAGATGCGGCGGATAACCTCCTCGAGGCTAACGCACCGTGGCGTCATCACCACTCGCGGATTTCTCCTCCCGGACCGATAAAGCCAGGAGTCACCCAGGGAGTGCAGTCCTTGCTCGCCGTGCGGACCAGACCCTCATCAATCTCAATCCCCAACCCGGGGCCCTTCATTAGCTCGACGTAGCCATCGGCGACGTCCCATATCTCGGGGTTCTTGACGTAGCTGAGCAGGTCGTACCCGCCCCCGTTGTAATGGATGCCCAGACTCATCTCCTGGATGGCAAAGTTTGGCGTCGCCGCGGCCACCTGCAGGCTCGCCGCCAAGGCGATGGGACCCAAGGGGCAGTGCGGCGCGATGGGCACGTCGTACGCCTCTGCGAGGGCGGCCATGCGGCGTAGCTCCGAGATGCCCCCGATGTAACTGATGTCTGGCTGAACGATGTCAATGCAGGCCGACGCCTCGAGGAAGGGCCTGAGGTCCCAGCGACTATAGAGACGCTCGCCTAGCGCGTTAGGGATGGCAGTCTGCCTGGAGAGCTCGCGAATGCCCTCGACGTGCTCGGACAGCAGCGGCTCCTCGATGAACAGCGGCCGATGGGGCGCGAGAAGCGCGGCAAGCTGTTTTGCCATGGGGCGATGGACACGGCCGTGAAAGTCGACGCCCACGTCCATGCCGAGGGCTCGGACGGCCTTGACGCGCTCGACGCACGAGTCGAGCGCCGAAGGCGAGTCGAGCCACCCGACGTCTTCAGTGCCGTTCATCTTGACCGCCGTGAAACCCTGCGACTTGCGAGCGCGCCTGCCGAGTGAAGTGCATCAGCTGCCTGTCGGAGAGCTGGGCTATTGAGAGCCCCTGTTCAATTCATGCGCAAGATTGGAAACTTACGCCTGAGTCTCGACGTCGGATGGCCTATCGCCGCCAATCCAGGCGTAAACTTGAGCTTATCGCGGAGCTTGCCGCCGAGGAGCTGGTAGATGGGCACGTTCAACTTCCTGGCTGCGATCATTTTGACATGTCAGCCTCCCGAAATCTAGTTGCGCAGGTCCTGAAGAGATAAGAGCACCTTTGAGATCCCAGAGCGCAATGTCTATGCCCGCCAAGGCGCTCATCAAGACGGGCCCGCCGCGATAGAAGCCCTTGCGCCACGCCATTTGCCACATCTGCTCAATGTTGCTGGGACAGAATTAGCGCAGCGATAGTTTGAACAGTCTCCCAAATACGAAGAACCCACTCGGCTTCTAGGCCAGTGTACTGTGCCGTCCATGCATCGAGACAACCCTCAACGGCCTGCGTGTGCCCCTCGAGCGACGCCTCGCCCCAGCCGACGTTGCCGTCCTCGTCGGCGATCTTGACAAAGAGCCACCGCGGAGGCACGCGGAAATACTCGATTTTGGCAATCTTCCCCATGCTGAGCTGAGTTCTGGATGGCTACGTGAGCAGTGCGGAGTGCGCTGGCTGAAGCAGATCATCTTCCCCGCAAATGAGGTCCTGGTGGGCGGGCAGGTCGCCGTCTTCATGACCGGCGCAGCTCCGTGCGGTACCGATGCCTGGCTCCGCATTCGGCGGCTGTGGCGTACGGGCACGGGGCTCATTGGTGCGCAACGGCTAGGCGCCGTATTCCTCCCCCGTGTTTGTGGTCATGTCATTCTATCTTTTGGAAACCCGTCGGTCAGTCGTCTTTACAACCAGACCTCCGAATCACTGTTGTGCTTGGCGACTTTCTCTCCACCTCGCTCTGGTCATGTCCGCCTAGGTGCCATTGCTGACAAGTATATGATGGCAACAGACGGCCCCGAAATTCCCGTAAACTGCCTCGCCCACGGCCAAAATGAGGACTCAGACTGCTCGTAGTGCCCGATAACACCAACTACTGCCTTGAGCAGGCGATAGCCGCTGTGAAGGCACAGTGACCTTTGCTTCTTTTCCACCCAAATCTCAGTACACGCCTCCAGCGTGTCCAAGATGGTCCATCGCGAGCAAATCACGAACTCGACCACTACAACTGCGTCCTTGCGCAGCACATGGGTGCTCGCCGTCGACGCCGCGGCGGAAAAGCCGACCTGGAGCTTAGAGGTCGCTCGTAAGTTCGGACCCCATGATTCGGCGACGGTCGCACAGGCCGCAGTGGTGCACGAGCAGCGCGAGGCTGCACTCGACCGATGACCAGTAGGACCTGGGATACCGCGAAGGAGCGTCGGGCTCTAGCGCGTGGTGACTGTGCAGCACCAGGATAGTTAAGGTAGTTTGCAGAGGGCATACCGGCAAGCAGACGCTCGTTTCTAGTGACGACAGATACTGACTACCGTTGCAGTTACTCACTGTGGAAGTATCTTAGTCACTAAGGTAGCTGAAGCAGGTAGCCGATCTAGTCGCTGACATGGCCATGACTATATAAGCCGGGCTTTCGGCCAACGCTAGATAGGTGAATCAAGCCTGCTAATTCATCATCTACCAGAACGATCCTTGGAGTGAAGATGTCGAGCGCCATGCGCAGCGTGGTAGACGACCCTCGACATGCTTTGAGCTCGCGCACGCGCGCGCTGTACTCAAAAAGATTCTCGCACAAAGGCTGTCCACGTCCGAGTTCACGCGCGAGATGATGTCGAGGATAGTGGGATACGAGTGTGGATGGCGGTGTGCCAGGCCGATGCCGGGATGTCGACAGTCGCGGAACTCCAGGAGAGAGTGTCGTAGTTACGCAGCATCTCTTCCGACGACAGGCAGGAGGGCATCCCGGTCGCCATGGCCATCTGAATGTTAAAGTTACATAACGGTTGTCCACAGAGTCTGGTTCGACTCCCAGTCGCGCAAAAAATGACGGGTAGCGAGTCGCCTGGTGGCTGCGGCTGATGAATGCCCAGACATACGGCGAGACGAGCATGGCGCCGAACAAAGATCAGTACGAGTCAAACGACGAAAGCGTCCCATTGACTGACGACCTGTTTCACAGCTGCCACGACGCACAGCGTCCTCATGGTGGATGTGTTGGGGCAAAGCATAACTGGCATCTTGCCCAGACCCGGCTCAGCAACTGTGCAGAGCCCGACGGTTGGCTCTGGATCCCTGTGCACCGGGAAGCACCCCAGTGCAAGCACCATGAGGAACTCCGCGAGCCACCCGGCTTTTGTCGATGTCCAGTCTTTCCAAAACGCGCTACCTGCGTCGGGAACTGCGACGTGTCGATGATGGGGTGGATGCGCTGGTAAAGTTCCATGAATTGTCAATGTAATAAATGTGTCGCGCTCGGTGGCCCTTGACAGGGTTGTGTACTCTGTCAAGATACATGTACTTGATTGCGCCACGGTTGTGGAAAGGAAAGTTGCCCGACAGTGCGCGGCCGACGATGCAATCCCCGTGTCTCTGGATGCCTTTTTCGACGCGGCGGAGAAGATGGCCACAGAACGTGTTGAGCTGGCGTGGCTGAATGTTAGGTAACTCACGACGAGACGATCTGGGGCGATATCTCTCACGATGGCTAGAAAACGTTGAAAACTCAGTCTTGAAACAGTGCCTTCCAGTGACTCGGGCCCATGTACATTGAATGCCATGTAATTCTTACAACACCCGGCTCTTTAGCAGCTTCGGAAAAAGACAACCTAGCCGCCGAGGTAGCCGGGGGAGCTTTCTGGTCATCAATCCTATGGATCTAGGTACAGTGCTTGGCCCGGCCGGACACACGGCATCTGGTGCAAGGTTGCCCCTTATCGAACTTGACCTTGAAGCGGTGACAGCGAACGCAGGCGAGGCACTCTCTCGGCCGTGTCGTCTTTCCGACAATCTCCTGAGTGGCCTTACTGTTCGAGGCGTGTTTGCTCGACGGGGGCTGACCTTTGAGTGTCTGTGAGCTGCGAGGAGGAAGAAGGAGGTTTTCTCGCCAGAACTAGGCGATGTCTCGCCCAACGCTGAAGTCGGACAGCAACGAACATTTCGTGCTCGTCAAGAGCAGTGTTGGTGGTGACTAGCTCGGTCACATCGTGTCTCGAGCAGACGGCAGCACTCGCATGTCTTGACCTCTCGCCGAGGAGGCAACATCTGGAATTACACGTCGAAACATGAAGCGAGATTCATCTGGTTTAAGGAGCTAGGCTTCTCGCTGAAGGGTTCTGTCACCACCGGGCATTAAATTCATGCCGGGAATTGTTGCTGCTCGGACCTGAAGTTCCAGCTTCTTGGAGGTGACATCGCCGGCTCGGGTGCCGGACTCGGCCGATGCTCAGGCCCCACCAATGTCTGACGGAATCCGGGGGACAAGCTGCAGCTGAGTTGCCAAACTCAGCCCTTGCCAACAAAAGCTTAAACACAATTAGCACTCAATTGCCTAACCAGAACGAGAGCCGTTACCATTTGGGAAATCTTACGGGCCGCTACAACCAGACATGTGCATGCAAAGGCAGATCGGGCGCTTGTGGGGCAGAGGTTGTTCGCACTCTTGCAACCGTCTCTCTCGAAGCAGCACACCGACTGCAGCTTCTTCAGGGCATGTCCTCAAAGCCGGGGTAATTCACGCGTATGTGAACGCCGAGTACGCTGCGGCGGGGCGATGCGAGAAAAAGGTGGAAGAGGACTTGCCACAGCGTTGCTAGAAGCTGCGCACCCCTCACAGAAGCAATAATGCAGTCCATCTGGATTACCCACGACTGTGGAGCGTGAGGCCTTCGAACCCCCACTTGATGGTATTGTCTCACCATTTTCCAGAACGTAGTCGCGGAGACTATTGCTGTGCGGCGCAGGAAGGCGACGTTTTGGCTCTCAGCACCCTCCCTCACTCAATAGACACTCACTCACGTTCACACACACACATGGCTCGACACGACTCCAACACTCACATGGCCACATTGCGGGCTCACATTCGCAAGCACACACTTCCGACGTGGTCCCGATTCTCACGAAATTGCCTCCGCGTTTTCCAATGCTATTGCAAGCATTGGCAAGCTAAAACCCCGCAAGGGCGTGGCGCCGGCGCTGCCGACGGCGGAGAAGCTCCCCGGATACAAATTGTGGCAGCAGAAATGCCGGCAGAACTGCCCGTTGCGCTATTGCGGCCCTGTTCCAGCCCTGCGGCTAGTGACGTTGGCGGATTCACTACTGCATGGCTGCCAGATGGTCGCGTGGGGGTACGATCCCAGGCTTGCAGAGAGAGAGAGAATCGGCCTACTTTTGCAGGGCGGAGCAGAGCAGAGATGTTGTTTTGTTCCTCATCGCCAGCCTCTGTGCGTGCTAATTACAAGTGCCCCAGCTCCTATACCGTATCTACGACTCAACGCAGAGCCCGTCTTGTTTGTTGGACGCTTCGTCTCTGCATGTTCCGTTCTCGCTGCCAGCTTCGGGCCCTGGCAATCAGATGTTTACGAGTAGCGGTCGGGACTCGGGAACTGATTCATGGCCGACCACTAGCAGCGAGCTATCTCCCCTCGGTCTCCACCCCAGAAACCGCCACGGTGGGTGCGCCAGCCCAACTCTCGGTCGACGTGCCCTGATTATCATGCTCCTCGACGCCAAAAGCTGCCGCGGGTGGGGTCCCGGTGAGCCGGTTCCATCAACAAAATCTCCCATGTCTGCTGACGCCGCACAGAACTCGAGCGCGCGAGCGAGGTGCCATCAGTTTGCGCCTCCTGTGCCGCCAGCCGACCTGGGCTGCGAAGGCCAGCATGGGCCTCTTCTCGCCGTTGCGCCACCCCCAATGCGGCGCATCTGCAAAGGCCAGAGCTTCGTGCGACGTCGGGGCCCGCCGTCTGGCCACGCGAAATCTCTGCTGATCCGGTGGCCCGCCAGCAGTATTGCGCTGGAGCGCGAGGTGGGCCGTTGGGCGGAGAACCAAGCAACGGGTTGCCCGAGATGCCAGCCTGCGCTCGGGGACATTCCGCCGCGCCAAGACGCGTGGGTCGTGCCGTCTGGCCAGCGACCAGCCGGGCACCGATGATGTCGGCTCTCCGCGGCAAGGCCCTAGCCGCTGCAGAGAAGGACTGGAGAAGGCGTGGGGGACGTCTGGTGGCTTGGGGCAGAGCATGGGGGTGTTGGGGACCTGACTTGTGGAGGTGCGGGATTGCGGGATGAGAGGTGCGTCCCCCGTGGTGCAAACTCAACTATTTAAAGCGAGCTCGGTGTCGCCCGTCCACTGGGTGTGCCCGTTCCTGCTCCTGGATCCTGTCCGTAGCACAAAGGAGACCGACATCTCTTCGATATACACCGAGACCATGGCCGGCGACGACATTACCCAGGCGCACGCCGCCAACGCCCACCACTCGGACAAGCAGGATGTTGAGAACCTCGAGCACGTGGACGCTGCAGCCCAGGACGGCCAGCCATTCTACATCTCTCCTGAGCGGCGCGTCGTCGTCGAGAAGCAGCTGAAGCGCAAGCTCGACGCGCGATGCGGCCTCTTCGTGCTCATCTACATCATGAACTACCTGGACCGCAACAACATCGCCGCTGCGCGCCTCAAGGGCCTGCAGGACGACCTGAAGCTCGACAGCACGCAGTACGCCACGTGCCTCAGCATTCTGTACGTCGGCTACATCCTGATGCAGGTGCCCTCCAACATGTTCATCAACCGCATCCAGCGGCCCTCGCTCTACATTTCCTGCGCCATGGTGCTGTGGGGTCTCATCTCGACCCTGTCCGGTGTCGCCAACAACTTCACCGCCATGGTCCTCATCCGCTTCTTCCTGGGCTTCGTCGAGGCGGCCTTCCTCCCGGGTGCCCTGCTGATCCTGTCCAAGTGGTACACCCGGCGGGAGCTGACGACGCGAAACGCCATCCTCTTCTGCGGCAACCTCATCTCCAACGCCTTCTCCGCCCTCGTCGGCGCCGGCGTGCTCTCCAACATGCAGGGCGTGCTGGGCCACGCTGCGTGGCGATGGCTCTTCTGGATCGAGGGCGCCGTCACCATGGCTGTTGCCATCTCGGCTGCCTTCATCCTGCCCGACCTGCCGCACAACGCCCGTGGCTTCACCGAGGAGGAGAGGACCGTCGCACAGCTGCGCATGTTTGAGGATGTCGGCGAGGCCGACAAGGACGGCGCGGACCAGGGCGCCTTTGACGGCTTGTGGATGGCCCTGTCTGACGTCAAGATCTACGTCATGATGCTCACCTTCACTGCCTACGTTGTCGGCCTGTCCTTCAACGCCTTCTTCGTAAGTCTCCCGAGGCTCCAGTTGCCATCGACCCGATATGCTGACAGCTCGATAGCCGACGCTCACTGGCACTCTTGGATTCAGCTACGTCCCCACGCTGCTTATGAGCTCCCCTCCATGGGTCTTCTCGTGCCTCGTCTCTATTCTCGTTTCTTGGCATGCCGATCGGACCCAGGAAAAGGTCAGTGGAAACAACGAGAACATTGAACACGCGGATGGAAGCTAACGTGACCCTCACAGTTCTGGCACATCATCGGTCCTATCCTGATGGGCCTCGTGGGCTTCGTCATTAGCATGTCAACGGAAAACGTCGCTGCGCGCTACATCGCCCTCTTCCTGCAGGCAGGATCCTACGCGGGCTTCATCGTCTTCTACTCGTGGATCAGCTCGTCGTTCCCCCGACCCCCTGCCAAGCGTGCCGTCGCCATTGCCATGATCAACGCCTTCAGTCAGCTTGGCAACGTGGCCGGATCCTACGTCTGGGACCTCAAGGACAACGGCTACCGCAAGAGCTACGGCATCGTGCTGTCCATGTTTGGCGTGACCATTGCCGGATGCGTCATCTTCCGAATGATGCTCCGCAACTTGAACAAGAAGCTGGAGGAGTGCGAGGCCAATGCAGTTTCGGAGCAGCAGCCAGAGGGCGACATCATCGACAGCAACGATGAGGCTCTGCGCATGAGGAAGGGTTTCCGATACCTGATTTGAGCGAACACAAAGCGGAGGCGTTTCCATCCGCTATCCTGTATAAATATCAAGAAATATCACGAAGCATGATACTCTCATATGAGAATTACTCATTGATCACAAAAAATGAATAATGTGAAACTGCAACACAAAGCAAATAGAAAGCCAATCAAGAGGCATCAGGGTCCGGATTGTTGCCCCACACCCTGGTTGCGATGCCCTTGCCGGACAGCTGTGTGTCAGCCCGAGGCTCGAGCTCCAGCACAACGACGTCGTTCAGATATCCATGGTCCTTGACGTAGCAGCCGGGGACGTAAAGACTCTGCTGGGGCCCGACGGTCCAGTAGCGTCCCAGGTTAATGCCGTTGACCCAAACCTGGCCCTTGATGCCCTTGGGAAGAGCCAAGAACGTGTCGCCGCTGAGGTCGGATTTTGTGCCGCTTGGGAGCTTGAACGATCCCGTGTAGAAAACAGGCGCGTCACTGTACCTAGGACTGACCTTTTTGCTGCCGGAGAGACCAGCTGGTAGCGTGGACAATGGGAGCGAATACGTAGACCATCCTTCCAGGACATTTTCCTCTCCGACGGTGACGTTGCCAACAATGCCCTTTTGCTGCTCCTTGAGCTTGTACGAGTAGTCGATGCGGCCAACGTTCTCGACGAGCAACTGCACAAGGTCGCCTTCTTGGAGAGATACCTGTACGGAGCGAGGAGTAACGTACGTTCTGTCAATCACCCCGACCTTGACTCCGTTGACGTAGATGATGACTCGATCACGCGGACCGTCGCCGGGAGCGAGTATACCGCTCGCGGCCTTTGAGACATTGTGCTCGTACAAGATGAAACCATACGACTGGCCAAGGGACTCCATAGTAACAGGCTGTGTAGCTTGCATGTCTGGTTGCGCCGAACGAGTCTCAAAGAGAGGGAGAACAGGATGCAACGCGAATTCCTGTATCTCTGCTAGCTTCGGTGTCTGCGGTATGTCGGGGATGCTTCCGGCAAGGACATACTTGGAGATCATGTCTCGAAGCTTGTGGTATAGCTCGGTAGGCCTGCCACTCTCGTCTAGCGGTGCGCCATAGTCATAGCTTGAAGTCACGGCCAAGGTGCGATCATTGGCCCAGATGCCACCGTTCTCGAACCCCCAGTTTGTGCCGCCGTGGAACATGTAGATGCTGAAAGAGTTGTTGCCTTGCAGTACCCATTCGAGGTCACTGACGGCTGCCTCCATCGCGTCTTGATTTCCAGAGGTTATGTGGTGCGCCGAGTTGCTGGACCAGTCGTCGATCCAAGTAATGTAGTACTCGCCGTCGAGAAGTGGACCTAAGCAGGTAGGGTCGGTGACATATCTGTCTCGAGCCTCGAACCCAGTCTTTGGGTCGCCATCCGTTTCCGCGAGCACGCCATGAAGCGAGCCACCATCAAGATAGCCTTTGCCGCCGCCATCGTTGGTATAGAGAACGACATTGAAATTGTGCCTCAGCATGTCGGCCATCGCTTGCAGATAATTCTTGTCTTTGTCGAAGCTTCCATACTCATTCTCAAGCTGCGTCATCAGAATAGGACCGCCATTGGTAACTTGGAGCCTTCGCAGCTCCGAGCCAAGTCTATCGAGGTACCCCTTTGTCGCATTCAAAAACGGCCCATTGTTCTGGCGGACCTGCATGCCAGGAACCTGGCTCAGCCAGGCCGGGAAGCCTCCCCACTCATGCTCGCCGCAGATGTACGGTCCAGGGCGGAGCACAACATGAAGACCCTCTTCCTGAGCAATGCGAAAGAACTGAGCAACGTCGTTTCTACCTTTGAAGTTCCAGGCGCCGGGTCTAGGCTCCAGGTTGTTCCAAAATATATAGCTGAAGATAGTGTTGAGGCCCATGGCCGCAGCCATTCGTAGTCGCTGCCGCCAGTACTCTTTGGGGATGCGTTGCGGATCCATCTGGCCCCCAATAATCTGAAAGGGCTCGCCATTGAGAAGGAATTGCCTGTCATTGTAGGTGAAATTGCCTTTCCCTGCCCCCAGGCTGGATGAGGCCAGTGGTGCGAAGACAGACAGCAGAGCTACTAGCCCGGCAGTGCAGTCTTTGAAAAGCATTGCTTCGTCGAATGGTGTCTGCTGTCCAGAAGAAAAGAAAATGTTAGAACAACCTCAATGGAGCGACGAACTCTTATCTCACCTACTCTCTGGACTCAAGCTAACAAGACACGAATTGGCCTTGACGTGGTAACCTGGCGTCAAAAAGTGGTCGTACGACTATTAAAGATGAAAGTGTGGTAGCTGAAGCGACGGCTCATCAGCCCTTGTGACGGCAAGAGGCCAAGGGCTCGAGCCCAACGGCTCGAGCCGGAAACAGAAAAGCGTCAGGAACGGTGAGGATTCATGTTTCCCGTACAGCTTGCATAGAAGCCAAGCGGGGATGGTACAGAATTGCCGATAACCAGCTTCCAAGACGATCCAAAGATCTGCACTGGCTGCAGCTTGGATACGAGTATCCGCCTCCACATCCATTCGAGGACTCGAGGCTGCAGACGCAGTGCTGGATTGGTGGGTGGACGATGAGAAGGGGAAAGGGAAATTCAACTTGGCGGGCAGGCTGAAAAGGCCGAGGCTCACGTAGAGCTCCTGACGGCACGCGGCTACAACTCTTGCATGCCGCCCTGGAGCGGGTGGTATCGGTTGGAGCTGCCGACGAAAGACACACTTGAGGTTGCATTCTCTTCTTAAGCGGCATAGCTTAATATTGACATGGGCCGTCGGATGAACTTACTTGCCAACGTGACGACCTACAAACTTGAGGGTCGTTACATGTAGCTAGAGATTGATCCATACCACCATTGCGTAACTGCTTTCGATTCCATGTTGCGCCTTCATCTATCAAGTGTGCATGTCCTTCATCAATCTAAGGCTCTGTTCGTGAGCGTGTAAGCATATCTCCCTCTTTCCGACGGCATTTGACAGATCCCTGTACGTAGACTTGCCTACAATCGGAAGCTTATGTTGATTTCATTACGCCTATCAGTTGATCGCGTTGAACCTCTAGGACGATGACGTTCGCAAAGAAGCTGCAACCTCCTTGCAACGTTGCACAACCCCGCACAGTTGCAGTATTAGAGTTGATCGTCACTGATGCAGAGGCCCGTTCACGGCCCATCGTTACAGGGCACCGGCCCAAGCATCCCAGGTTCCCAGACCGCGCTTCTCCGCTTCCGATGAAGCCATTGCAAGGGTCCCCGCCATCTCTAGGTCGGAGTCAACCACCTGCCGCTTGGGGTAGGGCCCGTAACGCCTCCGGCCGCCGGGACCGACGCCGACTCCGGCCCATCGCAAGCTTGCCCACGGCTTTTGTTGGATTGGCGGTTGGCGCTTCCTTTCATAAATACTGCGGCCTCATTAGCTACTACGAGGTCAACTCCTGTTCGAAGTCAAATTTAATCACCAACATCACTTTTACCCGCTCCAACTCTTCCCCACGGCCGTTTCTCGCTACCCTCGAATTGCAGCTATGATGAAGCAGCTGCTCCTCGCCTCCGCCGCAGGGCTGGTTGGCACGGCCGCAGCGGCTCCAGAATCTATTCTCCCTCTTCCTCCCATGGGCTTCAACAATTGGGCTCGCTTCATGACCAATATTAGCGAGGGCATCTTCGTTGATGCTGCCGAAGCCATGTCCAAGACCGGCCTGCTCAACGCCGGGTTCAATCGCATCAATCTCGACGATGCCTGGTCCACCCTGTCGCGCGCCGCCAACGGCTCAATGGTCTGGGATCCCAAGAAGTTCCCTCAAGGCCTTCCGTGGCTCACAGCCCACCTCAAGTCCAAGGGCTTCATCCCCGGCATCTACACTGACGCAGGCAGCCTATCCTGCGGCGGCTACCCTGGTGCCCTAGACCACGAGGAGATTGACCTGAAAGATTTCACCACCTGGGGCTTTGAGTACCTCAAAATGGACGGCTGCAACCTTCCCGACGGTGGGGAAGAAACCTACCACGAGGTATATGGTCGGTGGCACAAGATTCTCTCTGAGAGCAGCAAGCCTATGGTCTTCTCTGACTCTGCTCCGGCCTACTTTTCAGGGCAGGACAACCTGACCGATTGGTATACCGTCATGGGTTGGGCTCAAAAGTACGGGCAGCTGGCCCGCCACTCTGCGGACATCCAGACGTATCCTGATGGCAAGTCCTGGGGTAGCATGCTGTACAACTACGGCCAAGAAGTCCGGCTGGCCCGTTACCAGAAACCCGGCTTCTTCAACGACCCCGATTTCCTCAACGTCGATCACCCGTCCTACACCCTAGACGAGAAGAAGAGCCACTTTGCCTTGTGGTGCAGCTTCTCTGCACCCCTGATTCTTAGCACCGATCTCACGTCTATCACGCCCGAAGAAGTCGCGTACCTGACAAACAAGGACCTCATTGCCATCAATCAGGACAAGCTGGTCCAACAGGCAACGCTGGTCAGCAGCGACAAGACGTTCGATGTCCTGTCCAAGAGCTTAGAGAATGGCGACCGCGTCCTCACCATCCTTAACAAGGGTAGCGCCGCCGGCGACGTGACGGTCTCCTGGGAGCGCATCGGTCTGTCCACCAAAGCACTTCGCCGCGGGGGCGGAGTCTCCGTGAAAAATCTGTGGACCGGCGAGCATGCCAATATTGCCGTAAAGGCTGGTGGCATCACCGCTAATGCTATTCCTTCGCATGGCACCGCCGTGTTCCGCATCGCCAAGTCGGTCAGCCCCGTCACGCCCACCGGCCTCATCTTCAACACCAACAGCATGAACTGTCTTACCGACAACGCTTCTGGCAAAGTGACATTTGCAAAGTGCGACGGCTCCGACGCCCAGACCTGGAGGGTTCGCTCCGACGGCCACATCAACAGTCTGCTGCGTCCCGATGAGTGCATCGTCGATGCGCAGGGTCAGTTGCTGTCGCGCCACTCTGGCTGCAGCAGCGATGCCTGGGTCTACAGCATTTCTGGCAATTTAATCAACAGCAAGTCCAAGCTCTGCCTGACGGAGGGTAAGGGAGGAGTAGCCACTGCTACCAGCTGCGGCTACGAGGCTAACGAACAGGTCGTCGGCCTGCCTATTGGTGCCACGGTTGTTGGGAACTGATCTTCTCTTAATGTATCATTGCATCAACGGCAGGTTACTTTCGTATTGAACATCGGACTGTGTGTATGACAAAACCGCTAAAGTTTTAGAAAAACATGGCCAAGACTCGTTACGATGATGCAAAATCTCAACAGACATATTCTAATACACGTAAATGAAATCCTCGTTCTTCAAATCCGTAACATCATCAAACGCCTTGTTCCCAACCGCCTCGTCGAGGTGATTCAAAACATCTCCCTCTTGATCTGTCTGCTTCTGCCCGACCATACTCAAGTCTTGAATTTCCTCGCTCTTACCCAGAGCTCGGCGTCTGGCGGCCTGCCTACGGTTTAGCATCCAAATGATGCCCATTCCAACCACTATCAAGACCGCCAAGACGACAAACAACGCCAAGTTAGTTTTCAGTCCCCTATCATATCTCGGCTTCTCGCTTGGTGTGAACAAGTGGGGCCCAATGACATTTCCAGCACTTGCTCCTACGAATAGCATTGCGGTCGTGGCCTTTCTCTTTGTGTCTCCTGCCGTGTTCTGGCTCGACCACGAGTAAATGAGAGGCGAGATTCCAGGGTAGACCGAGATGATGTAAAACCCAGCTAGCAGGACTGCGCGGTCGCTTTGCTCGCGTCCGACGCTAAGGAGCATCGCGCAGCCTGCGATGGGCGGCAGACAGAGTAGCAGAAGCACCGGGGACTTCATCTTAATTCGATCGGCGAGCCAAGCGCCCCCGAGAGTAGCAATCATCTGGACGGCGCCGAATGGAATATTGAACAGGATGGTGGTAAACTTGTCGAACCCGAATGATTCGATGATAAGCGGGCCAAAGGTGGATATGCCTCCGCTGGGGATGCTGGCATGAAGTGTTAGAATTCGACATTCATTGTTTTCAAGGTACTGTCAGGTATCAGCTTACGATATGACAAACATGAGAACAAACCAGAGCCAGGTTTTGGGGTCGACCATGGCGTCTCGCACATGGTCCCACCTCCAGACGCCAGACCCGATGCCCATCTGGTTCATTCGAAGTCGTTCGACGGCGATGAACTTGTCTTCCTTGCTCAGGAACTTGGCTTCCATCGGCGAATCGGGCATGAAAATGCTGCTTAATATTAGCAGGGGACTTCTATGAAGTGCAGGGAGGCTAAGTACGTACAACATGACGACCGAGAAAACCACTGTGACTGAACCGCAGAATAGGAAGATGATCTGGTAGGATTAGTCATGTTGTTGGAGAACAGACTTTTTTCGAGAAGTGAGCTCACCTGGTAAGGGTGCAAAGTTGAGTTGATATGTCCCAATCCATAGGCTAGAAGGCTCCCAAGCTATTGCGACCATATCAGTATGGCGGCGCCATCTTGATCCGAGAGCCTAACTCACCATGTTGACAACGCCTAGCATTGAATACCAAGATGCATTACGGGCGGTTTGCTCCTTGCGACGATACCACATTTGTACAATAGCAATGAATGTCGGCGCTATCAGCAAGTTTGTCAGCATAGGGTTGCGTCGAGCGTCCACATACTGATCAATACTCACCAACGGAGGCTTCAAATGCACCCAGCAAAAGCCTCGCCGCCATCAGCCCGCCAAAGTCATGTGCTGCTGTCATGCCACACAGCACAGCGCCCCAGCAAAATACCATTGTCGCCGAGAACTTGCCGATGGGGAACTTGACCAAGCTGTAGGCAATCAGAGGCTGGAAGACCAGCTGGGCGAGGTATACGATGGACCCAAGCCACGAGAATTGGTCTCCTACCAGGTGGGTGTCCTCAATGATGCCGAAAACCGATGCATATGAAAGCGTTGTCTTGTCCAGCGACTGAAGACAATACACGAAAAGCATGATGGGGAGAATCCGAAGGTCGATCCTGCGCAAGACACGGGCGTTGTCCGCAGGTGTCACGACAACAGTATGGCCGGCCTGCTTGAGAAATTGGGCGGCCTTGTCTCTAAGGGTAGTACTGCCATCATCCGGAGCGGCAGTGATACCCTCCGGGTCATCAGTATCAACGCGACGAGCATTGTCAACGGGGTCTGGCAGGGGATTCTGCGCCATCGCCTTTTCGGCATGAATGATGTCGGGGTTGTCTTTACCCGGCTGCATTTTGAACGACTTCTGGGCCAAGGTGTTTTGCGAAGTGTTGTAATGCCCACGGGCAACTGGGACGAGCTCTGGCGACCGAAGCCGCCACCTGAATCTCCGGGGTCATATATAACAACTCCCACTCGACTAACGAGACGGAGTCATGTCCGACGCCACACCGACAAACCCCATGGGGAGTTTGCTTCGCGAACAGCCGCGACTCGCTTTCTGGGGAAGGGTTGTGGGGACCAAAAGGACTCAAACTTACGGATGCCAAGCATCCGTATCGGACTTCCCAAGCTTTCCCCGGTCGGACTTGGCAATATTTCTCCGAGTCTCTACCACCCACCAACGATGCCCTGATGCGGAGCAATCACCAGGCCCTTCCCCCACGTGTCCCGGCTTTAGGCTAATGAGGCAATCATTACTTGTAAAGCCGCAGCAGTTCTATTATCGCAGTACCACAAGCGCTTGGCTTTCGTGTGTCGGACTTGCTTGATGAAACCCCGAGACCCACGGCTGAAGTATAAGCCTACCTGGGCAGGACCACACATATCTAACCTGCCTCAGGGAACCGAGACGACGAGTGAATATGCATGATGAATTTATAAAATCATCTCTTCTTCCTCCATAACGCACATCTGCCGGTAAATTCGTCACTAAATTTGCCTTCTGTCCATCGCAACCATGCCTCAGCAGGAGCGTGTCCCCGCATTCTGGGAATCTTCCGTCCCTCAAAATAATGATGGCGGCGCTTCAACCAATATATTTCTGCGTTGTATAGACCCCCAGCAGTCGTTCCAGTTCTCCTTTGAAGCTTTACGACCAAATGTATTTAAAACGACATTCACATCGGAGAGCCACCCGCTCCCTCCGCACCCCAGCATCCCTCGCCCAGTCGCAAGCCTGGACCCCGGAGCTGCGTCCGTCAAAGATTCCGTCAACGGCAAGAAAATTTGCATCGCAGATGTCGTTGCCGAGGTCGATTGGAGTGGCTTATCACCGCTCGTCACAATCGCCCTGGACGGTTCAGAGGCGCCTCTCCACAAGGACGTGCCCAACCGCTCCTACGCCGTGAATGGCCTCGGCGTGGCTCACTACTCTCGGTACAATCGCGGTACACTCCACGTGGGATTGGGAGAAAAGGCCGCGCCTATGGACCTTTCTGGACGACGGTTTCAGCTGTCTGCAACTGATAGCTTTGGCTACGATGTGTATCGAACCGATCCGCTGTACAAAAACATCCCGCTCCTCATTAACGCGACTCCGGCTGGGTGCGTAGCCTTTTTCTCTACTAGCCACGCCCGTGGAGAGTATTCCATTGGCGCGGAGATGGACGGCATGTGGGGACGGTACAAAGTCTATCGACAAGATTTTGGAGGCTTGGAAGAGATCCTGATTGTCGGTAAGACTCTCAAGGACATTGTCAGCACTTATGCCGACCTGGCGGGCTACCCACTTTTGGTTCCACGATGGGCATTTGGATACCTGTCCGGCGGGATGAAGTATTCCATGCTCGATAACCCTCGCGCCTCCGAAGCGCTGCTCGAGCTGGCGCAAAAGATGCGCGACCATGACATTCCCTGCTCGGCATACCAGATGTCATCTGGATACACCGTGGCTGAGCAGCCGCCTAAAACGAGAAACGTTTTCACTTGGAACAAGCACCGCTTCCCGGACCCTGAAGCTTTCATTCAAGAATACCATAGGCTAGGGATGAGGCTCATTGCAAATGTGAAGCCGTATGTCCTTGCCAACCATCCCGAGTACGAAAAGCTGAAGCAGTCTGGAGCCCTGTTCACCGATCCGCACACAAAGCAGACCGCGATTACTCGACTCTGGAGTGCCGGAGGTGGTGAGAGTGACGAGGGAGGCCATATCGACTTTACCTCCGCCGCCGGCTTCAAGTGGTGGTATGATGGCGTTAGAAAGCTGCGAAAGCAAGGCATCGATTGCATCTGGAACGACAACAACGAGTACACCATAACAGACGACGAATGGCAGTGTGCTCTTGATCAACCATCTACTCAAGTCCCAAGTAGCCTAGAGGACCGCCCTCAAGTGGGCTTTTGGGGCCGCAATCTGCATACTGAGCTCCACGGTAAAGCATCGCACGACGCCTTGGTGGACGAAGATCCCGATTCCCGCCCCTTTGTTCTGACTCGCAGCGCCACCGCCGGGACGATGAGATACGCATGTAGCTCTTGGAGTGGCGACAATACCACGAGCTGGGAGAGCATGAAAGGCGCCAATGCGATCTCTCTCACTGCGGGAATGTGTCTTATGCAGTGCTACGGCCACGACATTGGCGGATTCGAAGGGCCACAGCCCTCTCCAGAGCTTTTGCTTCGGTGGATCCAGCTAGGCGTACTTTCACCACGTTTTGCCATCAATTGCTTCAAAACCGGCACTGATAACAACGTCGGAGATGTTATTGAGCCGTGGATGTACCCATCAACTACGCCGCTGGTGCGAAAGGCCATTAAACGACGATATGCGATGATTCCATATCTTTACTCCCTGATGCTTATAAGTCATCGGACCGCCGAGCCGCCGCAGAGATGGACGGGTTGGGGCTACGAAAATGATGAGGAAGTGTGGACCCAAAAGCTCAAAGACGGGGAAACCCAGTACTGGCTTGGCGATTCCTTGCTCGTGGGTGGCGTGTACGAACCAGGCGTGAGCCACACGAGCATGTATCTGCCGAAGCAAAGTGAAGATGACGAAGGCTTCATCAATCTCAACGCTCCTTATCAGCACCTCGCTGCTGGACAATGGGCGTCTCTGGATGCGGAGTGGCACGGCGCGGGAATCCCCGTACTTGCCAAAATCGGAACAGCCATTCCCATTGGCAGAGACATCCAAGTATTATCCCCTGGAGAGAAAGAGAACGTCGCAGGGTTGCCGTTGGATGACTGGCGGGCCATCGAGATCTTTCCTCCTCCGGGAGGATTGGGAAGGCGGTCGTATGAGACGGTTTGGTACGAAGATGACGGCGTCTCTGCAGTGGCCAGGAACAAGATCTCAAAGTATACCATTTCATACAACGCCACGGAAACAGAGATTAGCGTCAACTTTTCGCGAGATGAGAGATCGGGGTTCAAGGCGCTCTGGAAGGACCTCGTCATCGTGTTGCCGGTTGGAGACACCAGAGAAGTCGTCACTCGGAACGGCCGAGTTGTGCCGCTACCAGCAGATGAAAAGGGTCGGAAAACTTTTCAGCTCACACCTTAGGTTCCATGTTCTGAAGATAGAATTGGCTTGATAACGTAAATGAATACACGTCAGGTACTGCTTTTGTACATGCTAGGGTGAGACCCATGAAGAGACTGGTGCCGCCTCTCGCGAGATCACCAAAACATGGCTTTAGGGCGAGCTGGCCATGGTGAATAAGCCGCATCTACTCCCCAGTCTTTGTTGAAGACCATCCGAAACCCATGAACTCGTCCGTGCCGTTCAACGCCTCGAGAAGTATGCTATCCAGCCAGCCGGCCTCTGTAGCCGATGACGAAAATAGCGTTAGCCCGGGAAAATCCCACTCAAAGACAAACTGCTCCGGCACAAAAGAATCAGCGTTCCCGGGCACCCCTGGAATCTCGGCATTCTCAACACGCCGAGAATTAGTAGTCTCCGGGGCTAAACCTGCCAACTGTTCAAAGCCGCTGCTCATGGCTTGGCTATACTTTTCAATGCCAGTCTGAAGCAAGTGGACGTAGAGCTTGCCTGTGTTGTTTCGGTGCCCGTGCATCGCGCCTCCGCCAGCCTCGTTCAGCTCAGCCAGCAGGATATTTCCACAAGCTACCAACTTGCATGTAGGCTCCTGCTCGTCGTCAGGCAGCAGAATTGAGAGTTTGAGTAACAGCAGATAGCAAAACACACCCTTTGCCCAGACAAAGTCCATTGCGTAACGCAAGTTCTGGAGATACAGGCGTGGCTCCTGTATGATGATTTCCAAGTGCTGTCTCAGTGCGTCCTTTGCCATGAACAAGAGCTCTTTCTGCGTCGGAGACATGACGTCGACATTTTCGACGCCTGTGGTGCGTATCGCTCGACACAGGGCCATGGTGATACCCCAGCACCTCTGAACCTGGAGGTTGAGTGTGAGCCACGGTGTCTGCGGATCGTCTATGTCATAAATGCGCGCCCAGTCGTTGTACCAGACGTCTAGGTCAATCATTGCGTCACGGACATCGTTCATGATGTCTTCGTCGCTGACGCGCTTCGGATCAGAGAGGGTGGTGTACACTCGCGCACGGAGCCCATTAAGCTCCACTTGCGGCCACAGACATAAGTCTTGCTTTGCAGATGCACTTCGGTATAGAAGCACTCGACATCTGCGTACATCACCGCTAAACTTAAAGGGCAACAGGTCGCCCGCGTCGACATGCAGGATGTGGCCCATGACCAGAATATAGAGCCACGTTCGCGTCTTTCGCATCAAGGTCGCCTCATCTTGTATGAGTGCATCGGAAAGGTACGAGGTCTTGGCAATTGTCCGGTCCATGAGCTGTTCGTACGCTTCCGAGAGTCCCAGATCAAGAGCCATGCGGGTGGCAACGGCGACGAGGAGAGATCTCTCGGAGGTGAAGCATGCGCGAACTAGTAGTGCTTGAACCGTCTCTAGCGATGCCATAGATGGCACAATCAAGGCGGCATTGAGAATCCGTTTCATATGAAAGTTGAGCAGGCGCCATTGCTGAGAGTCCGTCCCGCTCATAGAGCGACAGCCAACGGTGCAAATCGCGCTGAAGAGAAGGCTGCTTCGAGCTCGAACACTCTGCGTCGTGTCATGGGGAGGGTCGAAGACGGGGACATATCGGTCGGACCCGCGGAAAAATGTGTCGAAGTATATACCAGCCTGCTCTGGAGACAGCAGGCCGATGTCAACAAAGTCGGGTAGTTGAACAGCGATGGCGTCGTAATGAGACGCTTTTCGGGTTGACGTAAAGCTCGACTCTGGCGACCCTGTTCCAGTAACACGAGTTGCAAGATGAGAACTACTTGACTGGCCCGGTGCCGTTGCAGTAGAAGATATGGGAGACAGTGCTGCAGACTGACCGAGGGCTTGCGTTGATACGCTGTCTCGTCTTGCGGACAAGGAAAGATCCGTATCTGTCCGGGTAGAAGCAAGCAAAGCTCCTCGGGACTCCGACTGCAACTGGGATTTCAGGGACTGGACCTGCTTTCTAAGCTGCTCAATCTCCCTGTTTGTGTACACCAGAGTTAGTTGACCTTGATGCCGCCATCTGAATGTCGTAAAAGGACTGGACTGTGCTCATACAATTGTTGGGCGTCCTTTGGCAATTCTTCAAACTCACAAGCCTTTTTGAGAACGCAACATCTTAATTGAAGTCAGTATAAAGGTACAGGAGCCGGGCCGCTTATAGATGATCAATAAATACCGTGAGCAGGGTCGCTTGCCATCGCATCTAACCTTCAAAGATTAGCACGAGGGCTCATTGATTCCTCAGCGGTGGGCCTACATGTACCTTAGAGTGGCGGCATGCACCACATGCAGTCTGCGCACGTATCGTTAGCGGCGTCCAAAGCCGTGCCAACCCCAATAGCTGAGTAGGGCTCATCGTACTGGAATTCTCCGCTTCCTCACTTTGGCAGGCAAAGCTGCGTCACCCGCCGTACCATCCATCCTCCCCTGTCACTGTCGCCGCTCGCGCGGGCCCGAAAGATTACAGATTGAAACGCTCAAGGCGCGTTTGAGATGATTTGCCGCAGGAAGCCGAGTCGGCGATGGGAAGTAGGGGCTGGCAAGGTCAAAGGGTGATTTGGCTTGCCACCTCTTGCTGTAGAGGTCAGCACGGACGTAACTGCTAAGATGGGCGGCAGTGCATTTGCAGAGACGATTGACTGTTGACGGAATGCGAATCTGGTTGCGTGGTTGGATGGGTTGAAACAAAAGACGTGCGATGCTTATTCCGCCAAAGATAGTCTGTCCGTCAGCATGGACTCAATCATCGTGCTTGACAGTAACAGGGAGAACCGAAGAACGGGGCGTTCATGAGAGCCACACGCAGACGACCGTCGGCTGGGTTTCTCCGCATTTGGTGGTCGGACGAGCATTGGGTACGCTAATGCTGGGGAAGCGGGGAAAAGCCAAGCCTCGTTCCTGAGTCGTGGCTATCTGTCGTCTCGTCTGAGTCGTCTCACACGTCCACCCAAGACCACTTACTTTCATCAACGAGCCATTGTGAAGAGTAATGGGCGAGACGTTGTTGCGAGAAACTGGGCTCGCCCCAGTCTCTGCTTAGCGAGGGGTGAACATGCCTTCAAGTTCTCCCCTTCCGATCGTCATACGGATCACGGAGGCCGGGGAGCGGCACCGCCTGACCCCCACCCCGCCCCCGGGCTCAAATCTGTGATGCGGGCTAGTGCTTCGTGCCTCTGTCGACACTACATGTCATCGGGGTAATTCTTAGGGTCACCGTAACCCCATCTTACAGCTGCACCCAGGCACCCTGCACAGTTGGCAAGATGTGAGGTAACGTTGTACCCCTGACATCTATGGCTATATCTACAGGCCCTGATATCGAGACTAGGTCCCTGGATTCTGGCTGAAGAGCTTCGGCCTTCACAGCCTCTGATCGCGACCATGCTCGGCCTCGGATTGGCATTGTTGCTGCTCGGTAGCGCTTCGGTCAGCGCGGTGGTATATGCCGAGAAACGCGCGGCTCAGACCCTCACGTCGAAGCCAGGCCAGAAGGGAGTGATTCCCAGCTGGAGCCTGCAGCCCTCGTCAGCGGTCAAGGGGGACCTCGCATCCGCGTCAAGACCGGGCTTCGATACTTCGTCGTGGAACTATGTCGAATCGTCACGCTGCACACTCATGGGTTGCCTCCTCGATGCAGGCGTGTACAAAGACTCAGACATCTGGTATTCGGAAAATCTGAACAAGCTCAATTGGGGCCAGTTTCTTCAACCTTGGGTCTATCGTAATGACTTCGCCCTTGCCCCGAAGCAGGGTCAGCATTTTTTCCTCGAGACTAACGGCATCTCGTCGCGGGCGGACATATACCTCAACGGCAAACAGATCGCCGATAAGGAGTACCAGGCGGGCAGCTTTGGTGGTCACAAGTACGACATTACCGCCATAGTGTCCGATGCCAATGTCCTGGCCGTCAAGACGTACCCTGCCAGCTTCGACTACGACCTCGTGCAGGGCTTCGTCGACTGGAACCCGCACGCTCCGGACAATGGATCCGGCATCTGGCGCGACATTGTAGTCAAGCAGACGGGCCCTGTCGCCATGGGCGCAGTGAGCGTATCCATTGATATGGACTTGCCAGTGGAGAAGGGCCCAGCCAAGGTCACAGTACGCTCCACGGCACAAAACCTGGAGGATCACGACGTGCAACTGGTTGCCAGGTCGGTGATCAAAGACCCTTCTGGCTGCAAGAAGATCTCCAAAGACCAGACGGTGAAGCTGAGTCCTCGGGAGACCAAGATTGTCGAGATGGTACACACCGTCAACAAGCCTAAGATATGGTGGCCGAAGATCTGGGGTAAGCAGCCTTTGTACAAGTTCGAGCTGACCTTCTCGGTCGACTCAAAGCTATCGGACACGGCGCAGCAGAAGTTTGGCATTCGTACCGTCACCTCGCAACTCAACAGCCACAACGACACAATGTTCACCGTCAACGGGCACCCCTTCCAGGTCGTTGGTGGCGGCTACAGCCCGGATCAGTTCTTCCGCTGGGATCGCAGCCGCTTCATGACGATTGCGCAGTACGCGCTCGACATGGGTCTCAACGTGATCCGCCTCGAGGGCATGATGGAGCACCCGGAGCTGTATGAGATTGCCGACGAGATGGGCATCATGATCATTGCCGGCTGGGTATGCTGCTCCAAGTGGGAGTCGTGGGACTACAACCACGAGCTGCAAGTCGACCCGGTGCCGCTCTGGGTCGAGAACGACTATGAGACGGCCAACGCGAGCATGATGCACGAGGCGGCGATGCTGCAGACGCACCCCAGCATGCTGGCCTTTTTCATCGGGAGCGACTTTTGGCCCAACGACCGGGCGACCAAGATCTACGTAGACGCTCTTAAGGGCGCATACTGGCAGATCCCTATCATCGCCTCGGCGTCGAAGCGCGGCTTTCCGAAGCTACTCGGGCCGGGAGGGATGAAAATGGACGGACCCTACGACTGGGTGCCGCCTAACTACTGGTACGACACGGAGCCTTCGAAGAACCGTCTCGGCGCCGCCTTTGGCTTCGGTTCGGAGCTGGGTGCTGGCGTGGGCACCCCGGAACTTGGCAGCCTCAAGAAATTCCTTTCCAAGAGCGACATGGAGGACCTGTGGAATCAACCTGATAAGAACCTCTTTCACATGTCGACCAACATGTCGTCCTTTTACAATCGCAAAATCTACAACAAGGCCCTCTTCCAGCGCTACGGTGCGCCAAAGTCGCTCGACGATTATCTGCTCAAGGCGCAGATGATGGACTACGAGGCCACACGCTCGCAACACGAAGGCTACTCATCGCAATGGAACGCTGAGAGGCCCGCCACAGGTACCATCTACTGGATGCTCAACAACGCATGGCCGAGCCTACACTGGAATCAGTTTGATCACTACATGCATCCCGCGGGGTCGTATTTTGGCACCAAGGTTGGCTCGCGTCTCGAGCACGTTGCGTACGACTACGTCCGGCAAAGCGTGTGGACTATAAACCACTCACTTGACGGCGAAGGCGCAAGGACGGTTTCTGTCGACTTGGTCGACCTCGACGGCGAGGCGATCTCCGAGCAGACCCTCACAGTGACCACAACGGCGAACACGGCGGCCAATGTTGGCAAAGTCTCGGGTCTGGACAAGATCAAGGACGTTGCGTTTCTGAGGCTGGTGCTCTCCGACAACAAGGGCGTAACGCTGAGCCGCAACGTGTACTGGCTTACCAAGACTATCGATGCACTCGACTGGAAGAACTCGACCTGGCACTACACGCCGGTGACCCAATTCTCCAACTTTTCTGCGCTCGGCGACATGAAGACGGCTACGGTCTCGCTGAAGTCGAAACCGGCATCTGGCAGCGGTGGCAAGACGCTGGAGCTGGAGAACAAGTCGGCGGTGCCGGCATTCTTTGTGCGCCTCAATCTTGTGGACGAGCATGGCGAGGACGTCAATCCGGCCCTGTGGTCGGACAACTATGTGACGCTGTGGCCTCACGAGAAGCTGGACCTGCAGGTAAGCGCCTCTGGTGCTGGAAAGAAGGTGCATATCAGCGGAAGGAATATAAAGGCTTTCGAGGCCGCTCTCTAGTGATGAGATATACATTGAGAGATGATGTGACGACTCTATGTGAATACAAGATGTGAGATGCTCCCATTGAGACCATAGTCTATTAAACGCCGCCCCCGCCGATGCCCTTTTCGCCGTCAATGCTGCCATACGAACAAGTTCAAAACGTACCATTGGTAAACTCCTTTATCCCAGCGACGGCGTCCCGAAACAGCAACATGGCGTACAGCCTATGAAATGTAAACATCAAGTTTGGCTGCAGCGCTTTGTTGACTGTCGGATTACACGTCACACAGGAAAGACTTAGACGAGCCGTCGTGTCCTCATCATCTCCCCCGGACGCCTCTTGCACAACGGTGAAGCGGTGGGAGCCTGCAAACTGCGATTGGCCGGAGCCGTAGAGCATGTCGATGCTGCTCTCTGCGGCGCCGCCTTTTGCGTCGGGCGAGGCGAGCTTGATGTCCGCTACTTGGAAACAGCTAAAAAGAATGGTGTGCAGCGGCGGCAGTTTTTGGTCTGAAAGTTCCGACGGGTCCCAGACTTGACGTGGCGTCGAGACAGGTTCAAGGCCTAGGCTACGTTTAGGAACATGAATATTCCCGCCATGGGTGCTTCGTCGTCTACTTGCCATTGAACGGCCCAACAGACCATAGCTTTAGCCCGAGGCCGATGCGTTCGGGAGCAAACACCCTTCCGCCAAAGAAGCCTTTGACAAACTGTGCCAGGGTGACCTCGTCCGATACCTGCTGGCCGCGGGGTATCTTGAGGGTAATGGACCGCGAGTCCGTCCATGCCGAGTGCCCGCGTGGATTCACCAGCTGGCGAATTGTCCCGGATTGCTGGAAAGAATCGGGGACATGGTCGTGGCTGACGATGCGACTCCTGTCAGCGACTGAAATGCGCCTATACACGAGCGCCGTGTAGATGCCCGCCGTGGAGGTGACGAGGATCGCCGAGCTGACGACAATGCGGCTGGTGACAGTTCGGAAGGGCATCGCAGTCTGTGTACGCGCGACTGTTCTGATTCAGTCTGGAAATGAAATGAGTTTCTGACTCCCTTCTCATGGCCAAGGCTGACTCTTATGATGGCATTAATGGATGCGGCTGGGCTCTGCGCGCGGCTACGGGTTGCCATTCCGACCCTCCCCGCTTGTTTCGAGCGGCTTTTCGCAGTTACGCCGGGGCATCACGAGTCCTTTGAGTCACAAGCTGCTTCAGCTTCGGCTTCAGCTTCAGCTAGTAGTGTATTCCAATCAAAATTACATGGAGAATTGCAAGAGACTATTTGCATCATCACCTGGCTTATGCTCGGGAATTCGCTCACTCCCCATCGTCGTCAATACGCTCCATGTCATCGGGCGGACCAGTATTTTTCCACGGCTCAAAGAATGTGACGCCCTTCATCAGCCCGCCCACCGTCTCCCACACCGTCAGGAAGGCGATGAGTGCCATTGCAATGGCCATGAACTGCGTGGTGTCAAGGGTGTCGTTGGTCGTGGGCAGCACAACGAGCACGACAGCGACGACGAGCCGCATGCCGATGCGCGGGTACTTGGACAGGATGAGGATGTCATCGTCGTCGGTGCGATAGAGCATGCCATACACCCACAAGCAGACGAGGCCGACGCCCAGTCCGCCGCCGAGCAGCCATCGCTGGCCGTCCTCGAACTGGTCCAGGCCGGTGCTGATGGCGCAGATGTGGCCACCGATGAGGAACGACGCCGACATTGGCAGGTGCAGCAAGAAGAAGCCAAAGGCCGTCCACGCCGAGCGGCGGATCGGGTGCGTGGCCTGCAGACTTCCGTCGCCGCTGACGTAGAGCCAGTTGAGGCAAAAGGCGATGATGAGGGTGAATACGGCCTTGAGGTAGCCCGTGGTGAGGCCCACGCCCGCCGGGTCGCCAACAATGACGCTGTAGACAAACTCGCCGAGGATGATGATGAAGAAGGCGGCCATGCGGTCAATCTCGTGCGCAATGTCGACGGCGGTGCTGTACTTGAGCTTGAGCCGGCGCTTGATCCAGGGACTCAGCGTCAGCGCCCAGCTGGCCTCTTGGTAGACGATCATGACGGCCACAACGCCAGCCTTGGCACCGATGCTGACGCCGTCGAAGAAGAGCGGCACGGCAATGAAGAGGCCGACGAACATGAAGCCCGCCATGATGCGCGCCTGGGTGCGGTGCTGATGGCTGGCGAAGCTGCTGATGAGGAAGACGAGCATGGCGGTGATGCGCGCGACCACGTAGGCGCCCGCCGCCGTGCGCAGAGCACCGATGTCCTCATCGACCTGGCGCGCGTTGTTGGCGTAGAGGACCAGCAAGGCCATGACCCAGAGCACGATGAGGCGCTGGACCAGGTCGTCGGTGTAGTACGAGTTCATGATCTCGCGCAGGTCGGCCCAGATGTACCAGGCGGGCGCGAAGATGAGCACGTACTTGGCCAGTTGCGCGCCGTTGGGGTGTTCGGCGAGGTCATCGCTGAAGTTGGCCACGATGGCGACATCTGGCTCGACAGTCAGTCGACAGCTCACTCAACCCTCTCGTGCGCCAACAAAGGGGCACTCAAACTCACACAGCAGGTCGAGAAAGAGCTCGAAGCGGCCGGCCTGGCGCTCCTCGTCGCTCGCCTTGTACAGGTTGCCGTTGTAGAACCACTGCAGCGCCTTGGGCCGCTTGATGACGTACCGCGACCGGTGGTGGCCTTCTTGGAGCTCGTTGCAGTTCATGGCGAGGCTCTACAAGAGTTTGGTGAAGGGTGCGCGGGCAAGAATCGTGGGAGCTGTTTTGGCCGTGGCCACGGCGCTTGAATCATTTTCATGGCCGTTCAATTGTCGACGCTGATTGATGGATCAGCTCGACGGGCGGTTCCTGAATCGGTCCTAGGGCTGAACCGGCTCGAAACTCACCCGGCGACCTGAGACAAACTTTACTGGCACGGCCATGGCAAGATGCTGCCCGTGGCAAGTGGATGACCGTGTTGCCATGCTGCAGCTCTACCACTGCATTCGCGATGTCTGGTGAAGTCAACCTTGGTGTTGACGGGCTGGCGGAGCGCACTGGGCGAACGGGCAGCTCGGATGGAAGGAAGCAGTGGAGGCCCCTGGAGTGAGCGCCGGCTTGGGCAGGGGCAGCTACAGTGGGTGGGTCGTGCCCAGATGCGACGGCCAACAGTGGGCGCCAGCAGTCATCGCCTTCTGCTGAGGCGGCTGATGAGCGCTGGACGGGACGCTGCCGCCTGCACCCGTCGTCGTAATTACCATTCAATCCACCTTGCCCGAGAGTCTGCTTCTTGCATCTCCCGCACCCCATCCCTCCGTTCGTTCGGAAAGAAAATACCTCAACATGCATCCCCAGTCCCGATGGAGCAGCTGCACCGAGATGCAGGCCCAGCCTGCCATGATCTCGCTGCCTATGCATAAGGTAGGTAGTCTACCGGCTGGTGGATTCGCCCCCAGCGCCCGCGCGTCCGACAAGCATGGTAACTTATTAGCCTCGGCCTAACAGCAGCATGCTGCATCGACGCAACATCAAACACGGGCAACTCCCGAGCTGCCAGAATCGTCGGTCGGACAAGTCACAAGGTTCAGCGGACGTTTGGCATTTTTGGGCAGCTCGCCAGCCTAGATAGCAAGGTGCCATTCGCATTGACGTGCGCGTACTCGTGCTGGGCCGCGCTCTCGGGGTTACGCCACAGTCTTGTCAACTTTTCGCAGTTACTCGCATCTATCGTGAATCATGCAATACGTCCAAGCCTTTGTCTTCATCCACTCATGTCTCTCATTGCGTGGACCCAGGTCCCCATTCACCGCTTCTCAGCCCGCATCGTCATGGCCTCTCGCTGCCGGCCACCTCACTCCTCCTTCAGCACAGCCTCGATCACCACCATAAACGTCAGCGGGTCGGCCTTTGTGCGCACAATCTCGAGCCGTGGGTCCGCCGCGTGGAAGATGCCCTTCCACTCCTCGACGGGCCGCTCTTTTGCGTTGAAGAGCGCCATCATGCGCACGTCCGTTGCCGTGCCCATGGCTTGGATCGACCGCGGCAGCGCCGGGCCATCGCTGTCGCCCTGCTTGCCGACGTAATCGAGGAAGATGATGCGCGAGCCGGGCTTCATGGCGGGGACCAGCCCGCGCAGGATCCGGATCGACTCGGCGTCGGGCCAGTCGTGCAGGATCAGCTTGACCAGGAACACGTCGGCCTGCACTGGTTGCGGGTCGAAGAAGCTGTGCTCCATGAACTTGACGCGCTCCTTGAGCTCGGCGGGCACATTGGCCTCGAACGCGGGTCTGACTTGGCCCAGGTCCTGCACCGTGATGTTGAGGTCCGGAAAGTTTTGAGCCAAGACGACCGAATCGTGGCCGCCCGAGCCGCCGACCTGACCATGTTAGTTGATGCCTTCAACGTCTTCACGTAGCCACTTACATCGACAACCGTCACCTTGCCGGCCGCCTTCCAGTCGTAGCACTCGAGCATCACCTTTTCCAGCTGGAAAATGTCCTTTAGGTAACGCATAAACTCGACAAAGTTGCGCTGACGCCATCCCTTCCTGTCCCCCTTGCCGTCATTTTCCAGCAGGTCCCACGAGGTGGCATACTTGCCAAACACGCCGTGCTGGTGAAACAGCGCAAACGCCGTCTCGTTCATGTCCTTGGTCAGCTCAGGCTTGCCGGCGCTATACCGCCGAAGGGCCTCGGGAAGCACCGTCATTGGCGGGCCGGCGTCGTCAAGCAGCGTCGACACCAAAGCCCGGAGGCCTGCGTTCTTTGCTAGTGCCGCAGACCTCGATGTATGCTTGATGCGCGTCTCCGTCTTTCCCGGCTCCGTCGCCGCAAACAGTCGCAGCGTCGTCGCATGCTCGATGATGCGCTGGACCACCTCCCGCGGCAGGTTCGTGTGCTTGGCAATGTCGTCGTACGACGCCGAGCCCTCGAGCGGCACAGCTGCCCAGAAGTCAAAGTAGTTGAGGATATTGAGCGTCACAGCGTCGGGAATGGACTGCGATGGACAGATTAGCGAAGCTGCGACCCGTTTTGACTTGGCCAGTTTCCCGTACAGTGTGCACGTAGTTGAAGATGCTCTCGCTGGGGCCTTGGCTTAGGTAGATCAGGTCCATGAGTGCGTCAAAGAGCGCCTGGCGGACCGCGAAACTCTCCGCCGTCAGTCCAGTGTAGCTCGTCGGGCTATCCGCCGCAAATGACGGCTCGGGAATGCTGTTGTCTTTGAGGAAGCGCGAGAACGTCTCCGTCAGCTCTGTGATCTTGGCCGCGAGGCCGTTGAGCGTTGTCGGCTGTGATCCCGCCATTATGCTGTTGATTCTATGGACTGCGTCTTGCTGCTGGTTGTCAGATCTGTTCTTGTTGCTCCTTTGCAGATGTGTCGTTTAAACTTGCGTGTCTCTGTTACAAAGTTCAAAAAAGTTGTGCAACGAGAGGAGGTCAATGTACACGTCACTCGCCCCGTACGATATCCATGCATAATAGCTTTCGCACATCATCCCCGCTGCTCTGCACAGAAGATGAGCCGATGAAATGATGTAACTGGGCCTCCCTGCGGACCAAAAGCAGAAAGGACCGGCGCTTGCGATCTTACAGCCACAGCCGGCCCTCTCAGCGCGATCGCGATGCGGACACCCCATGCGACACGGCGATAAGCTCGGGAACATGCTTTGCTTGGTGGGCCATCTTATCAATCTGATAAAACTCTTCTCTCGTGTAACCCCACTCAGCGCCGGCGAGAACCATACACGAAAGCTCCTCGGGCCCTAAGACCTTGGCGAAATGGCAGTGCAACTCCTTCGATGCGGTTGGAGGGGAGGGTCCGACCGGCCGCCTACCGCGGGCTCTAATAAAATCTGCCGAAAGCCTGAGCTTCGCGCTGCAACTTCGTCACAGAAAGCCCCCATCAAGTCTCGCAGCATCGAGTTGCATGAGGGGAAAAGTCATCGATTACGTTTGGATCCCCGCTCTCATGCTGACAGTATTGTCTGCCAAGACGCTGCATGTAAGAAGTGCGGTATTTACGAGTAGTCGTAGAGCCCGAGGTGTTTTGCCCTTGATTCATCACTCGACATGTGCGAGCCCAAAAGCACCCGTCCACTGCTCGCGTCCCGAGATGGGCGTATGGGTACCCGTAGATGCGCAGCCTTCGCCGACGTCCATCTCGAGAAATAGCGGGCTAGCGTAGGCCTATTTTCCATAGAAGCCCGAGCCCCCGTGCTCTTCGGTTCAAGCTTGAAGATTGGAACATTTCCCGTCTAGGGAAGATCCAGGTGGCCTGGAATGACGTTTGAACATCTGAAATATGTCCATGCGCGGCCACAATTATCGCTACGAGTAGCCGAGAGGTCTACGAAACCACTTTGCACGAAAATGCTGTCACGGCAGCTAGAGGCTTCGATTCTCGACGGCATGATTCGTAGTCCAAGATCATTTTATGAACTACATTGGCACAATGTCGTGATGGGACATGGTCCCTGGTTCCTTCCGATTATGGGGCTCTCAGCCAACCCTGGGGCCTCTCGCAACCTGCCGTGAAGAATGTCTTCGAGTCAAGCAGAGACAACTTCTCACTTTACAGTGTTCGTACATACTATGGCAAAATTCACGAAGAAGTAGCGAAACACCGCGAGCACGTTGCAACACTCTCAAGCTTGGTTACTTGCCAAAGTAAAGGCCATGTAATCGGTGCCGGCATGGCGAGATATATCTTGAGAGGGACAGATGCTCGAAAAGCTTGCATATTGCGAGCTGGTTCTACTAATCAGGCAGCACAATTCACTCAGTCGGCTCCTCGATATTCCTTGAGAAACATTCCAAAGTGTTTCGGGAACCGCGTCTTTTATAGTTTGGTGTAGCTTCGACGCCGGGATCCCGGCAAACGGTCTGGAATTGGAATGGCCGGTGTATGTCCATCGCCAAGACGAGCCTTGCCGTTCCAAGATCGATCGGCCTGGGGCTTTAGTGGATCTGCAACTGCATTGCTACCACGGACATATTACGCTAGCTCCAAAGGCAATGCCGACGTGTGATACTATCGTCGTTGTTGAGTCGCATTGCCAATGCAGAGTAAGTTTGGAATACCCTGTTGCGGCCAGGGCTCCTTTCGCATCAGATGTCGACCGTCGACCTCTATACTGAAGAAGCTCTCGGATACATGTAAGTCTCGTCCAGGCATTTCACCTTCTGTCGCGCCCCGAAGCATCAATATTTAAGGTGGTCAGAGTGTATTTGCGGCGTTACCAGCTGCGTTCAAGCTCCGTCTAGTTGAGATGGAAGATACTTACAGGTATGCCGCTTCCGTTCCAGCGCGTAGGTAATCTAATAAAAGTAGCTACTAGCGACATGTGCTGTCCACAGGCCCAGTAACACTCTAATAATGATGCGCCAGTAAACGTCCGCTGAAATGGCTGCTACCTAGAGTATTAATAAGCCGCTTTTACTAATAGTCTCTTAGAGATCTTCATGCCACATGCTGGCCAGATTGAGTTCATGCTTACGGCAGCATCTGCAGTTGGCAGCTGCAGTGCGGAGTTGCGGAGTTGCGGCGCGAAACTTACAAATCCGCCAGCGCGTACATGTATGCATCGGGCATACGTCAGCTAGGTTTCGTTTGTCAGATCGTTGGCCCTATACAAGTATAAGAACGACTCTGCTTGGGTTTTCAAAGCAAATATCCATTCCAAAGTATTTCCTGAGAAAACACAAATATCAACATGTCTAAAATCCTTGCCGTGTTTGGCGCCACCGGCCAACAAGGCAGCTCAATTGTCAACTTTGTGCTGAACGACCCAGAGCTCTCTAAAACGTACAAAGTCCGTGCCATCACCCGCGATGTCAACTCGGACAAGGCCAAACAGCTTCAGGAGAAGGTTGAAGTTATCCCGGGGGATGTGTCTAGCCGGACAACTCTCGAGACAGCTTTGACGGGCGTGCACACTGTCTTCGCCATGACAACACCGTCCTTCGGGCCTGACGCTTTAGAGGTCGAGTACAATAACGCTAAGCGTATTGCCGACGTTGCCGTTGAGAAGGGTGCCCAATACATCATCTTCAGCACTCTGCCATCAGTCACAGAGTTGTCCGGAGGCAAATACACGCGCGTCACTCCGTTTGATGCCAAGGCGAAGGCTGAAAAATACATTCGAGGCCTTCCAATCAAGAGCGCCTTTTACTCGCCCGGATTCTTCATGGAGAACTTTCAATCCCAGCGCTTCCTGGCTCCGCAAAAAGCTCCCGATGGTACCTGGGTCATGTCGCGCAACGTCTCTGCCAAGACCCGGATGCCCATGGTCGACGCCATCGGTGACACAGGCAAATTCATTGGCGCCATTCTTGCCGAGCCGGAAAAGTACGAAGGCAAGACGTTCTGCGCCGCCACGGCAGAATACAGTTTGGAAGAAATAGTCGCCACGTTGTCCAAGACCACAGGACAGACTATCACCTACAAACAGATATCAAATGAGGACTTCAAGAACAGCATCCCGATCGGGGGTGATATCTATGCGGAGGCTTTTTCCTGTGGAGAAGAGGTCGGCTACTATGGCCCGGATTCCGAGAAATTGATTGCTTGGGCTGCTGAGAACGCCCGAGGCAGGCTCTCTACTTTTGAGGAATTTTTCAAGGCACATCCCCTTCAGCTTTGATGGACAGTGGAACTAAATTACGCTGGCTGCACTAGTCCGGCCCATAAATAACTGAGAGGGGTATGAGTAATCTTACACCAAGTGAGGAGTGCACTCTGTTAGGGCCCAGAGCTACGGCATGGATTATTCTGTTGGAAATGAAATAAACTGGAAATTTTTTGAGCGTTGCATATGTTCAAAAATGACAATAGCACCATTATGAGACGAGAAGGCTTTTTCACAAGTACGATGTCAGATCATTGACTTACGTGAGAACCCTTAAGTTTCAGATTTCTGTTCAATAACGGTATGGTGACTTCTTTATATGCATGTCATAAAGTCTTAGAACGGAAGAAAGAGGTGAGTGATAGTAGAATGTGGTAGTGGTAGTGTCCAGGTATCGCCTTTAAAAAATTGACCCGCTCCGCATCATGTAGAAATCCATTTCTAAAACTATGTATGAAACAAGCAGGCTGAATAGAAAATAAAAGCCGTTGTAGAAGAAATTGCTAGCGCGAATCAAGGTTTCTCAGCTCTCACGGCCGCAAACAATAAGTTATCAGAAAGATGACATCTTATTTCCCCCCATAAAGGTAGACTTTCGTCTGACGAGAAAGGGGCATAAGAGGAATCTATTCTAGTCAAGGGAGGGTTAACGGTCGGTGGATGGAACGGTCTAGAACCGTTTTCGCTGCCATGCATTGTGGCCTGGAAAGCAGAGCCATCAATAGAATACAGCCTAAAGCGACGCCCATGCTATGCCCGCAATAGTGGCACGTCTGTTGCTTGGAAATGCAGAAGATGTGTTTGAAACACCATGAGAAAATCTCTCCGAGACTGGGAAGGACAGCGAAGGAAGGCTCGAGTTAGGGAGAGCCGACAGCTGACGTCCGTCTGCACCAATCGGCACCGATACGCTGCGGCCTCTTATCTATGCGGGGGGACAGTAGATGCACTGGTCAAATCAGGCAAGTGTGAGTGGCTCATGTGTCCGATCAAGGCAACTGCGTCGCTCCACCTCTTATGTACACTGGCCATGTTGTCTGGCGCTGAGCTAGGTGATGCGGAGCATGGAAATTGCGGCATCATGACTCGGAGAGAAGGCGCCAGCAACGTGCCAACAGACCAACGATGGCAGCCCACATTTTAAGTACTTCGATAAGCAGGATTACTAATTTTAGCTCATGGTCTAGCTCAGACTAAGGCTATCCGTCGGCTGGGGTACATGAATCTAGAGTGCGGAGTTAGCACATTGAAGAGGCAGTCACATTATGAGTGGGAGCGAAGAGGCGTTGTCGATCCGGCCATATTGCTCGCTCGTGTCTCCCGGTGACACCAGAAATGGCGTTTTAGACCGGCAGCTTTCATGTTAAGAGGGCGAGCACATTGAGCATGGGTGACCGAACTATACGCGTTGATGTACTGAGACGAACGCACGCGGGCTGTGTTGGACCTCGTACTTGACGTTTAGTGTTTAGGGCCAATTCGCCCGTCGAGCTCCGGCGTTCGAGGCTCGCCGTATGCCGAATCGGCTGTAATGGACGTAGAAGCCGACTGTTCCGGATTACTGACCAGAATTAGAGATAACTTCCTACTATGGACTGCTATCGCCACTCTGGTAATTAAAGCAAAACACCAGTGGGGTCATCCTTCGGGCATACGCGTCGATGCAGACGTAGGAATACCTAAGCAGAAGCTATGAGGCGGTAGCCGTCAGCACTGACACCCGGCAGGTCAGCATATTAAGCTGGATCGATCTTGAGACGGAGCTGAAAGGGCCGCTCCGGACGCGACACTTGGAGCCCTTCCTCCACAATGCTGTCGACCCCACTCCAGGTTACCCTCAACCCCCACAAGATCCACGACAAGCTTGTTGGCTTATTTCCAAGCTTGTTGCTAGTCAGGTTACACCCAAGGATCTGCCAAAGACCAAGGTCAATTACAGAAATACCATGTGCAAGTCTAAATTAAGTTCCACCCCTCACACTTTTTCCATCAGTCCCGATTGCGACTTGCTGGGTTTGGCGAACGACAGACCTAAACTAAACGCGGCGATGCTGCTGTCAGGTTGCAATGCGGAACCAATCTGAACCTTGAGGTATTCGACTCGTGACTCGTAGGCGCACAACTGGCCACACAATGCGGTGGCTGTCGTACAATCATTACCTCGCTGAAAGGCTCTTCGCACTTCGTGCGGTGAAGAAACACAGCTCACTGAGCACACGTCGGCCCGAAGCGCTAGGGTCGGCCACGCTGAATTCAATGCTGACAGTCATTGTTGATTTTACTCCAGGCGTTCATATATAGGCTAGGCCGGCAAATTAACCTTATAGTAAGTATAATGTTTCAGCTACTAACAGTGAGTGCCATCTCAAGTAGGTCGCTATGACTCTTTCGGCTGTTCGCTCGAATTTCGCAAAGTTCCCCCACCCCTATTCTGCATTAGGTAGCTGGGTGCAAAGCCACCAATGCGGCAGATAATAGGGTCGTGTCGAAGTCGTTGGATCAGCATGCATTCGACCGCTTTCGGGAGGCGATGTTGTTGATCGACCCGCACGTGAGATAGCAACTGGCAAGGCCTCCATTGCATACTGAATATGGGGTGCATGAGACACTGATGAGTGACCAACAGTATCCACAAAGTACGTCAGCAGTGAGCTGACCTTGTGAGCAAGATCACAACAAGAGGCGCCGTGTTGGTGCAGAGGAGCCGATACAGCTGGAGGATAAATAGAAAGCTCTTCCTCTGGAGTTGAGATTAATCTACAGCCTTCATCGCCCAACATTTCGCTTGGACATTTCGAGTTCATCCTGCCTCTCAGGGACCTCTTGCGCCTTTGTGCAACTCGCTACATTTATCTTGCTTCTTGACAAAATCAGTCAAAATGCGCGCAGCTACTCTTCTCGCTCTCCTGCCCTTGGCCATGGCCGCCCCTTCTAGCCGGGTCTCGCCAGCTCCCGTCATTGTCCCTCGCAGCGCGAAACTCATCGACGGCAAGTATATTGTCAAGATGAAGGATCACGCCACGACCAACTCCGTTCATACCGCCGTTGAGAGCATTTCTGCCAACGCCGATTATACCTACACGCACTCCTTCCATGGCTTTGCCGCCAGCCTGAAGCCCGAGGAACTCGAGAAGCTCCGAGCCCACCCAGATGTGAGTATTCAAACAACAAGATTTGCCGCTCTCTTCAAACGTGGGATACAGGCTAATAGTTTTGTCAAAAGGTCGACTTCATTGAGCAGGATGCTGTGGTCACCATCTCAGCCACACAGGAGGGGGCTGACTGGGGCCTGGCTCGTCTCTCCAACGAGGGGCCGGACAGCACCACTTACACATACGATGACAGCGCTGGTGAGGGCACCTGCGCATTCATCATCGACACTGGCGTCGATGCAAGCCACCCGGTATGCTTTGAACCCGAGATCCAGTCTTATGGAAATGACTAATCAAACCCCCTAGGAGTTCGAAGGTCGTGCCAAGTTCCTTGCCAACTTCGCCGATCAGGACAATAGCGACGGAAATGGCCACGGTACGCATGTCAGCGGCACCGTTGGCTCCAAGACGTACGGTGTTGCCAAGAAGACCTCCCTATTTGGCGTCAAAGTGCTCGATGCCAGCGGCTCGGGCAGCAACTCCGGCGTCATTGCAGGCATGGACTACGTGACGGAGAATGCCAAGAAGCAGGAATGCCCCAAGGGCGCGGTCGCGAACATGTCTTTGGGTGGTGGGAAGTCTGACGCGGTTGACCAGGCCGCTGCTGCAATCGTCAAGGCTGGAATCTTCCTGGCCGTCGCCGCTGGCAACGACGGCGCTGACGCCTCTGGCTACTCTCCGGCCGGTGAGCCAACAGTGTGCACCGTCGGTGCTACCGTCAGGGACGACACCCTAGCGGAGTACTCCAACATTGGGCCCCTGGTCGACGTCCTCGCCCCGGGCACTGACATCACCAGCACCTGGCTTAACGGCGGAACAAACACCATCTCTGGCACCTCCATGGCATCTCCCCATGTTGCTGGTCTTGGTGCCTATTTCCTGGGCTTGGGACATTCGACCTCTGGCCTTTGCGAGTTTCTCGCTCAGAACGGCCTGAAGGACGTCATCCAGAATGTTCCCAGCGACACCGCCAACGTGCTGATCAACAACGGCCAGAAGTAAGCGACTCAGGGCTATGAGTCTTCATGTATATAGTTACTTTGCCGCGAGCAGCTTAGTGTGGTAGGTTCTCATTGTTCATACCGCATGAAATCTACGTAGCAGTGGAATTGATTCAGCATATTGACCTAAGTGGCGCATTGCCATTGACAGGTGCTTGCAAACAGTATCCTTGCAATCCTTGCAAGCCAAGCGTTTAAAATCTAGCAAAACTTTCTTGGTGACTGGCAAGGCGATCTGCATTATCAAGTTGCCGAGTCGAGCAGATCGGCTTGAAACGAGATCTGTCCGTGAGCATCGTCGGTGGCGCCGAGCTCTAGTTCTATGCTCAATTTTGCTAATCCAAGAACCTAATGGCTGTGGACTCACATTTATACACACGACCTCCGACCCTTGATCCCAACTGTCACTTAGTGTGGAAGGTAGATGCTCATCTCAAGTCCTTTATTGTATGGCAGCGTTAGGTTGATAAAACTGCTGCTCGGGCCGCGAAGATACTCCATCAAATCTTTATAGCCGTTGGCAGAGCCAATGGTATTGTCACTGATGACCACGGCTCCGTGCCTCATCTTAGGTTGCACTATCTTCAACGTTGGCAGAGCCATTGGAGTCCAAACTAGATGCGAAAGTTAGCACCACGCTCTGCTCTTGCATGTTGCCGTATGCACTCGGAGGAACAGGAAGATCCTACTGTCCAGGAGCAAGAGGTCCACGTCCTCGACATTTTCCTTCAGCGTCTCCAGCAAATCGCCTTCGCGGAGATCAATGACGATGCTGACAGCATCTCCGCACTCACGCCAGTGCTCACGAGCTCGTGCGGCCTTGGAGGGCTCATGCTCTGTAGCAATTACACTTGGCGGCCGACTCATTCCTGCGGCTTTGGCATTCGCACTAGCAGCTAGGGCGAGATAGATGGTGCTGACACCGTACGATGTGCCAGCTTCGACGATGGTGCGGGCGCCAATAGCACGACAGAGGGCGTATACGTATTGCGCCTTATCCTGGTCTAGAGCAATGAACTTGTCTTGCATCATCTCGGCCGCGGTGCGATCCTTGAAGTCGTCCTGCCTAATTTTGGACTCTTGTTCCGTTGACTCTGCGTGAAGCCGTTCGAGCAGTTGCAGGATGTTCTCTGGCACGCCCGCCATGACATTTTCTGGAGGGGTAGCAGTGGCTGCTGGGAGCTCAGCGGAAGGCATGTTGTTCATTTCGATAAAGAGCAATGGTGTGCTGGCAAGTGGTCTGCCAAGGTCATGTATCACGAATAGACAATCGAAAAGGTTGCATTAATGGAAGTCCGAGTTCATTGCGGGGGGAATGACCGGCTACGGGATTAAATTACGGAGGTGGGAAGTGCCCCGCGGAGACCCAGTTGACTCAGTCCAGCCGCAATATCCGTTTCCGGTTGGTTCAGCGTCGACGAGTGACACACAGTATTGACGTGTTTTACCCACTTTCCTCAGATGGGCTGAATCAAAAGGCTGAACTTGAATCAACAATGAGCCGAATCCGAGAAGTCAAGGGAGGGGAAAGCTCACTACGTGACATGGACGTGCTGTTTAGCGCCTCCCTTTGTGCAGCCGTCTGCCGATGTCGCTCCCCAAATGCAAATGGACGACGCTAGCAGGATAACCCTGACTGCCTGATGATCAGATAAGATCAAAACCGTAGAAATGCCCCCACCTTGATCGTGGACACCTTCATGTCGCCGTCAAGGCTCATTGGGGCATAATCTGGAAAGGCAGGCCTGAAACCAGCGATTCAGAGCAGCCCGACATTCATTCTTCACCGCTTCACATCAAGCCAAGCCAAACCACGGCAAAGACCTCAAATGGCAGATAGGACGTGCGTCTCTGCTGCTGCGGCGTTCTAGAAGTCCTCAGCATTGCATTGCCCTATTGCAGCATATCTTCCGGAGCACCTATAGACATATGGAAACTCGAAGTCATAAGAGGGGACGAGTTGCTCGGATGCGGAAGCGCTGGGAGCTGGCGACTGCCGTCCTGGTGCGGTCATGGTTCATTCGGTCGGTTGAAGGCTATTTGTCATGCAGGCAGTCCAACAACACTATCACAGCATATCAAAGGCGAGGAAAGGGCTATAGCACATTTGCCTCGTGTGCGCAAGATTGCACTATGACTGGATGAGAGGACTGATTCAAATCTGGCTGGATGGCTGGCAGTAGCCTCGGGATGCTATTCTCTTGGCAACTAAAAGCGGCACAGACAAATTTCAGGTATGGGCTAGAAAAGTTGAGCTCTGTATCATGTATTGTAAAGCATTGGCTTTGTTGACGAGACATAAATCAAACGCTCGGCTGCTCGACCGCAATGCATACCGCCAGAGATGGTTTGCAGGCAGGCTAATATAAACGTAATAATGAGGTAACGCGGCCTTGGAACCGCTGAATGCACTTTTTGTCAGGCAAGTACGGAGTACTCCGTACCCGCAGCTCAAATTGTGTCGGATCTTTCCGAGCCTCGTTCTCACATGGGGTTTCACTAAGCGGTGGAACTAGGAGCCTACGCGCACACCCCCTGGTCAAAAATTGTCAACCCCTACTCACCGAACTCCGTCATGAACGAGAGGACATCATCACGATCAGAAACTTATTTAACCAGGTCATGCATGACGTGAAATGCTTGGCCAGCTGGATATCTCATCGACGTGAGCCCTCGCAGCCAAGGGTTTTCTCCTCGTACTACTCTTTTTGTGGCAAAAGCTCGTCGATACGCATGTACATTTGGCGCCGTGGTTTTATTTTATTTTTTTGCCTACTGATGACTCTTCTTTTTGAAAGACTACACCGCCGACATGGTGGCAGAGGAAACGAGCGCTTCACCAGGCCAACGCAGCAGCGATGTCCGAATCATTCCCCTAGAGGCCAAGGACCAATGGCGGCCAGTTGACAACATCCGCTCCAAGCTGTTTTTCATCGTGCGGGGGGCTTTGGACGTCGTTGCGCTGCGAGATTCTCTTGGCCAACTGATTCGAACTCATTTACCTCTCCTCGGTGCCCGAATCGAGCGCAGAACCGACAATGGACATCTGGCATATCATTTGCCGAACGTTTTCCCGGATGACTACGAATTATTCCAATGGACATGCAACGCATTAGAATCGATACTTGAATCAACCAATCTGGTGCCGACGGAGACGCCGCAGCCCGACGGAGCCGCCTTTTTTGGACCAGCCTCCGTCCCGGAGATGGAGCTGAGATGGATACCAGAAGATTGGCCGCTGGAACGCAAGTTCGAGAAGCCAAACACGCCTCTTCTCCTGGTCCACGTCACCAGCTATAGAGATGCCACGATTATAGCACTTAGCCTGCCACATGCGGTTTCTGATCAGATGGGCTACGGGAGCATAGTCAATGCCTGGCTGCAAGTTGTCGATGGCCAGAAGCCTGCACCGTTCCTGGAACTCCAACCTGGCGCACTTGACGGGCCCGGACTTGAAGATATTTCGCTGAAAGAGCTGGGGAGGAAAAATCGATTTCGCATAATATCGAAGATAGAATGCGCGGTAGCATTGATGACATTCATGCCTGATCTGATAATGAACCCCAAGGAAGTCCGGCGCACTCTGTTGCTACCCGTGACGCTTGTTGACAATTTGCGCAAGCGACACAGCAATAGTCTGCGATTAAAATATGGGGAGAACATTCCGATGTTAACCAATGGGGACATTGTCACTGGCATACTCTGCAAGCTTGCACACCTTGGTCGCAATTCAGCCAAAGTATCGACTTTGATGTCAGCTATCAATGGCCGTGGACGCCACCCTCTGCTTCCTGCAGGCAGTTCTTACCTTCACAACTGCATTACTTTCGCCATCACTCGCAAGCCATGCAACACCTCTCTTTCAGAGCTGGCGTACGCACACTGCCTTGCAGTGCGAGAAGGCACCAAATTGGAAAACATTGAACGCGACTTGGCCGTAACACGGGAACTCAGTCGGCGGGGAGGAATTCCCTACTTTGGCGAAGCATTTGAGTATAGCTACTCAGTAAGCAACTGGTGCGGCGCCTGGCGTGGAATCGACTTTACTCCGGCCCTGGCTGAACAGAGAGAAGCCGCCATGCATACAGCTCAAGCAAAGGCGGCGCCTATCATCGTCGGACAATCTCGTGAGCGCAGTACACATGCACCGACGAGATACGTAGCTCATATCATGTGCAAGGCTGATGGTGGGTATTGGTGCGACTTCACTGCTCCCAAGAAAACAATGGACTATATAGAAAAGCTTCTAGTCTCAGACCCGCAGCTCCAGACTTTGTGAATTTCAGCAATAAAATGAAGCGTATCGACATAGATTGGAAGTCTGTGACCACACTATTGACTAAATGGCAGAATCGCAGGCCTTGCAAATCGAGTGACCCTTAATTAGGCAGAACTTGGGACGCAATGATCAACGAGTCCTGAAGTGGCCAGGTATACGCGCGAATGTCCAGAACTTTGTACCCTGCAGTGTCCAGGAGACTGTGCCACTCTGCCCGTGTTCTTTTCTTCCCGGCAATAGATGCCATCATGATAAAGTCCAGTTGACAGGCTTCTCTACATGCTCCCTGGTCAGGAACGACGATATCATCGATAATGAGACGTGATTCCTCGTTCATGGCTAAAGCTATATTCTTCAGCGCCGAAACGCAGCCACTGTCAGGGAGGCCGTGGAGGACGTTGCGCATGTAGTAGAACTTGGCGCCTACATACGAATTAGTATATCATCTTGATGGATTGTTTGGGCCAAACCGCAAACTGTGACTACTAACACTTGACAGGCTGAGGGTCGTCGAAACTTTGAGCCATAGCCTCAATATGCTGCGGCATAGGCTTTGGAACTCGCTCGATTGTAATTGGCATGTCCTGCAGGATCACGCGGCCAACAGCATCTGGGAATCGTTCTCGTAACCGGATGCATTGCTGGCCCATTCCTCCACCAATGTCAACAAATAGGACACGATCAGAACCAGACATCTGCCATGATTCAAGTTCGCCTTTCCAGGGCAGGGCTGACAGCCAATCGCCGCCAGGCGGCTGAAGTTTCATAGCGTCCTGCATGTGCCCTTGGAGTTTCGGATGATGAGCGAGATATTCGTAGCAGGAGAGATCTGTTTCAAACGCCTTCTGAAAGACGCCGTTGCGAATATCGCTGATCTTCGTGTATCCATGTTCAGCCAGTGAATTAGGTAGGGCTTGATAAGTTCGATTGTGGATATCAAATCTGGCATTGTCAATTAGTCTCGAAACCACGAGGCTAGTCATTCCAACTACTTACAGCAGATGAGCGCCAGATTCCAGAGCCGGACTTGCTAGATCGCGAGTCATTTTCTCTGCCGAGAACATATCTTTTCCAGGCTGCTTCACCATTCCCACTGAGGCTAGAAGTCGTAGTATGCGACCTGCGAGCGCCGTTGTCATCAGCATCTCAAATACTTGAACATGTCGCAAGTAAAAGCAAGATAAGGCGGGTGAACAAAAGGAGATTGAAGGCACACACATACCCAGAAGTTCTGGTGCGACATCGAGTCTCTCAGAAAGGTGAATGCATGACAGTGGGTTGTCGCTGTTCGCCAAGGCTTTGAAAAGGCCTATATCAGCGCTGAGACGGACACATGCAAGCTGCAAGTGCTAGACTTGATTTAGTACTTTTCCAGCAGACTATTTTGAGGGTCAAATTCTTTACCGATCCAGACAACCTGAGCAAATGCTCATATGGAGTCTCCACGTAGGTCAAAGCATTGAGGAGAGATTGTTGGATTTGAGCACGGTCTGAAACACCCAGGGAAGCGCCAAGGACTTGGACTTGAGTAAGCAAGTTGTTGATTTGTTGTATGGGAGTTTCTTGAGCCATGATGCAATAGTATCTTGAATAAGAGATAAGGTGATTACGGTATTGAGAAGCAGACAAGGGCCTTTTTATCAAATATAGGAAGCTCGGAACTTGATGAATCTGAAGAGACGGCTAGGTCTATATTCAGTTTGGCGCATAAAAGTGCACAAGTCACGCAAGGACATTCACGTTGGTTGGCTGGTTGATTAACGCAGCTCCTATGCATTAGGGTTCTTATGTGTGGTTCTCCAACTACCAGCGCACTCCGAACTTCACAAAAGCGATCGATTGGCACACCTATGAGCGTTTTGAAGTTGAGGTGCCTCCTGTACAAGGGTTTGGACCGCGTCATCGACTCGCACAAATGCATGCACAGCCTACAGTCCGCAAAACGGCAGATTCCTGATGCGACTGGATGCGAGCATGTCCGTGCCAGACTGTAACTTAGGTGCCGAGCCGAGCCGTGCCGTGCCGTGCTGATTGTTTGGCGTGCGAAGATGTCACCTGGGTCTGTGCTCCGTGACGGATTCAAAACGCTGGCTACAGATTATGTGTCATCTGTGAGCAATGCGTTTTCGATAAGAGTCTCTGCCCATCACCGATGTTTTTGGAGGGGTGTGAGGGTGTGTAATACGAACCGCAGGAAGGTGGAGACTGTCCCGGGCTCGACCAAGAACCTGCAGCTAAGCAGGGATTGCCTTGACCTCCCAATTAGTTGTTTGGTAAGACATGTCTATACATCTCGTGAATAGAGTTCATGGGCTGATCCGTGAGGTGCATGCATGGATCCTACGCTATCGCTGGCGGAGTTGCCATACTGTTACATCGGAATCTCACATTCCTTTACTTGGAACACAACTTCTTACACCGCAAGAACTGAAGGACGACGCGAGTCATGCCCGTGCGGCCAGGATGCCGGCGTGACATGGTATCCGCCTGAGGGGCTTTGAGCGGTTGGGCGAGTCTAGTGGTAGTCTCAGGCAGCACGATGGGCTGACGAGAGTTGTCGCGCCATCTTTGCCACACAAAGGCGAAGATTACCGAGACATATCTCGAGGAGTGTAACACATGCCTAACAGTACAGTTTCCAGTACGCAGCGGACTCGAGATGAATCAATAGTCGACAAACTTTGAATGCAGTCATCGACTCTTCACACAGAATTAGTGGCCTCGCTTCTTCAATCATTTCAATCGTCGTCCTTGTTAGCGCACTGGTGAGGAGTAAGATGCCTCAAGAACGCGTCAAAGTCCTTATCGTGGGAGGGTCCGTTACAGGTCTCACGCTGGCACATAGCCTGCAGAAACTTGGGGTTGATTACACGATCTTAGAGAAACGAGGAGAGATTGCACCGCAAGAGGGAGCATCTATTGGGATCCTGCCAAATGGAGCACGGGTGTTGGATCAGCTTGGCCTTTACGACGCCATTGATCAGGCTACAGCGCCTCTTGGGGCTACGCATATCCATTTCCCCGATGGTTTCCACTTCAGCAGCCCTTACCCCCAAAGGATGCTTGAAAAGTTCGTCCGAATCTTTTACCTGAACTCATAAACCCGATGCTGACTCATTGAATCATAGTTTCGGATACCCGATTGCATTTTTGGAGCGGCGGAAACTGATCGAGATTCTATACAACGCCCTGCCGGACAAGACTCAAGTGCACACGCGCAAAACAGTCTGGGACGTTGAGCAATACACAGATGGCGGAAGAGGCGGCATTCGAGTTCGAACTGTCGGCGGAGATGTGTACGAGGGTGATCTAGTCGTTGGGGCTGACGGAGTGCACAGTCGTTGTCGGAGCGAAATGTGGCGTATGTCCAGCTTCTCGGAATCAAATGGCAAGCCAATAGGCGAGAAAAGCAGTAAGAGTCTCTTCTTAAACTACGACCATTTGATTGACAGCATGAATCAGGCCTTTCAGTAGAGTACGCCTGTGCTTTCGGCATTTCCCGAGGTATTTCAAAGCTCAATGCGGGAGAGCAAGTCATGCGCATTTATAACGGGCGAACCTTAGTGGTGATTCCTTCCAGGGACGAATTGGTATTTTGGTTCTTGGTAAAAAAGCTTGACCGAAGGTATAATTATGGCGAAGCCCCTCGTTTCACACCACAAGACATTTCAGCACAATGTTTGGAGCTGGCAGATGCCCCAATTGAGAAAGACGTCCGATTCGAAGACATATGGCGAAAGCGAGAGGTTGTCAATATGGTTGCTCTGGAAGAGAATTATTTCCAGACTTGGTCCTTTGGTCGGTTGGTCTGCATCGGCGACAGCATGCACAAGGTACGATCTTTTGACACCTCATTAAGCTCACGTCCAGAAATTGACCAGAAGCTGTGTTACAGATGACGGTCAATCTTGGACAAGGCGCCAACTGTGCCATTGAAGATGTGGCTGTTCTATCCAACCTTCTTCATGCCTGCTTGAAGGAGAACAGGGACGCGAAGCCGACGGGCCAGGAGCTGGAGGCTTTGCTGCGCACCTTCAATCATCTGCACCTCTCCAGAGTGGCACGCATTTGCAGCATGTCGGCATTGACAGCACGCGTGCACGCGAGAGACGGACTCGTCCGCAAAGCAATAGGAAGGTACATAATGCCGTATGTCGGAGGGCTTGTTGAAGGTCGGCCTTTCAAAATGATTGCCGATGCTGCAGCACTAGACTTCTTACCCTTGCCGCGATCTTCCTTTCCAGGCTGGAAAAGGTACCGGAGTAAAGTGAGCAAGGTTGGAGATTGGGCCGTGGTATCGCGAGTACTGTTACTATTATTCGCGCTGGGGGTGGTGTCGGCTTATAGGCGCTCGAATTAGAGAAGACTTTCTCTTGACGCAACGTCCATCATGGAGAAGCCTTTGATTTCTAAAACAAGTACAATGGTGAATCTTTGTGATGACAGTTCTGAGAGTGGTTGCTGTTTTCTTTCCTCTTAATTAGCCTACATGTAACTTGCCTTTTCCGATGATTTAATGGACCCTAAAAACGACTGTAGGAGGCTAAATCACCGCTCACATTGATTTAAAAGTCTGCTATGGCCCAAACTCAAGTTATGCTCCTTGATTAAGATCACAGCTATTGCTGTATTACATTTTCCTCAATTTTTCGGCCATAGCCCTTTCTCGCTCGAAGCGGCGAACGTACCACAGACAAATTCCATAAGACCCGTCTAATATTAAGAAAATGGTGACGAACCAAATGTAGAGAGGCGAAGCCATGTATTCGTGGTCGTGTTTCCAGTATCTGTACCGCAAAATGTCCTGAGGGACGAGAACGAGGGATCCAAAAAATCGAGAAAACCTTGCAAAGGAGTTTAGTCTTTGCACACAAACTTTAAAGCAATAGCGGTAGGGTTTGACAAGCCATACCATAGGAAATATGATGCTCCACGAGAGTGTCCTCGGCTGATCAATTGGCATAACCCCCCAACGCTCAGGAGAAGCTGGCAACCGTATGCACTCAAGGCCTGCGCCAAAGTGGGACCGATTTGTTTTGCCAGCGCCATGTGGCCAGACGCCCAGCCCGCGACGCAGATGATGAAGATCAAGGAAAGGTTGCGCTGTACCAACGGCGCGTGTGCCCATTCTTTTGAAGCATTCTTGATAGCGGTGTACATGACGCCGCAATTAAGTAGCAGTCCAGTACAATGAACCCACATCTCGAGATCACTACCGAACGGATAGATCAGAGCATAAGTCAATTCCCAGGCAAAGTTACAGCATAGTGGCATCAAAGCCATACCGTACGTCTGGTCCTGGAGTGACTTGTAAATCATGCCGACGTAGTTGGTCGTCCAACCGAGACCCATCAGCAATTTGCAGGCGTCAGCAATCCAGGCGACTTTGTGATACTCGGGGGGCGCCCGGGACACATCAGCGGAGTTCATTCTGTTGAGGCTTATGTGCAGCAAACTTCGAGCTCTGGGAGTAGAGGTCAAGTGAAAAGACAGGTAGGGATGCAGAGAAAGGATTTTGAATCGTAACAAATGTCACGGAAATATACGGGAGTAGACTGCTGCAAAGGTGTGTTGGAAGCCTTCTACAAGTATACCCGTGGTCTCGACAAGTTGAAGAACTTTTAGTTGATCGATACAACGGGCGACGATCCCGAACGAGCCCTCGAACCCAATCGCATGGGTCTGAGAGTTGGCCGGTACTCCGTGCCCAACATCCGACTTCTCGTGTCAAGACTTTGTCAAACAGTCAGGGCCTGCACGAGTACCCCGTAGGGACTTTCACTTTTAGAGCGCATTCGGGAGGAGCCGACCCTAGCTCCACCCCACACCCCTCCATGGATCTCAGAAAACGACACAGGTTGGTGGAACCTTGATCCCAGTTACAGCAAACCATGGTTCACGGCAGTGCTCGTACTCGTACAATCTCCCTCGGCAGGATTTCACCCCAACATATACGAACCCACCAGGCACAATTGTTGACAGTACACATTCTTGGCTAGGGTGAGAAAAGATTTTTGGCCATCTTCCGACCTTTTCACCGGTGACACATGGCGCTAAGAGCATCCTTCAGCTGACCCCCTTGTAATGTTGTAATGATACCTAAATTGGCCGCATTGCAACAAAGGTGCTAGGTGCGCTAGAGAAGAGCATATCACCAATGGGATCGATCCGTGCTCCGTTGCGGCGACCTCGTTTTTGCAAACCAGGCCTAGTCGGTCTGAGGTGGTATTGAAGATCTAATCCATCAAGTCCTGTTGCTGAAGCAGGCTGCAGACCCTCCCCTGGCTTTGTAAGAGTGGAGCGAAAGCCGGTCTCCCCAGCTAAGGCAGTTTGGCATCGTGGAACGCACATTGCGCGATTCAGGATTCAATACCCGGCGGTGAGAATCAGGCCAGTAAGACTAATGACGGAACGTCTTCATCAATCGCCATGATGAGTAAGCATAACAGCACGCACTGCAGACAGTAATTAGTTTATTGTTATAACACTAGCTCAATTCCAGTCATTCCAGTCGGGAAGAAGTTGTACACGAAAATCTGATATTGAGTACGTCGCGGAATGACGTGGGTCACGGTATTGGTCCTGTAAGCGAAGTTGTATTGCGTTTTCCCGTACGCTTGTGAACTACGAGAATGGTCATTCGTTTTTAGTCAAGACTGCGAAGAGCAACAACGAGTCGTCAACTCTTGCCGTCGCATCTTTGTTCGACTAGGATATAAATTTTAAAGTTCAATCCTTCCTCGGTGCCGTTACATCGAGCGGGTCATGGCGCGATTAGCGGGACCGCGAGGGCGAGCAAGGCACACGACCCAGCTGTCGAACGCAACGAAAAGTTCCTCCAGAGCAACTACGAGTAAGTCGATGACATGGTGGTCTGCACCCCAGCAGCCGGCAGTTCCCGAAGGGATCTGCCTACGGGCCCAGAGCGAGACCCTTGTACGGAGTGCGTCGCGAGTGTCGCATACGCGAACTTGAACTATTTCGCAAGCCTTGTCTCTTTCAGCCTCGTGGCCCAACTAGCGTCTGCAATGCAGGTCACAGAGGCAACAATGTGCATCTTCGGCATGGGCCTACTGGATTCGCCTCCGCGGAAACTCGGGTACTTCTCCATTTATAGCAATAGAAGCAAGTGCTACACCATTCGACTCCTTTGGGCCCTGGCCAGCGTGACCTTGACACATGCTGGTGGAGACCCTACCCCAGTATGATCACCGGCGCCTTACTAGTATGCAATGTGGTTGTCCCGCAGCTAGGATAATTCATACCCCTGTACGGATAGCCACATGCCAGTGCGCAAACATACGAAGGAGTGACGGAGTACCACTTCGCCAAGAAACTTCAGCGCGGGATGCGGCTCAATCGGGTATACATTGGCACCACGCCTCAAGATGTGGGCCGCCCTGGACATGTGAGACAGCTTATGAGTGGTTGAAAAGCCAGAATCTTACCGCAAATTTTCTAATCTGGGAGCCACATGATCATCCTATGGGCTGTCAACGATATCATGTGGTAGGTAGTACGCCGCGCGTCTACGAAGAACTATGTCGGGAACAGATTGGCTTTGAGTGAGTTGTTGCCCACTTTACGGATGGAGCTCACGCCATTTCAAAAGTTCCTCAAACCCGCATTCTACGCGGGGTGTGTATAAGATAATGGTACGGAGTAGAGAACAGCAGTGACAAGGTTGATATGCAGTTTGGGGAACCAGTAGTATGAATCAGACTCAGGACTGCATTGGGATTGTACCAACAACGTCACGTTTCAAGCGGAATACGGGGCCCTGCCTACATTTCAGTATAGCCAGAGGCGATGGAGTTCGTCGGCTCCCCTCAACTTCAAGATGAGCTAGGCTTTCTCCGTTGGAAGAATATAACCAACATATGAGGTGCTTTGCATATGGTCCATTTGGGACTCCTGGGACACAATCAAACCCGTATCCTGCTTCTACTTGATCTCAGGGTCTGATATCGTAAGCCCAATTTCATCATTTGAGCACACAAAGCATACAATTATGGCAGCCACGACAAGTAGGCAGTTGCTTCGCCACCTTTTCAGTCTGTCCCGATTCAACAAATACAATCCTGTCTTTACCACCTTCGCAGGAGGTACGTCTTCGCTTGCTGTACTGAGTTGAGTCCAGCGCTGATTAGGTCTGACAATAGCGTGGTCTGCGTTGCTGGCAGGAGCCGCTGCAGTTTCTGATGAGCGTTCAAATATTTCGCCCGCCTTCGTCTTCTACCAAACGACATTATGTGTTCTTGCCGCTTACTTCTTTTGCGGCGCGGGCATGGTTTGGAACGACTGGATCGATCGTGACATTGATGCCAATGTTGCTCGAACCAAGAACCGTCCTCTGGCAGCAGGCAAGGTTACCACGACAGAGGCCATGGTATGGATGATACTGCAGGTGTTCATGTCTTGGAGTGTGCTTCATGTGATGCTTGATGGAAAAAATGTGTAAGTGATGGCTCGCCAAGTCTCGCTCATTGTCCATATGTTGAAAGTTGAGTTCTGGTTGATCTGACTTTCTGACCAACAGGTGGAAGCATTTGACACCTGTTATGGTCGCCTCAATCCTCTATCCTTTCGGAAAACGGCCCTTGGCGCAGAAGTTCCGTGTCTACCCCCAATACATACTGGCTTTCACGATCGCCTGGCCCGCCATTCCCGGACGGGCCGCCATTTATGGCCAATATGAGTCCTTCGCCGAGACAAACCGCCAATGTCTCCCTCTCTGCATCATGGTGTTCTTTTGGACAATCTACCTAAACACGGCATATAGCTATCAAGATGTGATTGACGATCGAAAACTAAAGGTCAATTCCTTCTACAATGTTGCAGGGAATCATATTCATTTCTTGCTTGTGGTACTGGTAAGCCCAATCCTGTTGTGTTTGCCGTTTTACCTTGCCCAATTTCAGTCCTTGTGGCTCTGGATAAGTTGGATGGGAGTCTGGACAACTTCTTTGGCAGCGCAGCTAGCTCAGTTCGATCCGAAGCAGCCTGCGAGCGGCGGATCATTGCACAAGCGCAATTTCGTTCTTGGAGTCTGGACGATTCTTGCATGCGGTATTGAAGTGCTCCTCAACTACGATGTGTAGTTGATTCCGGCATATTATTCCTTAGATCTTGTTTATGAAAGGAAACAGGGTAGACTCAGCAAACTTTTAAGAATATCTTTGAGCGTTTGAGGGAACATGGCAAGGTCGAGAAAGATGCCAAAAGCATATAGAAGGTGTTCCAGCGCTCGCTTTCTGCCAACCCCTAGAGCTGCGAGTGGTCCGCCGATTCAGGCTCAACTTCAGAAATAATAAGCTATCAGGATCTGAGCAGATGCAAGGCCCTTGAAAGCCATCTGTTACATCACAACGCGTTCATATTCAAACTTGCTCACTTGCCCAGCGTGACTTGGCAGCTACTCCCTGGCTGGATTGCACAATGAATGGTGCAATGACTTTCATGGGAGTATTCCACATCGAAATGCCATACCATATAATGCTCCCGTAAGAGATATTGAAGACTAGATGAAGCTGTAACACATACCCGCAGTCTACCATTGCTCACCAGCGTGCATGTAGCGGTGGAGCCTCGTCGTATATTTCTTTTAATTCCACACGGTCTCCACGCAAGCGGAAAGGTTTATGAGTCATGAACGACCGGAAATGGGGCTTCCGTTGCCCCAGGTCGCGGGAGTTCCCGGAAAACACGATATACGAGTGGCTCCAGCAGGCCAGGGCCTCAAAGCCCATCACAGGAGACTTGGCGGCGTAAAATGCTTGGGCCTCTTGTACCGATACAACTGCACGAACCTGCAGGATGAGGATCCTGATCAGCAACGGGGCGAAGGCACCGGGATGTCTTGGTTCCAAATTACGGAAACAGTTCTGTGTAGAGCAAGCAACGTGACCTTTTGTTTCAAGGGACAGAGTATCAGCTTCGCCGCTGTGAAGAGGCAATTGTCCTTCTGTAAACATCTTAGCAGCAGTGCAGCTATGTATTGCTGATGATCTCAGAAGTTTGCCATTGTCGACTTTCATTCGAAGCATTCAGCATTTTGGCTCCCAATTTCTCCCCCGTATTACCGAGCACGGCTACACCGCGTTTGGCAAAGCCAGGAGTAGTCATGGATACCGTATCTTGCTCCCAGCAGGAAGAAGTAAGTTCCTCATGGCGTAACAAACCTCTAATGGATGATGAAGCATTGCTTGATTCTGATAATTGGGCATTGTCGCAGATAATCCGTGCTCCGCTCAACTATCTTCTTGGTCTGCCCGGCAAAGATGTACGGGGCAAGATGATGTCAGCTTTCAACCAATGGCTCCAAATTCCGGATGAAAAGCTAGAGGTCATCAAGCGGATCGTTATGCTCTTACACAACGCCTCTCTCTTGTATGTAATCATTGATTGAACACATTGCGTTGCGATTGCTGATTTTTATCGATAGGCTTGACGATATTCAAGATTCCTCGCAGCTTCGTCGAGGATTGCCCGTATCGCACAGCATCTTTGGAATTGCGCAAACAATCAACGCTGCTAACTATGCATTCTTCCTGGCCCAGCAAGAGCTTCCCAAGTTGGGGGATCCGCTCGCGTTTGAGATATTCACCGAAGAATTGCTGAGACTGCATCGCGGACAGGGCATGGATATCTACTGGAGAGACGCTTCCATTTGTCCGACCGAGGACGAGTATTTTGCCATGGTCTCCAATAAAACGGGGGGCCTTTTCAGGCTAGCAGTGAAGTTAATGCAACTGGCGAGTACAACCAGCCGGTAAGTGGCTGCGGTGACCAGTACACTGGGTCAACGACTGACATCAAGACCTTCAATCAGAGACTACGTTCCCCTAGTCAACGTGCTGGGAGTCATTTTTCAGATTCGGGACGACTATCTTAACTTACAGAGTGACGCTTACACCAAGAACAAAGGGTTTGGCGAGGACCTGACCGAGGGCAAATTTTCCTTTCCAATCATCCACAGCATTCGCTCGAATCCGGCAAACATCCAGCTGTCCAGCATCCTGAAACAACGAACAACGGACATCGATGTCAAGCTGTTTGCAGTTGGGTACATTGAGTCCACTGGCTCTTTCGAGCACTGCCGACATAAGCTCGCAGAGTTGACGGCTGAGGCAAGAGCAGTGATGCAAAGTATGAGCGACAACACGCCCGAAAACCTCAAAGTGCTTGATGCCATAATGGCAATGCTTGGATTAGAGGGTTGCGGCGTAGCACAATCAGCGTCACTAATTCCTGGGGAATGAACAGCAACAAGATAGTCGCATCTGTATGCGAAGAAGCTAGTCGAAGGGTATAGGAACCAAATAACACCATTCATTGCTTGTTACACGGGGTTCCACACTACGACATTGAATGTGAATTCACTATGCTTTCTACTGTAAACCACTGGATTGGATTGGTAAGATACATAAGGGCTTTCGAGTATTACTATATTTATACGACATCAGCACCATCCCTTTCGCCCCTAATTTTCTTAGTATCATGTCATCGGCTTGAAGTACCGTAACAAGCCCAAGCGCGGACCTGCTTCTTAGAACGGCATTGCGGCTTCCCGTCTATACTTTCAATCTAACCCGGCAGTTGAGCAAGTCGTGTGAAGGTCAATGCTCTTCTTGTAACAGTAATCCGCAAACCTGCTTGGGGTTTCACCGCGGAGCGATCAACGTATTCCATGAGTGGTTTGGGCTTCATATATTATGCATGCAGCTCAGAGCAGCGTATCCACTGCGTAGGATGTATCACAGCTTGCCAGCGAGCACGGAAGCCAGCCTCAGATGTACATGTACCTTCATACCCACCATTTAAGAGCTGTTCGAGGGCACCCCCTGTCAACCCATATATTCCCTCCGTCCGGGTGGTAGTGCGACGTCTATCCGTTTCCCCGCCGCAGTGGCTGGGATGCTTGTTCCCCTTTGTCAGCCCATTCGTCCAGACGCAGTCAAAAGAACGAGGCAGCACACGCCCCCACGCCCCCCTTCCCCTTGGTATTTGATGCGTCGTAGATCCTAGTCTGCAGGAGCGAGACTCCCTGACATGACTCGTCGACGGCATGGGTATACCTAGATTGTAGGCCAATTTTGCAGCTCAAGTCAACTCGGCCCTTTTTGACAAGGGCCCAGGCCTCAGCTATGTCTCTGCATACGAGTAAAAGGTGCCGATGCCGGGCTGATTTCAGTGACATCGAAGCTGCCTTGGCACGTGTTGAGATCCTCGATCATGTCTATTCTGGAGCCACGGCTACGGTACTTTTGTGGCTACACAGGAGCCAGGTTCTTAATGTAACACAAGCACCACGTGAGGTACGGATTTTCCGACGTTCACGATGGCCGGGTATATAGATAGCTGTAGGTAGTAGTGATGCGGCTGCACCTAAACATATACTGTACATATAAATTGACGGCTTTGTTTCCAAGTCTTCAGTTCAGTAACGGCTAAAATTATGCCTGCAAGGTTACCCTCTTTGTTAATCTGTGGCTCAGTGCTACCGAGCCCAGAGACAGAGTATTTGGTTCAACTTCGCTCCAGTCTCATCCACGATCCACACCTAGCAGACCTAAAGCATGCAATCACAGAGCTTCCTGACCTCTGGGCTGTGATTTTGGAGAAAGAGCCTGCCCTGGAACGCCTGGGGGTGACGTTTTTCCTCCAGAGGTTGGCCGCATGGGTCGCTGGTAACAACTCGTCAGCCTTGCCGATTGCCGAGCGAGCTTCGAAGAACACAAGATTAGCTGTTTTGACGGTGCTTGCCCATATCACGGAATACACGGCCTATTTGAACACTCATGATATTGAGGGCGAGGATGTGCACTTCAACACCCTCGAAAGCCTCCACGACGGAGGAATACAAGGATTGTGTGTCGGACTTCTCTCCGCCATTGCACTCGCGTGCTCACAGAACACGTCGGAAGTGGCCAAGCATGGTGCTATTGCTTTAAAGCTGGCCTTGTGTGTTGGAGCATTTGTGGACCTTGATGAGATGGAGTTGCCAGAACCGACCGTCTGCATAAGTGCGCGCTGGCCGCGTAGCAATGAAGATGCAAGAGGAGACGAGGGTTTCCAACCCGTGCTTGAAAGATATCCCCATGTGAGTACTTCAATGTGCTTGTAGAAAGCAACGAGCATTCTCTTGGGCAACGCAGTTAACTTGGGTCAAGGCTTACATTGGGGTTTGGATGGACGAACGTAGCGGGACCATCACAGTACCTAAAAGGAACGCCACCTCTTTAATGCGCCATCTCGAAGAAAAGGGGGCCGTATCTAAGCAGATTGATCTGCAAGGACGCTTTCATTACCCAGGGCACTTCGCTTTGTTCCGGAGGCTGATGGAACTCTGCGCGGCCCTCCCCACGCTGCAGTTTCCCCAAAATAGTCGCCCGTTGGTGCCGTTGAGGCGCAATGATGATGGACAGGTGGTGACCGGGAGCGAGGATGTGGCGCTCCACGAGATGGCTCTGCGATGCATCTTGGTCGAAAAGGCTGACTGGTACACCATCATGACGAAATCAGTGGCAGCAACAGCCCATGGAGCTGCGACTTCCCCGGCTGGAACGAAGGCGCCAGTTCTTGTCTTGGGGCCGGTGGATTGCATTCCGCGGTCCATCTTAATCAATTCGCCGCTACAAATAGTTCGTCCTACGGTTACAGATTCATTACCCTTCGGCTATCCTGCTGGCTCCATCGCCATCATTGGCGCGTCGTGTCGATTTCCTGGTTCGGAAACTCCTCAGCAGCTTTGGGATATGATTCGCACCAAGAGGACCGAGGGTTCCATTGGGGGCGCGGGCTGCTTCGACAGTGCTTTCTTCCGCAAATCCCCCCGTGAGGCTGAGTACATGGATCCGCAGCACCGACTCGGTCTCCATCTTGCGTACGAAGCTCTGGAGTCAGGCGGGCACTTCAACCCCTCTTCGTCAGCAACAGACGATATAGGCTGTTATATCGGCATGTCTTCGTGTGACTATGACGACAATGTCAATAGCCAGCCTCCGACTGCATTCTCCTTCACGGGCACGGCGCGTGCCTTCGCCAGCGGTCGAATTAGCCACTTTTTCGGTCTGACCGGCCCGTCAATGGTTGTCGACACAGCTTGTTCGTCGTCTGCAGTGGCCATACACATGGCGTGTAAGGCCATAAAGTTAGGAGAGTGCTCGATGGCCTTGGCCGGAGGTGTCAATCTTATGACTGTGGACGCTCGGTCGCATCGAAACTTAGGGGCTGCCTCGTTCCTAAGCCCAACAGGTCAATGTAAGCCCTTCGATGCGAGCGCAGATGGCTATCGGCGGGGCGAAGGCGGTGGCTTCGTCCTGTTGAAAAGGCTGACATCGGCAATGTCGGACAACGACCGTATCCTCGGCGTAATAGCGGCCTCGGCAGTCAACAACAGCAAGGGGAATCATTCTATCACATTACCATCTTCAGAATCACAGAGCCGTCTTTACCGCCGCGTGCTTCACATGGCAGGCATGCACCCTCGCCAAGTCTCGTACGTTGAGGCCCATGGCACTGGTACTCAGAAAGGCGATCCAGTCGAGTGCGAGAGCATTCGAAAAGTCTTCGGAGGGCCACTTCGGTCAGGATCGTCGCCTCTACGCTTTGGGTCAGTTAAGGGGAACGTGGGCCATAGCGAGGCGGCGTCGGGCTTGGCTGCTGTGGTTAAGGTGCTCATGATGCTGCAACATTGTCTCATACCGCCCCAGGCGAACTTTTCGGTATTAAACCCGGCCATATCTTCTCTGCAGGAGGCAGATATGGAGATACCGCAACACTCAGAACCTTGGAACGACCGATTTCGGGCCGCACTAGTGAATAACTATGGCGCATCAGGGACCAATGTGGCCATGATTATTTGCCAGGCCCCCTCAGCACAACTGGAACAGAGTCAACGGACCGCGATAACAGAGAAGACCGCTCGGTACCCCATCTTGGTTACGGCCCACTCCATCAACAGTCTGCGCCACTACTGCCGCGTCCTCTTGCAATTTATCGAAGCTCGACAACCCGATCTTGGAGAGGAGCTGCTTCCGAGTGTTGCTTTCTACCTAGCTCAACGCCAGAATCACTCCTTTCGACACCGCCTAATGTTCTTGGCCAGCTCCACAGAAGAATTGAGAGCTCGACTTATCTCGAAAGTGCAAGAGGGCGATTTCAAGGCTCCGAAGCAATTATCTGATCCAAAGCCGGTAGTTCTCGTCTTTGCTGGTCAGACTGGCCGCCGTGTGCATCTTAATCGGGACGCGTATTTTGGATCCATCTTGTTACAGCGTCATCTGAATCGATGTGACCGCACCTTAAAGACGCTGGGTCTTCGCAGCATTTTCCCTCGCTTGTTCGACGCGAACGCCATCGATGACCTGGTAGAGCTCCACTGTATGCAGTTTGTGGTGCAATATTCGGTTTCTGCCTCGTGGATCAGTGCTGGGATGGAGATCAAGGCCCTGGTTGGCCATAGCCTTGGCCAATTGACGGCTCTCTGTGTGAGCGGTGTGCTTAGCTTGTCCGATGCTCTAAAGATGGTCTCCAGCCGAGCATTGCTGATTCAGAGCAGATGGGGCCCGGAAAGAGGCTGCATGGTCAGCGTAGATGCAAATACCGAGACTATAGAGGAACTACAAGCCATAGCACGGTCGTTACCGGTGGAAGGCAACATCGAAGTTGCCTGCCGCAATGCTTCATCACATCACGTGGTCGTGGGCACGGAAGCGGCCATCGCCGCGTTCGAGGACGTTGCTCTCTCTCGCGACATTTCTGTCAAAAGACTCTCCGTTACGCATGGATTTCATTCAGAGCTCATGGACTGCATCATGCCTGAATACCACCAGATCATTGATGGGCTGGTCTTGCACTCTCCTACAATCCCTATCGAGCCATGCTCTGTATCTGGCGACAGCTGGGCCCATATCACGCCTGAGAGGATTGCGCAGCAGTCTCGTGAGCCAGTTTATTTCGCAGACGCCATTTCTAGAGTTGAGGAGCGGCTAGGCTCGTGTGTGTGGCTTGAAGCCGGACCAGGATCCACCGGTGTCACAATGGCTCGGCGGGCGCTCATGAGTCGCCCGATGACCAAACCAGACTACCCAGCTCATGACTTTTACTCGGCTCGACTACATGACACGGACCCAATAAACTCCCTTGCCGACACGACCCTTAGCTTGTGGGACAGGGGTGTGAGGGTTCAGTTCTGGATGTTTCATGCCTTTCAGAGACAGTCATTCAGGCAAGTGGAATTGCCTCAATATCAATTCGAAAAATGTCAATACTGGCTTCCGGTTATCCCAAGGCAAGAAAACCTGGAAACTCTTCGAGATCAGCAACAGCCAACAAAGGAGCCGCCAACATTAGTTTCCCTCGTTGGACCTGACGATTCCGATGCCGAAACATTCGAGTTTTCCATTAATCAACACAGCGAAGAATATTCTAAGTATGTAGGAGGAAGAACCGTCTTCGGCCAAACTCTGGCGCCCTCTTCAGTCTACATAGAGTCAGCTGCTCGTGCCTTCAGGCTCCTTTCAATGAACGCATCGACTGCCCACCCATCCCTTGTGTCGATGGAGGTGGGGCAGGTGAAATTGCATGCCCCGTTTGGCCGAGACGTCCAAAAACAACTCCGCTTGATGTTGCAGAAACAAACAAGATCGCGCTGGAGGTTCACCGTGGAAAGCCATTCTCCGGATTCTAAGGATAAGACTTTCAAATTGCAAGCATCGGGAACTATCAAGTGGCAGCGTGGAGATGATTCCTTCCACGGCTCTCGACCACTATTTCGGCGTCTTTACGATCGGTGTGAGGAGCTGCGAGAAGATCGCAAAGCCTCTGTCGTTCAGGGTGCGTTCGTAAAGAAGGCATTGGGTCGCGTGGCCGTCTATAAAGACAGCTACTTAGGGATTCGTTCCATCACATCAAAGGGTTTAGAGGCTGTGGCGGACGTCGCCATGCCACCCACCGGGTCCCAGGATTGTGCAGGGACAATCTTCTGCCCCCCAGTCTTCGATAATTTTTTGCTTGTAGCAGAGCTACATGCCAGCAGTCTCGGGGAACTCTCAGACGACCACGTATACATCTGCATGGGCTTTGACTCCGTCGTTCCGCAGATCCACTCCGGGGATCCAGCATCACAATGTGAAGGCCCTTGGACTGTCATTTCAAGCCTAGATCCGGAGGACAACAAGACCACTGTCTGCGATATTTCCGTGTTCAATACACGTGACAGGACACTTTACCTATCTATACTGGGTGCCAGATTCACAAAGGTTCCTGCTGGCTCTTTGCAGAAGGCTCTGGAGGCAATGAACGGCTTTAGACAAGTCAGTGGCATGACATCACAGAATTCTTGGAACAGCAAATCATCGTTGCAGCTGCGGAATAAGTCTTCCACTTCGACAGCAGCCATTGATGATGCTCTTGATGCAGAATCCCTACGGACGACAGGTGGTGCGCAAATCGACCTGTCCATCGGGCATATGTGTCAGGAGATATGTTCAAGCTCCAGCGCCCACAGCATTTCTGTTCCAAGCTTATCTCAATTTGTCGCGACAGAGAATAAGGTGTCTTCAAGCCATTCTTCCGAACAATCCATATCTTCAGCGGGTTATGATACCCCTAATCACGAGCAGCACAGCACTGTCTTACTGAATCTGCTTGCGGATCATCTGAATTGCTCCCACGGAATCTCTCCGGATGAGCCCTTGGGAAACTTTGGACTGGACTCCTTGGTTGCGATACAGCTGCAATCGGATATGGAGAGAGTGTTTGGAAAGAGACCAAGCCCAATAAAAATTGACGAAAACTCGACCTTTTCCGGGCTTTGCAGCATGATATCTCACCAAGACCTAAGCCATCAGCTTCAACCAGGGCCGTTACTAGGCACGGTCAACAACAACAAAAGCAATCAGGTTCCTAATGAGCATGATGGGCAAAATCACTGTTCCACCTGCATTGCTGACGCAAGTAGCCTTTTTCGCCAGGAGCCTTCGATCTTCATCACACAAGCTGCTTTGGCATTCGGCTATATCAAGCAAGACACCAGCTCGCTTGTCCAGAAAGCTGGGTTCTCCGGCTTTTACCCAAGAGTATATGAGAAACAGATGTCGCTGGTGCTGGCCTACATTCTGGAAGCTTTCTGCGCCTTGGGATGTGATCTGAGAACTCTGCGACAGGGAGACCCTTTGCCTCCAGTTCGCCACACACCAAAACACCAGAGGCTGATTTCTCGATTCCAAAAGATTTTAGAGGGCGAAGGCTTACTATCTATATCTGATGACCAGCCTCCTCTTTGTCGAGAAGCGGGACCGCTTCCTTGGGCCAGGTCATCAGCAGACCTGTACCAAGAGATCTTGACAGAATGCCCCGGCTATCGGGCTGATCATCAGCTCCTTAACGTCACAGGCTCCCGTCTTGCAGACTGCCTTTCCGGTCGTGTGGATCCACTGCAGCTGCTCTTCAAAGACGAAGCGTCTCTGAAGTTACTGGAGGATGTTTACGTCAGCTCCCCTATGTTTGCAATGGGGAACAAGATGCTCGGCGAATTCCTCTATCGACTCGTGTCGCGCCGTGAGAGTCAAAGTGGCGCCGAACGGCTTCGCGTTCTCGAGATTGGGGCGGGCACCGGCGCGACAACAAGGCTGGCCGTGGATCAGCTATTAGCATGCAAAGTTGACTTCACTTACACATTCACCGATGTTTCTGTCGCGCTCGTGGCCAGCGCTAGGAAGAAGTTCGACACGCGCTATGGCAAGCAGGTGACGCAATCCAACATGGAATTTGCGGTCCTCGACATAGAGAAATCGCCGCCGACCGACATGTTGCAATCGTACGATCTCATCATCTCTTCAAACTGCATCCACGCGACGAGGAACCTGCGGCAGTCCGGCGCTAATATGGAAAAGCTGCTTCGGAGGGACGGCGGCATGCTGTGCCTTCTGGAGCTGACGCGCTCTCTGGGCTGGTTGGACTGCGTCTTCGGTCTGCTGGACGGCTGGTGGCGTTTTGATGATGACAGGACGTACGCACTGGTGGAAGCACACAAATGGAAGGCGATACTACTGGATTCAGGTTTTCGCCACGTCGACTGGACTGACGACGGGTCGCGCGAATCTCAGCAGTTCCGATTAATCGCAGCATGGCGCTGATACCAAGTGAGTCGAGAGCTTCCATTGCTCACTACGCAAGTACTTTTCATAAGCTCTTATACTACGTATACTCAATGATAGTATAAGTAGTCTTGTTTCAAAGAATATAAATTGCGAGTCTACTGGCATGGTATGTTGGTTCCACATGCTTGCGTGTTGCGAGGCGTGTGGTGATTGTGACAGGTTGAACGTTGTATATGATCCAACGTCGTGGATAAAAACTCCATGGAAGCTCTTCACATTAGCATATCTGACATAGCTTTCTGCCCTGTTTGGCAAAAGCGCCAGGTATGATCCAGTTGCTCGTCAGCCACGTCAAGGCTGGGCGTACGACCTTGGGATCCGTCGCAACGCCATCGGAGCGATTCTGCCCCCACGGGCTGAATGCTGGGCATGAAGTGTTAATCCCCAGGTAAATTCGATTCCCTTCGTATTAGAGTCCGAGTTTCGTGATGAGGCGCCAGGGACTTTGATGAGATTGATGCAAGGGCAATCCGCGATAATGCCGTCTTCTGCCGTCGGCTATTTAACCTCCCACGAAAGCAGCCACTGACCACATTTGACCCCAACGCCCCGCACCCCACACTCCGGGGTAAGAACTTCCAGCATGGGATCTGTACGCAGAACTCCGGTCGCCTCTCACAGCAATCCCGACGCTACACATATGCCTTCGGGTGAACGAGCCCCATAGTTTGGCGCGTAACATTCCGCCGCCGAGCTGGCGTATTTGAGGCCCTTCTGCCGTTCCTTCTCATACCGCTTTATATATCTTCTCATTCTACAACAGTTTGCACCACAGGTTGTCGGGCTTTCCGCCGCGCCACTCAGCATCCCGCACACGCTCCACGTCAATCCTTCAGGCCTGCATCCAAGACGACGAAACTCTGACCATTCCAACTTCGCCAAGCCCAGATGACTCATATAGGCGACAAGCAAGTAGGACCGCTCTCGGGCAAAGTTTTTGCCATCACAGGTGGTGCGAGTGGGATAGGCTTGGCGACTGCGAAGATTCTCGCCACCAGAGGCGCCAGTGTTTGCATTGCCGATGTCGACCCAGTCGCTATGAGGGAGGCCGAATCTTACTTCGCCCCCCTTGGAAAGCCCTTTATGATCGCGACTGTAGACGTCTCGAAACGAAGCCAAGTGGACTCCTGGATCAATTCAATCATCAGTGCACACGGCCGACTGGACGGAGCTGCCAACATCGCCGGTGTTATTGGAAAAGGCCATGGCATTGCAGCAGTTGCGGAAATGGAGGACGAGGAATGGGACAAGATCATCGGCGTCAATCTCACGGGAACCATGTACTGTCTGCGGGCGGAGCTTCAGAACATTGTGGACGGCGGCTCCATCGTGAACGTATCGTCCATTCACGGAGTGAAGGGTCCGTTTACCAAAGCTCCAAACGCGTTCAAGCGGCTAATGAAGAAACTGCAGGCTTCGCCAGGCACAGCGCATATGATGCGAGCAAACATGGCATAATTGGACTCACCAAAGCGGCAGCGCTAGAGAATGGCAACCGCGAGATTCGCGTCAACAGCGTCGCGCCGGGTGCCATTTACACACCACTGATGCAAAAAAGCTGGAATTTTACTGGTCGCCCGAAAGATGCGCCTTTCGATGAACCAACTGCGTTCAAGAGGCAAGGCACCGCCGAGGAGACGGCCAGTGTCATTGCTTTCCTGCTTGGCCCTGAGAGTACGTTTGTCAGCGGGAGTGTATATCAGGTTGATGGTGCCTGGCCATAAGGGGTAACGAAGTCCATGGTCCAGGATAGAATGTAGCACGAAATTGCAAATTTAAAACATTTTAGCAACCGTCGTGATGCAGGAGCTATCGCGAAGTATCGAATGGAGGAATGGCGGAGGCAGAGACGACCAACTTGACTGGTAGACTATGGTCTAGCCTCACATGTGTTCCATGCTTGCATTACAATAGCCAGTATCGCAAGTCATGCTACAATCTGATCACAGAGGACAGAGTCTTGGAACTTGATCATGTAGATGCCCAAGATTCATAATTAGACCGAGATAGATCGACCGCTCTCCCCTTCCAAGTAACATACCCGCACAACGATGAGGCATAAGCACAAGCTTTGTTCCCTTCAACACGCCAACTTGTCAGCTCACATGCCCCTCCTGGGGTGAAATCAGCTCGGTTCGCTTTTCAACCTGAACCTTCTCTTCATCCTGATGCGTCGCCCGAGAATTGTCGAGACCAACATCCGTGTACGTAAAAGCGTCAGCAGTGTCCCTATACCACGGCCAAAAGTTAACGGCCAGTGCATACGTCCAAGCGGCGATCATGAAGCAGAGCGGCACAAGCATCGCGAATGGCGTGCCGTGTCTATCTGCCGTAACACCGGTCAGAGGTGGCACGCAAGCTCCTCCCAGGACACCACCAATAATCCAGCCGGAGCCGCGCTTAGTGTGACGACCGAGGCCCCTCATTCCGAGGGCAACAATGGTAGGGAAGCAGATTGACTCGAAGAAGAGAGTCAAATAAAGCATCGACATGCCCACATTTTCCCCCTGAGTGATGGCTGGCGCGAGAAAGACCATGCACAAGGTCAAGAATGCGCCGAAGACCATTCGCGGCTTGATGAAGTGCATCAGACCGACACCAACAAAGCGACCAACGGCAAATGCGCCCTGGGCTCCAGCCAAGAACTGCGAGCCCAGGGCTGAACTAGTACCAGGCCGACTCTCCTGCACGTAATTAATGAAATACCTATCGAGGCCAGTCAGTCTCTGGAGCTTTTTATATATACTGCTCCACTGCCAACTTACCCAGCGATTGCGACTTGGGCGCCGGTGTAGCAGAATTGGGCAAATGCTGCGTGGAATAGTCGGTACTGCTTCCTAAATGGCTTGTCTCCATCGCCAGCATTTGTCTCTTCGGCTTGAAAAGCCATGTCCGCATCGGTAATCTCGGGAATTATCGAGAGGAAGAAAGTGATGGCAAGAATAAAGACAAACGCGGCAATGGCCAAGTACACCCATTGCACATTTTGGAGAGCCACTTCGTCGTCAAAAGTAAAGAATACGTACGAGCCCAAGACCGGCGCCACGACGCTGCCGATGCCGTTAAAGGCTTGAGAAATGTTGATGCGAATTTCCGAGTATCTTGGCGGGCCGCAAACTGTGGCACCTTCGTTAGTAGAGAGGCCGGTGTGTCCAATAAAATACAATTACACGTCAGGACTCACCAGTAATGTACGGATTGGCAGCTGTCTCCAGAGAACCAAGTCCATTGCCGATGATGAAAATACAGGCACAGAAGCCACCAAAGCTTTTAGCTTTGATTGCAGGAATGGTGAGAATGGCGCCCAAACCTGGGATATGGCTCGTCAGAATATGAACCCATCAATGTAGCAAATTGTAGGCAAAATGTCCGAGCTTACCGTAGAGACACAAGCCCCAAATAAAGACGGCTCGGTATCCGTAATGTCGGAGAATCCAAGCAGCATGGCCAAGCGAAGCCAGAGGGTATGCCCTGAGCACGTCAGTCGACACATACCGCAGCAATTGCAAGACTGAGACTGCACAAACCCAAAGTACGCAGCTTGCAAACCTGCGGACCTCGACTTTTCGATGCCGAGGGTATTCTGGAAATGCTTATTGAGTGTATCGAGGAGGCCATAGGAGAACCCCCAGAGGAAAAAAAGGATTGTAACAAGGCAGATGGGGTACAGAGATTGGCGAAGCGTCAGCTCGGCGGCCCTGGTCGTCTTGTCATCGCGGACGCGCAAGGAGCGCTTCCGCCAGAACTCGCTGCTCACCATGGCGACGTGCAGATAGGCAGCGTGAACAAAAGATGCAAGCTATCACAATGAATACTGAACCTGATGTCAAATACAAAATGTCGTAGTGAATGTGTGGGGGGCCAACATTTCTTCCATGGTGGCACCAAGGCAAGGCTACGGTAGGCTATTTATGCGCAGCTGCAGGTCTGCGTTCTCTTGTGACTGCAGTGTCTACCGCGGTGTAGCACCCTCATTTCTCGCTTACCCACACCGCGGCATGCAACAGCATTGGCCCCGTTCGGCGCGGGAGCCCGTACCCCAGACTTTCCTCGTCATCAGCTTGCTAATTAACATCCGATCGTGTTCGACGAATTCGTGGGGTAGCGAAGATGTCTGAGAGCCAAGCTGCAAGTTACCATCCGAATGGTCCCAGTTACCTGGTGTGATGGAGCATCAGGGGTCGGTTCAAGATGTGGCACTTTGGACCTCGACTCATGCTAATTCGTCTGGGACGGCAAGGAGGCGTGGGGAAATTACCCGTCGGTTGAATCGAATTGATCCTGGGAAGACTGATGTGGCTAACCGGGGTCAAATGCTGATACCATGGCCTGGGCTCTGGACAGCTAATCCGACTTGCCAAACCACATCGCTGACAACAACGGGTGATGTTCTCCGCATTCGAGCTGTCACTCTTGCATTGGCAGCTTCTAGGGGCTCCGACGGGGAATTGCGCGGAGGCTCGGCCGGGGCGACTTTTAGCTCAACCTGGGTGACATTTCCTCGTACGCACGAGATGTCCCCCACGCTACGAGTACGTCGAACTCCACAGCTAAGACTGGTAGTGTCCAGCCGCGCGCCACCTCCAGCCCCTTACCTTGGAAGCTTAGGTCTTGGAAGCTTCTCTGCCGCTAGCGTCCAGAACCATGAGGGACGCATCATAACGGAGTACTGTCCGTTCGAAATTTGCCCGCCAGGGCCTCAAGCAAGATATACAGGTGCCTGATCCCCTGTCTTCCATCGGGCCATTTCATCATCCAAGGTTGCATCCCAGATGACGCCCAGGCACAAACCCTGTCGATCCCCATTGTCCCCCGCACTGGAGCCGACGGCTCAGGCCAAATACAATCTCCAGCTTCGCCTCTTCCATTACCGCACGCTCAAGCGGGCCAAACAGTTCCCACTGTCAGCGCTCCCGGGCCGGGGCAATTGCAATCCGGTTATTTGTTAGAGCCCGTCTCTAAATTGGCCTCCGCTGCCACGCAGTCATGGCACCGTCTGAAGAAGGCGGCGGCGGCGGCGGCGACGACCAAAACGGTGCGAGGAAGGCGGAGCATTCACCCGGCCCCGCCCCGGATCACGAGCACGCGAGGCCGCGGAAGAGGACGAGGCGTGCCTGCGACAAGTGCAGCGCGTCGAGGACGCGATGCGATGGGGATTGGTGAGTCTTGGCTCCAGCTTTTCTCAGCTTGCGGTATGTCTAGATTGGCAAAAAGCTGACGCTGTCAATCGAACAGTCCGTGTCGGCGGTGCCAAGGTGAGTCTGATGCTCTCTCAGTATGGCCCCAATATTGCCAACGTTCAAGAGTGATCTACTGTCCCTGTCCAACTTGAAGGGGAGGAATTCTTCGTCCGCAAGGTTCGCCCAGTCACGAACCTACCACGCTGTGAACCTTCAACTTTCTCTGGCTTGCGTCAATCACTGACTGAAAATTTTCTCATTTGAGATTACGGATATACATGTCGCTACAATCGTGAAGTCAAGAAACGAGGACGTTTGCCTGCCTCGGCGTATGTCACAGCCAAATTCATCATTATCGTGAATATCGGCTCACCGGAACAGGACTCGTAACAATGACCAGATCATCCATTATTCGACGCCATCTTCATCGCCAACATCAAGCAAAGCAGCGACCGCACAAATCCAAAATGCGTCCAAGATTCCACGCGATTCTTCGCTCGAGAAGATTGCTGGTAGTAGCCCGCAGGGGGCAATGGATGAAAAACACTCTCGCGAGCTCCTTGCGGGCGTGGAGTCAAATCCAAACCACCAGACGAGGCCTCATACTTCTGATGCAATGTCAATTCTGACGCTGACGAAAGGCGATGGCCAACAGCCAGGGCCTTTCGGCGTGTCTACGGATGGCTTCTCATTCCGGCCTCGTGCCGGTTCGACCTCTGTCGGCGCCATAGATGGCCAATTCGTCGATTCCGAAGTGCTCCTATCTGATGAAAGCACGGACGGTCCTTCGCCAGCAGGTCATGACGCTGCACCATTCGAGCTTGGTGGAAGCCACCGTCATCGTGAGTCGTTCCGATCTGCCGCCAGCACCGCGAGGAATCGAGAATCTGTCAGTACTGCCGCCACGGTTTCCGATAGAGTTCTCCCCGCCATGCTGCGGAAGCTGCCGTTCGAAGAATGCTGCTACCAGTTCCTAAGCCCGGTTCTCCCATTCATACGTAATATCATCCCCGCATCCGTAGCGTGCGAGCTGCTGGACATCTTTCTTACCGACCCTGGCAGCTCGCTCTTCAGGGGTGCGTCGCCTTACATCCTCACCAGAATCTTTAGAAAGAAGTCCATCGCTCACCCTACGAATCCGCGATATGCAACACCCGCTCTTTTGGCAACAATCCTCTGGTGCGTCGCGCAGACGGCCGACGTCATGTTGCTGCATGTCCCGGGCACACGGTCCAGAGTGGTAAACGACTTATATGATCTCGCCACGGGTTTAATCTCCGAGCGAGATCCAGACAGATGGAGGCGCATTCACGGTTTGTACCTCGCAAATGCAGCTACTTTATTTACCGCTTACAGGCGAAACAGGCGGGCTTCGCGTCGAAAATGAGGCACCTCATCCTAACTTCCCCAACCCGCCCATCGTTCCGATGACCACGGCCGCCAATGAGCCCGCCGGGGTAATTGACGATGTGCTCACATTCATCCTTCTATCAATCGCGGTTTCTGGCGGCGACTTCAAGTCTGACTGCTACAAATGGTGGTCGAAAGCGGTCAGGTTAGCACTATCGCTGAGGTTGAATCGAGAGGATGAACGCTGCTCGGCACCGGTATCTCCTTGTGCCAACCCTCTCTGCTCATGCCACAGGGATAGGGAAGACCCGTCGCTGGCCAACATTGAGCGTCGTGAGGAGCGCAGAAGAGTCTTCTGGTTATTGTACAGCCTTGACCGGCACCTGAGCTTGTCCTTTAACACCGTCCTCTCCTTGCCCGAGTCGTACTGTGAAGTATATGGTGAGTGATGCGACCCCTTTGTCACAGAACTTACTCAGGGGACTGAGATCCGGGTGCAGCGCCACTACCTGAAATCGTGTGGGAAAACCTCGATCTGATCCCTCTCGGTGACATGCCTTCGAGAACCATGGGCCCTCCACTGCTGGCAAGCGGGCCAGGCTTTTTCGAGCATTTTCTACCCCTCATGGCGATTCTTGGCGACATAATCGAAGTACATCACAGACGCCGACACTCGCGACTTGGCAATCAGGAAGATCATCACTCCATGGCCGTCATACAAGAGCTTCTAGCCGATTATGAGCTAAGCCTAAACGCACTCCCCGGCGACAGCAACCTGCGGGACCACTCGAACAGGGATCTAGTCGCCGGGCTCTCAACAACAGCACTTCACCAAGCTACCGCGTCAATACCACCACCCTACGACGAAGCCGATCAGTCGAAAGTGCGACTCGTCAAGGCATATAGCACGCATATACTTCACGTTCTACACGTGCTTCTCCACGGCAAATGGGATGCAATCTCGATGCTGGACGATGGTGATGATTGGATTACCTCCAAGCACTTCACTGAGTGTGCATCACACGCCATCTCCGCCTCGCAGTCGGTCTCAACGATTCTAACAATCGACCCGGAGCTGACTTTCATGTCGTATCTGTTTGGAATATACCTTCTTCAGGGCAGTTTCATTCTGCTCTTGTTCGCGGACCGCATGCCGCAGTTGGGTCCAAACGAGTCTGTTGAGCAGGCGTGTGAGAATATCATCAGGGCGCATGAAGTCTGTGTCGTTACTTTGAGCACAGATTTCCAAGTATGTATATCATTAATTGACATCACAGACACGGCCGAGAGCTAACAGCGATAACTAGAAAAACTTCCGCAAAGTGGTGCGGAGTACGCTGTATTGCGTTCGCGGGTCGGGTATCACAAACTGGGAGGAGCATCGAGCAAGACGTCGAGCTTTATCCCTCTACAGATGGACAAAAGGCGCCAAAGGTTTGGCTTTGTGAAGTACTAGATATTCCCCCTTTGCGAGGTACCTCAAATTTTCGCACAACATCCGCTGGGGGTCTGCCTTACCTCGTAGGCAATAGGGCTTCACGTGGATTGGCGCATAATGCAACAGACACTCCCGTAAGGATCCCCTTGATATAATGTCGTTAACAATTGACATGCCGTCGTCCCAGCCATCCGAAAGGCCACTCCATCTAGCGCGTGGTGGCGAGGTGGACAGGTCATCTTGATCGTTGGCCCTGAAGTTAGCGACGTCTGCAGGTGTTCATGTTGTTGCCACGTGCTGCGAGAAGGCAGATGCTCATTACATAGCCGAGACTTTTAGGCCAGCATGTTTGACGGCAACTCGCTTGAGCTCGAATGAACTCATAGTCGACTGTGAAATGAGGTATTTCTCAATCTCAAATTAATTCGAGGAGCCTCAAGTGGAAGCGCTGGCAACAACAGGGTAGGCTCAGACGCGCAGTGCTTGACCGGATCAAAGGTTGTTGCACTAGCCGAGTTTGCCTCACTCTGCCCCACCTCCACACCATCTATCAACCAGCGCATCAACGCATTGTTGAAGAGCCAAGAGTTCGTTCTGCCATCCCACGCATTGTCGCTGTGGCAAGTCACGCCCTCGCTCAGGAGGCACCGAAACCTCCGCGATGGTTCTTCAAGATCTCGGCCGCCGTATCAACACGGCGGTCACCAACTTGACGAGGGAGCAGAACCTCGACGAAAAGGTGAGCAGTCTGCTGCCGCTGCCCCTCCTTGTGCGCCGTGATACTGACGAGCCTACGCTGTCGCATAGGCATTTGACTCTATGCTCAAGGAGATCTGCGCCGCTCTCCTTGAAGCCGACGTCAACGTGCGCCTCGTCGGACAACTGCGAAAGTCAATCAAAGGCACCGTCAACTTCAAGGAGCTGCCCCCCGCCGTCAACAAGAAGCGCCTGATTCAGAAGGCTGTTTTCGACGAGCTCGTCAAGCTGGTCGACCCTCACGCTGAGCCCTTCAGGCCCAAAAAGGGCAAGTCGAACGTCATCATGTTTGTCGGTCTCCAGGGTGCTGGTAAAACGACGACGTGCACGAAGCTCGCCCGCCACTACCAGACTCGAGGCTTTCGATCATGCCTGGTGTGCGCCGATACCTTCCGTGCCGGTGCTTTCGACCAACTGAAGCAGAATGCGACGAAAGCCAAGATCCCGTACTATGGCTCGCTCACCGAGACCGATCCCGCCGCCGTGGCCCGAGCCGGTGTCGAACAGTTCAAGAAGGAGAAATTCGACATCATCATCGTCGATACGTCGGGTCGCCACCGTCAAGAAGCGGCCTTGTTCCAGGAAATGGTTGACATTCAAACGGCGATTCGGCCCGACGAGACAATCATGGTGCTGGATGCGTCCATCGGCCAGCAAGCCGAGTCGCAAGCCAAGGCGTTTAAGGAGGCGGCTGATTTCGGAGCTATCATCATCACAAAGACGGACGGCCACGCGCACGGCGGTGGTGCTATTTCCGCCGTTGCGGCCACGCATACCCCCATCGTCTTCATCGGTACTGGCGAACATATGCTGGACCTGGAACGGTTTGCGCCTCAGCAATTTGTGCAGAAGCTTCTGGGCATGGGTGACATGGCCGGCTTGGTGGAGCACGTCCAGAGCCTGAATCTGAACCAAAAGGACACGATCAAGCACATCCAAGAAGGCATTTTCACAGTCCGAGATCTACGAGACCAGCTGTCGAACATCATGAAGATGGGACCCCTGTCCAAGATGGCGGGTATGATTCCCGGCATGAGCAACATGATGCAGGGAATGGATGACGAGGAGGGCGGTGCGAAACTGAAGCGGATGATTTATGTCTGTGATTCCATGACAGAAAAGGAGCTGGACTCGGACGGCAAAATTTTGATTGAGCAACCCAGTCGGATGACGAGGATAGCACGAGGCTCGGGAACGTCGGTACGTGAGGTAGAGGACCTGCTGACGCAGCAGCGGATGATGGCAGGCATGGCCAAGAAGATGGGAGGCAACATGAAAAACATGCAGAGGGCACAGCAGGCCATGGGCGGCGGCAATAAAGCGCAGCAGATGGCAGCGATGCAAAAGCGGCTCCAGAGCATGGGAGGTGCTGGCGGCGGCGGTGGTGGCATGCCCGACATGGGATCGCTGATGAAGATGCTGGGCGGCGGCGACGGCGGTGGTGTGCCTGGTGGCATGGACATGCAAGGGCTGCAGGGAATGATGCAGCAGATGGGCATGGGCGGCGGGATGCCAGGAATGTCCGGAGCCGGCAGAGGCCGTGGCCGACGATGAGCTTAGTCGGTTGGCCAGAGGCTCCGTCAGGATGCCTTGGCGACGTGAACGAGGTGAAGGAGGCCCTGTGCATCGGAATTGGCGTTTTGGCGGGTAGGCAATACTTTACATGATGATGAAGAACATCAATATTCAACTGGCCCGGAAACTGCTGCGGATAAAAACCGTGCAAGACCGAGTGCCGATGATAAGCTTGGGCAGGGGGTCAGATTTGCTGGCCGTCACGGCTAGTGCACGCATCTAGAAGACCTTTGAGATCAGCTTGGACCATTGTGGAAGCCACATACGGAGAATCCATGACGTAGGTTATCGTGGAAATGGATAGCCAAGTATGCGTAACCCGAGGTCGATTGTGACTTTTGAACTTCAGTATAGCCTACGAGACTTGGACGGTGTACGGGATGCGCCGATGACGAGAAGCGATGATGTGCAAAACGAAGCTGTGCAAGTTGGGCCAACGTTGGAAAAGGGAGTCATACAAAGCCTTTTGCACAAGTGACGATTCCAATTTTCGGTCTGCGCATGATAAATGGCTCTTCATCGAGCAGTGTGCGCTTCTGGCAGAGATGACGAGGTGGCAGTTGAAAGGTGGCAGCCCATTCTTCCTCAAACCCATCGCGCACCCTGAACCTGTCTGCTTATGATTACCTTGCCTCCACAAGGGAGCCGAGCTCATAAATGGGAGACTAATTTACAGCACAAAACCCAAAACTTCACAACTGCCCTGCAGCGATGTCTGGCAGCGGCAAGCCTACCAGCTGCCCCTTCCAGCAAGCTGTGTTTCATTAATTGGCTCGGTATACAGTCCCTCATGAGGTACGGAGTACCCTAATCACTGCAATTTCTTGCCAGGCGTCACTCATAGCGGTTAACAGCCAGCCTGGTAAATGCTCCTTGTGGCGTGGAGTCGGAAAGGAATCCACTGGCGGTTGTCTCAAATGCTCACCCAACAGGTGCCGGCCAACATGCTGCTTGCCACGAGTCACATTCCTCCACACGGCACTTCGCCATTTAATCAAGGGCCAAGTTCAACTAAAAGCCGCAGTCGCTTCCTTCCGGCCTTCCGGTGAACATCTGTCAGGCGGGAGCGTTCAGATTTCATCATGTATCGGAAGCTGCGCCTATTGGCAGCGCCTCTCATCCTCTTGCTCATCGCCGGGAGCCTCTACGTTGGACGGGATAAACTTGTCCGGTTACGGCACCTGGCCCTTGTCAAGGGTCCCCAGCAGCATGAGCCTGCCGAGCCGCCACAAACGCAACACAATGCGACGCCTGCTGATGGCTCGACTTCTGCGGCACCAGTGACAGATGGTACGCGCTGAGATGCGAAGCTTATGCGGCAGCGCACTGACAACGGCAAACAGGCAAAGTCCTTGCGACCACCAACATCACAACCTATCTCGATGCCATTTCAGACCGCAAGTCGACCCATCTTCCAACCCTCGAGTGCCCAGCGATCAACGCGACCCGATACGAGACTCTGCAGGCCGAATACTCATCCAGCGAGAGCATCGAGTACTATTTCGCACTCAATCTACGCCAAAACTTACCACTACTCCCCCGCCTGATAGGCAGTGTCATCGAGACCATTCGTTTCCTTGGCCCGAACCATTGCATTCTCTCTATTGTCGAGGGGAACTCCGACGACGGGACTGCGGAAGTCCTGGAGGCACTTCGGACTGATCTTGCAGCCCTTGGCATCACATACTTCTTTGAAACATCGTTGATCGATCCCGAATCCAGACCTCGTATTTTCGCACTAGCCGAGCTGCGGAACTTAGCCTTGCAGCCTCTTTTCGATCACCCTGAACGTGTCGGTAAGGACGCAACCATCATATTCATTAACGATGTAGCGGCCTGCCCCGACGATATCCTGGAGTTGACTTTTCAACGAAAGCATCTGGATGCTGATATGACCTGTGCCATGGACTGGACCTACGTTGGTGATAATCCAACTTTCTACGATGTCTGGATCGCTCGAGGACTCAACGGGGACTCATTTTTCGAGATTCCCCCGGACGGAAGTTGGGATCTGTCGTGGAACCTCTTTAGGAACACCGAAGAGACGAGAACGCGCTATCGGCAGCACCGGCCATTTCAGGTGTTCTCCTGCTGGAACGGAGCTGCAACATTCGGCGCGCAGCCGCTTCTTGAGGGGTTGCGCTTCAGAGCGCCAAATCCTTCCGAGTGTTACCAAGGTGAACCGCAGCTGTTGTGCAAGGACTTGTGGTGGGAAGGCTACGGAAGAATTGCGGTTGTACCGACGGTCAATCTCGAGTACTCTGTGGAAAAGGGCAAGATGATCAAAGAGCTGAAGGGGTTTGTCTCGGATCTCGTTGCCAAACAGTCTCTTGCTGATGATCAGATTGAATGGCGGCTGGATCCGCCGGAATCTGTGCGATGCATGCCGACTTGGGAAGGTCAGTTCTGGGAGCCATGGGATGTAGGCCTGTCATAAAAAGTACAATAGACAATATTGCTATGAGAGATCGGACACGAGCCTAACATGTTTGTCAAAGTGCCAAGAAAAAGTTACAAGATTAACAGGTAAAGAGTTGCAGACTGGGGGATATGAGGAGGATCGTCTGATTTTTATGCCGAGCAAACTAATACCGATCTCATATGGATGGGTGTACACTAGCGAATGCTCCAGGAGGTGACAAGCTTTTCCCTCTGACTGCCTAGGCGACCATAGTCACCTGAATATACGCCTCCGTAGTCTCGGTCTTGGTCTCGGTCTTGGTCTCGGTCTTGGTCGCGGTCGCGGTCGCGGTCGCAGTCGCGGTGCAATTCTGGGCGAGCCATGAGAGAACATTCGGCTTGTAATCTTGCCCTATGGCGCCGAGGCACTCGGGATCCCAGCATCCGTGCCTGGCGGGGAGCTTTTCGGAGGTGCTGTTAACAAGCTGCGGCGCGGGAGCGGCAGACACAGCGGTGGACAAGAGCCAGCATCCAATGGATATGGTGAGAGTGTTTGTATGCATTTTTTGCTTGACTTGTGCTGTGGGTTGATTGGTTCTTTGCCTATTGACGGGTGTTAGGTCTTGCCCGGCCGGTGCTATGGTAGATAGGTAATGAGTGCGAGCGTACGTGTACTGGTATAGCTTGGAAGTGTGAGTGATCTGAGAGAGAGTGTCAGAGGGATGAAGAGAAGGCAGAGAGACTAGCAGATAGGGGGGATTATATATTAGGCTCAATCCATAATCAGAGACCGCAAGAATGGGACTCTTTGCCGCAAGGCAATTTTTTGCCTCAGCTATCGTCTCGCTCCGTCGACGGAGCATGGCATATTTGTGCGTACTTGGGTAGTTGCAGGCGACGATGCTACTAGTAAAGGCAAATCTAATTCATATGCGGGGGCTAGTGCAAGTCTCTGTGTTCATGAAAGCGACCGAAGACGCCCAAAGCCAGAATAGCCATCTCGTTCGCAAGCCGCCGTCGTCTAAACCAATTTACAGTGCGTGATGCCACCGATTTTGGCGGTCTTGATACATGTAGTGAGTGGCATTGGAGGCTTCCTGGGTACCACATCGCGGCCTAGTTGGCCAGGCTTGCCAGGCAAATACTACTACTGGGGCCGGCACTGGAAGTCTACGCTCATCCATCGGAAGTGGTGTGACATGTATTGACGCTTGTATCTGCACGCTTCGTACCCAGCAAGGAAGATCATGCTGATAGCTCTGTCGGCCCCTGACCCGTATCGTGGAAGCCCTTTTTCGAGCGACTCGTTTCTGCGGCAAGCTCCTGTGCAGCTGAACCGCTGTGGAGCTCGTGCATCGGTCCATTATCCAGTTCCACTCTCTGCGCCGGACGATGTTTGAGTTCCATAGCCTTTCGCCTCCGAACGTGTCTTGCGAGTAGAAACGCCAATAATGCAAGAATTATACCTCCCAGTGCCGCCCCAACCCCAATACCAGCCTTGGCGCCAGTTGACAGTCCGCCTTGGTCCGCAGACTCGGTTTGGCTTGGTGGATCAGCACCCCGTGTGGAGCTTGCGGCAGTAGTCGATGATGATGGCAGGTCTGTCGCCTGAAAGTTGATTTGAATCATGGGGGCATATCTCGAGTAAGAACCTATCCCATTCCCCGGCACCGTCATGAAGCTGTAGTGGTCCGTCGAGCTGCTGACGCAGGTAGCGGTCGGGAAGGAAGTCGTCGATGTTGCCACCGCGAGACACGTTTGCGAACCTTGGTAGCCTTGCTGACAGAAAAAGCCACTTGATCATCATGAACTTCGTCAGCCTGGCTGCCTTTGATGAAGCGCCGCGTGATTGCTTACCTTGGGCAGCAACCAACCGCCATCTCTCCCGGAAGCAAGCTAAAGGCAACGCCCCATTGAGAGCTGCCTCCGCCAGTGGCGGAGCAAGCAGTCGTGTATCCGGCCGGACATATCAATCCAGGGGAGTAGAAACCCCAGGCGTACAATGGGGAGGGCGTTGGGAGTCCGGAACTGCTGCGCGGCGGCCAGCAATCGACGTTGTCACTTACCGCAGCGCCACTGTGGCACTTCTGTGCAACCCAGCCGCTGTTACATGTGCTGCAGGCTGCTATCGCGACGGAGCAAGAGGGAGGTTGAGTCCAGGTCGTCGTCAGGGGCCCAAGAAGAGTTCGGGAGGCGTCGGTGTACGCCATGCCCCAACACTATGCTGTGCAGATGGCCATAAGCGACAGCAACTTTGAATCCAGAGGGTACAGGAACAGCGAGTAAGTGAAAGTGGCGTGCACTACACTTATCAAGCGGACGAGCCCGCGCGCGGCTGAAACTCTTAGGCGCTTACTCCCCCTGCCCAATATGCAGGGTTGCGCGACTATTTTAGGCGATCCTTTCAAAGCGTCTGACACAGCTGACATGTCCGTACGTAGTGAAGCCTCACCCGGTCCGACAGTCACGGGGAATGGTACAGACTATCATAAAGTAAGGTAGATAAAATATTACTTTAAGGTTATGGAGCGCTCAAACTTCGCGCAGTGGGTATATGTAGCATAGAGTTTCTCCAATCTTGAACGCCCAGGCACCAGCGCCTCCTCGATGCCTTGCGCTCAAATCCTCGAGCTCCTTAAACCATTTCGTCCGGATGATTCCCGGTACCTACGGCCCGGCGAGGGATAGCAGGGCTTGCATGGTGGCCGTGTCCGGTCCCACCCAGGTGCTCATGTCCAGGCTCACCCAGATGATCATGTCCAAGAGCAGCCTCCTTGTTGTGGCCCCAACCCCCGACACCGCCCCCATTGCGACGCCATCCAGCCCTGCTGGTAAATACGGCGTCGACGAGGTCCGCGCCGCCCATGTCGTAGGCAAATGGCGAGCCCCTGTTGAGGGGAATATGGTTGAAGCGCCAGTCCCAGATGGCAGCGTAGGTCATGCGGTAGGCGGAAAAGGCCATGACGGTGCCGATGGCGGCGCCAGCAAAGATGTCGTACCAGTTGTGGTACTCGTCGATCGTGAGCGCGCCGCCGATGAGCACGGCGCCGAGAATGGGCGCGTAGATGACGATGAGCTTCCACATGGCCGGGTGGTAGTTGGAAAAGACCTTGAGCTTGGCGTTGAGGTACAGGTACAGGAAGACGAAGCCGGCAAAGGCCGCCGTCGTGTGCCCGCTGGGCATCGACTCGAGGCTGTCGTTGATCTCATCCTCGTCGCCCGTGCATACCTCGCGCGTAAAGTACAGCTGCTGGAAGCCCTTTAGGTTGTATCCGGACGTGGCGGCAAGGGCCTTGCTCAGGTCCGGCTTGCACGCGTCGAGGAAGTGCGGGCGCAGGCCGCCGATGAGCCACTTGACAAAGACCTGGAAGACGGCCGCCGTGATGAGCGAGTAGAGCAGACCGATGACGCCGTTGTTGACGTCCCAGAAGGAGCGCACGCGGATCTGCATGACCAGAATGACGACAATGGGGATGACACTGGCGAGGAAGGCGGCGAGCCAGATGGGGACGACCTCCTTGCGCATGGGGTAGGCAAACTCGGGGTAGACGACCTCGCCGTCGGAGAAGGTGACGGCAAAGGAGCGCGACGGCGCGGGGTTGGCTTTGTAAACCTGAGCATAGCGTTAGATATGGCAACGTCCGATGGCCAAGGGTGACACTCACACCGAGGCCAATGGCACCCATGGCTGCCATGGTCAAGATGTCGAGCCAGGTGTGCTTGATCCACTGCCCGAAGCTGGGCCGCCTTGCCATCGAGTAGGGTTCGTAACGGCGGCCATGCCTGCGCTCCTTGTGGTGCGTCGCCGTGGGCGCTGTCGTGGGCGCTGCCGTGTGCGTGCCGTCAACGGCCCTCTTGCGGCTGAAGAAGCCCATGATGACGAGTCAAGATGGTCTTTGGGGATCGCTGTTCGAGTGTCTAGCCGACAGGTGGCTACGCGGCGTCGGGGAGGACCACAGGCGACTACCCGTAGATGAGCTGGTAGAGAGAATGGGTAGAAGCAAGAACATAACGCCAGGTGAGCGGCCGCTTGGGTATAAATGGACAGCAGAGCCTGCGGCCGTCATCCCATCTCAGCGCCGCCCATCGAGGGAGATCGTGCATCACCCAGCGTCCAATTCAACCTGACGTCACGCTCGTCCTCAACGGCCCATGGTTCGACCCATCAACGATCAGCACGTCTCGTGCCATGGCGGCAGATTTGCACACAGACCCTCAGTTGGCGGGCCTCCACAGTCGCGAGACAGTGCTGTGTTGCTTCGTGTTGCAGCGGCAGAGCGACGTCATGCCGCCTCTCAACCTTGGCAGAGGCCCCGGCTCGCGTCTCGCTTGCTGCCAGCGCCCGCCCGTGCCAACAATTGCTCCGCCGGGATCGAGATGCGGTCCCCCCAGTCCTCTCCCTCGACTAAGTTAGCTACTTATGCTTACCGGGAGCCTTAAATCCAAGTAGGCTCGTAGTGGCTGCACTTTGCAAAAGCTTTATTTCTCGGCTTGCGGTGTCATGCGGCCTCTACGTATCGTGCGTGTGCCGGACCAGGGGACTACCCATACCCCTGTCACCATCCATCACTGCGAAAATTGCTCGTAGTGCTCATGTCACTTGCCCCGCCCTGCTTTGTGCCAACTTGAGATGTTCTTGAACCAGGTGGAACACGGCTTGGCAGTCGACCTTGCAGCACCGCAGACGTGGCCGAAGAGTTGTACATCCATTGAATGGCGCGAGCGGGCCTTCGCTATGACGACGTGGTAGCAGAACATACCCTTGACCATGGGTCTGTTTAAGAGCATTGATGGTGGTGCTTTGCGTGGTAGAAGGCCATTGGAGGCTCAGCCAGACTCGGGCAGAGGGCAACTTCCCGGCGCCAGAAGACGCAAGTCCGGTCAGGCAATGGCAGCCAGGAAGCAGTCGACTTGCATGCGTCGTCTCTCTCATGAAAACATGTTAGCCGACCGCTGAAAATTCTTACAGCTTGAGCTGCACAACCACGGACGGAGTAGCCATTCGGGCTGCACGGAGCTCAACTCCATGCGTAAGCCAACGTTCATGGTAAGAACGGCAGCGCTTGGTCCACGAGTCACAAGAACAGCTCATACAAGGTACGACATAGAAGCTTCATGTCTCGGGGCGAGGGCAAACAGGCGGGCCACGAGATAAAGGCCGTGACGGCAGTTGAGCTGCGGCCCGGCCCCGACACTTGACCTTCCCAGGACGGCAAGTCTCTGCTCCACCAAGCCAGCAGGCCGGGCCACGGACGGAGGACGCTGCCGGTTCGTTTACGTACATGTATTCAACGTCGCAGCCCCCAGTATCAACATCCCGCACATATAATGCAATACATCCCCACTCGGCTATGTGCTCTCCAAGTTGCTGCTCGGGAGGGCTCATCAGAACGACAGCCCACGTCGCGCGTCTTTGCCAGAAATGAACCAACGGCCTCTCCCCGAGAAGCCGAGCCAACTCCGGACGCCGGCGTTTCTCAAGGGTTTGGAGCCCGCAGTGGGGCCATGGTCGGCGTCGGGACTGGCTATTTCCCTCCACCCCCCGCCGAAGAATTGCCTGGAAGCCAGCTGGGAGTCATAGCTTCACGGCAGCGCATGAATTGACCTCAAAGGCCTCTTCCAGTCTATAACCTCGCTCATACATATAATCCTCGTGGCAGAAAGCACCTCTCCAATTCTCAACGGACTCAATTGAACCCATACCGGCTCAACTCCGCTGGCCCTCGACTCATTCAACATGGCCATCGTCAACGACCACATTCTCACGCTGACGTGCCCCGACAAGCCGGGCATCGTCCATGCCGTCACCGCCGTCTTCGCCAACCACGGCCACAACATTCTCGACCTGCAGCAGTTCAGCGACCCCGTCTCCAAGCGCTTCTTCATGCGTGTGCACTTCGGCCCCGCAGCCGGCAGCACCACGACTGAGCACCTGGCCAAACCCTTTGAGACGCTCGCCTCCGAGTACCAGATGACCTACGATGTCCGGCCGACGGCTCGCAAGACGAGAGTGCTCATCATGGTGTCAAAAATTGGCCACTGCCTCAACGACCTGCTGTTCCGCATGAAGACCGGCCAGCTGCGCATTGAGGTCAGTTCCGCCGCCGGAGAGTCGTCTCATCAACCCTCATGCGCGCCTCCTGGATGCATGAGCCTGTCTCTTGTAGCCGCCATCAGGCTAATCGTAGCTGATCTTGCTGACAACCTGCCCGTAGGTCCCTGTCATTGTCTCCAACCACCCCGAGTACGAGCAGCTAGCCAGAAGCTACGGCATCGAGTTCCATCACCTGCCCGTCACCAAGGACACCAAGTCTCAGCAGGAGGCCCAGGTCCTCGAGCTCGCACGGAAGCACGACATCGAGCTGATTGTCCTGGCACGCTACATGCAGGTCCTCTCGCCAACGCTGTGTGAGGCCATGTCCGGACGCATCATCAACATCCACCACAGCTTTCTGCCCTCCTTCAAGGGCGCCAAGCCCTACCACCAGGCCTACGAGCGCGGCGTCAAGATCACCGGCGCCACGGCGCACTTTGTCACGGCCGACCTCGATGAGGGGCCTATCATCGAGCAGCGCGTCGCGCGCGTCGACCACAGCATGGACCCCAAGGAACTGGCCGAGCAAGGGTCCAATGTGGAGAGCCAGGTGCTGGCCACGGCGGTGCGGTGGTACGCCGACAAGAGGGTCTTTCTCAACGGCGTCAAGACCGTTGTTTTTGCCTGAGGCGCCGTGGTTCGTGTTTTGATTAATTGAGGCGTTGTGGTGAACTGAGCGGGACCGGCCTCCTCACCTACTAGCATTGCGGGGGGCAAATAAGAGTCAACGAATCAATACGAAGACTGAGAATTGAGCATTCGACTTCGCAACATGCTGCGTATAATATAAGACTCCTCACCTGCAGCGCAGCTGTCACCGTCCTCTGGAAAACGTACCTTAGCCTCATTGCCCGGTCTTGGGTTTAGACGTAAGCAGCAAGATCCACACATCAACCGGGGCACAGATCAGTTCCAAGAGCCGAGCTGAAGATCTACCTGCGAATCGCAGCACTAGCCCCCCGGACTCGCCAGAGTCCGGCCTAATTGTGGGCGGCAAATGACAGGATGGCTTCGTCCATGGCCCGAGCCGCCATCTCGCCGAAATAATGCGGCCAGAATGACACCGCCGCCGGCCCGTGTAACCCTGCCACGAAAGCGAGGCCTTTAAAGACATGTCAGCATCTTTCTTCTGATCGACCAGCACTCTTTTAGTCTTGTTCTTTTGCGCATTATCACCAACAAGATTCAGTCGCTGTGCTCACGGTTGAGGGCTGCTCTTTGCTTAGTCGTTGACCCATCGGGCCTCCGACAGCCCGGCCCACGTCAAGGCGCGTCGATCCGTCTTCGTTTGCCCCAAAATGATCTTTGAATCGCAACGATCTTATTCGGACCCAAAGTGCAGTTTCAGGAAGGGTGGCGTGCCATCTGTGCCGACCGACCGAAGCCAGACTATTCAGGTCGTCGGTGCTGGCTACTCCCGCACTGGGACCGTTTCTATGGCCCTCGCCCTCGTCTCAGAAGCTTCTCGGCGGGCCGGTCATGCACGGCGGGACTCATATTTTCGGGCGCAAAGACTGTAGGTACTTTGAGGCAATAAGGTCCATTATCGCGCCCGAGGCCTCAGCTAATGTGAGTTTTCGTGTCTTGAGTTTTCGTGTCCGGTGTCAGCATCACTAAGCTCTGGTGCGACATTTTTCGGAACCGCAGGGACAATCCCTTGCTCATGAAGCTCTTGCCCGAGGCTACAGCCGGATTTGTCGCCATTATTGACGCCCCCGGCACCATGTTCTTGCCGGAGCTCCTCGAGCTCTGCCCAGATGCCAAGGTCGTTCTCGTCGAGCGCGATCTGGACCGCTGGCTCAAGAGCATGGAACCTATCATGAGAACGGCAGGCATCAACCCCTGGACCCTCAAAATTTTACTGCTTCCGTGCCCTACCTGGCGCTGGGCCCTCGAGTGTCTGCAGCATATGGGAGAGAAGTGAGTACTTGGTTGATGAACTGAACCTCTGTGTCCGCTCTAGTCATGCCCATATGACATCTAAGGGGGAAAATGGTGCAGATTGGTTGACTTGGGCTTACAAGATACTTGACTTACAGGTAGGATGAACGACTCGGTGTCACTTCTGGCAAAAGGTGATACCTTCATTTCCTTGTTGCTTTGTATCGCCAGAGCTCGCATCAAACGACTCCACACAGACCCTCGCGCTGACCATCTGGGCCAGAGGTTCTGTTTAGATACAATTACTATGTACGCGCACAGGTCCAGCCTTCGAAGCTGCTCACTATGGAGCTCAGGCAAGGGCGGGAACCGCTGGCCCAGTTCCTAGGCAAACCGGTGCCCAAAGAGCCGTTCCCGCGGGCCAATGACAGCGAGGCCATGCAGGCGTACGTCAAGAAGATTTTCTCACCGCCGGCCTGGCATGGGCTGGCATTATGCCGGGGACCGGTATTGCAGCATGGATTGCATGGCAAGTCTGGGATACGCATGTTTCTCGGTGATGTCTGTAGGGTGTCGGTGACGTACGTGATTGGGCTTATCAAAATAGCGTTGAGACAATTCGATTTGCGATAAGGTTAAAATATTGAAAAAGGGCTGCCGTCCCCAAAAGGTTACAGTAGTCTTGCCACCTCCTTTGGAAGATGGTCCACTGCCAGCCTCCCCGCCAACACTCGAGTAAGAAGGTCATCCAGGCGCTCAATTTCCTCTTTCTCAAAGGCGTTATCCCTGGAGTTATCGCCAACGACCTTTGCACGATTGAAGTCCAAGATAATTGGATCTCAGCCAGGGCTTCATGTTAGTAACCCATTGTCGCGCAATGTCAAGCAGACAAGGCCAAACATCTCTCACCTGGACTTCCTGTGTCGGGGTTTTGTCGTACAAAGATGTTCCCAAAGCCAATTTGCGGCCACGCGGCGTGGTCCACGTGGTCCCAATGCACAACATTTAGCTTTTGCATGTCCGTTATGACCTTCATGATGCCCGCCGCTAGCCTCTCATCAATCATGTCGTTCGTGAGAGGGACAAGATCCGGTATGTATTCGAAGAGAAGGCATCGACACGTCTTCTCCCCAGCTTTAATGCGTACGCTTGTCCACTCGGATAGCTGTCCAACCGCACCAATTGGCAGACTCAATGAGCCGAGGCACAGTGGCCACGACTTTCCTGATGGATTCTCCAAGAACTGGAAAAGTGCGTCGCGAGCTTCGATCGGGGTCTTGGGTGCAAAAGGATGAACCAATTCGGCGTTGGCCGCGAGCTCTCGCCGGAAGAACTCCTCATTGCGGACATTTGGGGGAAACTAGCGGAGAACGACGACGTTAGTCATACTCCGTTCCATGCGCTTACTTACTGTTTTGCTCCATACTGTCTTTAAAATACACCTTCCTTCCTTATCCGTACGGCGTTGGGGACGGTCGGAGTTTGGCCCTTCCAATAGCAAAGATCGTACTTTGACAACCAATACGCTTGAGCGTTGACCTGCCCCTTCCTGCAGGGTTTCTACTGATCTGATCTCCAATAGTCCCGTGAAATCTTGGATTATAGCATTTTCGACTGGCACCTTTTTCTTCAGCATAATGGCCTTCAAGAGCGAGAGGGATGCGTGGCTCAAAACTATCCGTGGTTCTCGTGAATGATGAGGAGGGGAAGCTTGAAGACCATCCGGTTGGAACCACCTGTCCAGCGCTACCTACTTATTTAAAAACCACAGGCGAGCGAATTGATCTTCGTCCGACGACCCTGGCCGTTCTCAAGCTAATGGAGCATAGCACGGCACGGCAGATCCGCTGGGTCGGTGTCCAACCGGACCTGTTGTGCTCGTCGGTGCCTAAAGCGCTTTCCCCTTTTCCGCCGCCGTTTGATTGCTGCCTTGTATGCCGCCATCCTTCGCTGGGACTGCCTTTGTGATGGGCGTGTTGGGCTTTGGGCTGTTGGTCGAGAGTTGACAAACGTGGCGAACTAAAGTAGTCCCCTGGTACAACAATTACGTACGCGCACAGGTGCAGCCATCGAATCTGCTCACTATGAAGCTCACACGAGATTCTAGACAAGGCGATCTAAAGAGCAATATCTGCGAGCTGGCCATAGTGAAGCTATACAGGCGTACGTAGAAAATATAATTCTTAGCGCATCTTTAGCTACACGTCTTCGAGCTCTTCTTAACCGCAGCTCACGTCGAAAGCTGAGGACCTTTCTCAGTGAATGGCGCCACAACTGCGGGCGCTGGAAGCAGGCTGTCTGTGTGTGTATGGTCCGTTGATTGATATCATGTAGTCCTGCCAACAATATGTTGAACTCCTAAATCCATAAGCGTTGAAAGCCGTACATGACACGAGCCGTCTCGTGAGGTCTCGATGCCCGTAGCTGCGTACATCGTGCTAGCGAGCTCGCGGATGGTCATGCTCGGACGCCCCTCCCAACCCATGCATAGCTATGCATCCTTGCCGTGGGTGTGAGGTGCGCCACACAACGCCCTTCCCGCGAGTCATCTTTGGGGACGCTTACCAGAGCATATACACTCCGTGCCGTTGGCCGTCGCCGCATGTCTCTCAGTAGCCCGTGCCTTCTACACGTTGGCTCGAGCCCCTGCTGCTGCTGCAGACGCTAGGTTAGACGGCCGGCGACACCAGTTTCCCTCTACCAACCGCATATTATAACCCCAATATGCACCGTCAGAGCGGGCGGGCAAAGTCGTTAGTAGGGACCAACAAAACCCTCACTTGCCTTGTCTTGCACTAGAGCATCTCTTGTAAAGGTTGCTGAGATTGTTGACTTTACAGAGCGTCGACGTATGCTCCGTGCCCCATGCCTTGTCTTAGCCTTTCAGCACCCGCTCGTCCAAGTCCTCGGCCTCCTTGAACATTTGTTGGTCCACGTAGAGTTTTCCAATGTTTTCCAACATCTAGACACTGCCTTACGGTTTATCATGGTTATCTTTATTCTTAGCTAGAGATCGGCCCACAATAATGCCCGGTCTAATTGCGCGGAATATATCATGGCTTGGCTCACCATAATCTTTTCTATTGGTCGGAGGTATAGACCTCGGAGTACGCATATGTAGGGCGCAGACAACCGTTTCTAGTGAGATGTTTCCCACACATTGGAGGCAGCCGAGGTCTTCTTCTTGTGGTATCTCAGCCTCGATGGCCGCCAGTATCACCCTGCCCTCGGCTTTCCAACTCTCAAACCGCGATTGCCGTCATTGCGATGCGAATGCTACCTCGATCTCCCATGATACCGCCTCCTTGCTCCTGGCTAGCATGACGTCTGGCGTACTGCTCGGCTTGTCGTCCTGCGCCTCGCCTTGCGTCTTATCCGCCTCGACCTCCGCCTCCGCCTCTTCCATCAACACCTCCTCCACAATCGTCTTCCAATGCCGTCTCACGCATACGTCGCACGCCGCCTCGTCCTCCTCGCACCCATATCGTTCCAAGCGTCCATCATCACCCTATCCAACACCTCCTGCCGGCACCATTTGCCCCTCCACGAACACTTCTACCGCCTCCTCCCGTGCCGCTTCTTCCCCTACCGCCCCCTTCCGCAAACCACCACCACTTCGCTACGCCCGCCGTCCCGTCCCGCCGGCCCGCCCTCTTGTACGTAATCCCGTAACCGTCTCGGCATCCCGGCGTGAACCACCAACCGTACGTCAGGCACATCCACGACTAAACCCAACGCGTTCGTCGCCACGATCAACGCACCTTCCTTGACCCACGCCCTAAACATCGTCGCCTTCCCCTCCGCCGTGTCCATCTTAGCGTGGAAATGCGCGCGATCCAATGCCGCCGCCAACCGCTCTACCCGCTCGATCGTCCCGGCGTATACGATCAGCCGACGGCTCTCCTGCCGCCGCAACCAATACGCCACTAAAGTCCAAGGGTGCGCTCACGCAAGACTTGTTAGTCATTGGTCGGGTGAAAACATGGTTCGGCCAGTAGGAAATGGAGATGTAATATAACCATGGCAGTGCGCCAAGACAATCTCATTCGTCTTCTTCCAAGTGAATATCTCGCTGCGGGTTGATGTAACCTAAATCGTAAAGGACAAAAGCTACAAGCGCAGCCAGTGCAGAATGACAATGGTCAGACGGGAAGCTTTATCAAGCCATGCCACAAGCTACGTCCATAGCATCGAGGTCTCTTGGTAGACCGGTTTCATGGCCGCCTACCGATATTTACACCTAGTACATCAACTTTGGGAATAGTATGTGTGTGGGTCTGGATAGGCAAGAAAGTAATTACTGGCTAGTGTCGGAGGTGTCGAATGCCCAGAAGGTCGCTGGGAACATACTTCACAGCATCATTAACCCTTGCAACGGCATTAAAGTAAGGCGACAACCCTCACCATAGATGACATGTCTGACCTCATATCAGATGAGACCGCCAGCTTACTATTACGATCTATCAGTTGTCACTCACTCATCAAGCGTGTATTTTGAGCATCCTCACCATGTATCACTCCAGTGAGTCTGCCCACCAAAGTTCCCCACCGCGCTTTACCAGCAATCGTCTTCCTGATTATCAAAGCATTCTAGTCTGAGTCTTATGTGCCGTCGGCCCCCCGGTTCTGACAAGCTATCGCATCCAGAAACAATGAAATGCCAATAGTCGCGCCGATAGATAGCACCACCCTATGTGACGACACACAAGGTTGAAAGGATCGGCGAGAGGGGCCAGGCGGACGGCTCCGGAAGTAAGCGCTCCCTCCCGTCCTGGTACGTGGTCTGCTATAGTACGGCACGGCACTAAAAGATCATCGGTTAAATGTATATTATATCGCTGACAATCTCCGTAGCCTTAAGACTTGCAAGGAAATCACTCAAGCCCGCCGCTTGCCTTTACAATAAAGACATTCTTCACCACATAGCATTAGTAAGTGTGTTTCAGTGCCGTTCTTCTATAAAGCCCGTTCCTCTTCTATCTCTTTTGGCAAATGCATCCTACCAAAGGACTCGGCCGAGCGCGTATCGATGGCGGGAAGCAGCATGGGGAAACGGTCGCAGCAAGAATAGGTTATAAGATGAGGACGGGACTCGTCTTTAGGATTATCGATAGCGTGATACTTCTGCCGCGTTCCGCGAATGATGGTGACGGGCGGCTCAGCACTGTCTTCTATAAAGTGGCGCTCCGGATGCTCGTAAAAGGGATGTAGCTTCGGGAGGATGAGAGTCAATTGAGTTGGGGGAGCGCGCCCAGCGGCGCTAAAGAAGATATACTAGCACGCTCGTGCGCAACGGACCAGGACGCTGGGTCTATGTGGTCGACTTCAACCTGAAGCTTTCGGATGTTATTGAGATTTCCTACAGCGGGCCGGCCCGGTAGGCGCATTTCCTGAGCCACGTGTGTAGTGCAGTTGATGCTGTCCGACTGCGTACATGCGACGATCATGCGCGGAAGTGAAACCTAGCCAATGGAAAGCGGATACGTCTCATCTCTGAGTTCGGCACTGGTCCCGAGGTTCTTCTCGCCGCAACTGTACGCGCTGCCCGATTGTGTGCCTTTAAATATTCAGCCCGACGTGGCAGTGACAACATACATGTAGTGACGAGTCGCGACTCGAGAATGGTAACCAGAGGGTCAAGACATTGCCAAGCAGCGCCTTCTCCTGGCTCTGCTTCTTGCCGGTCGGTCCATTTACTTCACCATGTGGAATCGGTGTCCAAGACGGACACTGGCTCACTCGTATAACTTGACAGTACGTCGCGCAAGACAAAAAAAGCGTCCCGCTTTCGACGAAATACAGTCCGGCGGACGGCGAGAGACGGCCGGACAGCCGGTACCCATTCAAGTAAGAAGGCTTGCTTGCGACGCAGATATACAGAAGGGTCGTGCACTTGCACCTACACGCGATTCTCTTCGACACGACATGTGAATAATTTGGTCCGAGTGCTATATCGACGCTGGCGGTGCGGACTCGGAATGTTCTGAGTATCAAAACTCCATGCTCTAAAAATTCCAAGAGGCGCAGCCCACCAAATCCCATGCTACAGGAATCAATGTAGCTTTTGGAAGGAAGAGGGGGGAGGGGTGGAGGCCTTGAACTAACGGCCCGCTAGGAAGGGACGGCGACACCAGACAGTTGAGCTTCAGGCCGCGCCTACGAGTTCTGCATATTCACATGGCGCCAGTCGCGTATTGCTTCTCATGCTCTATGTCAACTATCTTCCACCACGAGCCGAATTTTCTGCTGGCCTGTACTTTCGCCACTTAATATAAAGTACTTTACTAATAATTAAGCTACCGTGGCGAGTCTGCCCTGGGCCCTCTTTCCGTTTCTTGCCTTTTCACATAGAAGCATTCGCTCAACACGCTTATTCAACACGGACAAGTAGTTCGCACATATTTCAAGTCCCTTATATTATCGACTCAAAATGGGAGAAAATATCGCTATGCTGATTGTTAAGGTGCCATATTTCATAACTTGGACACTCGAACCAGGTAAGGGCAAATTGTCTCCCTAGTCACCCAGGCACATCCACACGAATCCGACGCACGTAAGAGCCACGACTAAAAACGTCAAAATGCCAGCGCCGACCCGATCGGCCGTGGTAATCGATCGTTCGTGTTCCTGGAAGACGTTTCCTGGAGCACCAGCATTCGGATCGCCTTTGGACGTGCCGCCAGTCTTTTCCGTGACAGGGGGCTTACCGGTGCCGATAAGCCGCGACGACACGGCCGCGAGCACGCTCATCTGGTGCCCAGCACCTGTTTTGCCGTCGAACGTACCGCTGGACCACTTGAAGCCGCACTGGCGCCCGAAGGCACCGCCCGTGCACTGCTTCACCGCGGCGGCTGCTGACTTGCCGAGTACCGGAAGGATGGCTTCGGCAGTGGAGGGGACCATCTGTGTAATGCTCGAGTACCAGCGGTGGACAAACCCCTTGAAGGTAATCATGTCAGGAGTGCAACTATCGGCGATTTCGCACGCCGTCTCGACAGCAATGCCGTCGGGGAAGAAGGTCTTGAGGCCATAGTAGACCAGCCTTTCGGTCCGTTCCTTCCAGATGGGTTCTTCGGTCTGTCGCGGTCAGCGCACGGGGCCATCGCCGCAAAGCTCGAGCGGTGATCCTCACAGCATTGTATAGGAAGGCTGCCCCTTGGGCAAAGACGCCGTTGTTGTAAGAGAACTCAAAGCTATTGATGTCCGTGCAACCGGTGTAGGTGTGCGCACCATCATATACGGCATATGTCGAGTTGTTCAAGAGGCCCGTCGTCTCCATCCAATCCCACGTCCTGATGGCCCAGTCCGAGAATGTCTTGTTCCCCGTGTAGCGGTAGAGGCGGGCGCCGAGGTTGAAGAAGCAGCCGTTGGCGATGCTGTTCTTGTAGTTGTAGCCCTTGTTGGTAGGTGGGACTTGCCAGTGCAAACCGCCGCCGCACTCATCGTCATGACGCTCGGGGGCGGCCTGCGTGTTAAAGACGGCTTGGGCGAGGGCCAGCCATTGCGGCTTATCCGGCGGCGGGTCAGGGAACTTGGCCTCGGCGGCCAGCATCGCGGACATGCCCCAGAAACCCTGATCGTCGTTTCCGAGCGATAAAGTAACGTTGTGTGGTTGGTAGTCTTTGTCTGGGCCAGCCTGCCACTGCATGGCGGCCATGATATCGTCGTTGTACGTCGCGTCGCCTGTCCACGACCAATAGTCAATCAATGTCCCCCACATCGCACCGCCCTCCCACCAGTAATAGTCTCCGTCCGGTGGAGGGCCCGGAAGAATACCAGGCGTGCCTCCGTACTGGTTTCCCTTGTAGTACGACATCATGTCCTTGGCGAGGATGCTAGCGCTTTTCTTGATAGCATCTAAGATGGGTTCAATCAGTAAGCGACGTGGTACCCAGCAAGCTTGCGACGATCTTCGGTCGGTACCTTCAGACTCAAGGGAGAAAGCAGGAGCATCTTCGGCGGCAGTCAAAATGGCCGCCGACAACAGCGCCGTGGCAGCAACGGTTACAGAGGCGAGTGGCAACATGTCTGATAATAGAGATGTGCCGGGTCACGGCAGGCATGTTGTGTATAGGCTGGCCAAGGTTAGGGAATCCTCGCGATCGCGCTCAGGAGATGATAACCAACCGACGTCGACGGACGAACGTTTGCTGTTGTTGGGCTTGTCGAGCAGAACCTGAGGCTCGGGAAGAGGTAGAAACAACTCGTTTTCCTGAGGCTTGCATTGTCCAGCCCGCTATCTCTGTTTACCGCTGGACCAGTCGTTGTGTGCGTCACAGTTGATGGGAGCGCAAGAGGGCATGGCTCGGTACCCTGTCGGTTTCAACGTCCACGTCTTGTGCCAACAGCCGTCAGCATCGCTCTCGGACCCCTGTATACGCTACCTTGAGTTTGATGAATCAAGACAGTGACAGAAGGGCGGGGCGTTGGCGAGCAGGGGTCATCGATGGCGCATGTGCATTTGGGAGGGGTGGCGGGGGGCAACCACCTGCCACCCTGACCAGACCGCATCGTGCCGCATAAAGTGGACGGCCTGGACCGCCGACATCCCTGCTCGCTGTAGAGACGCAGGCTTCAACGGCGATACGGTTACGTGTACCCAGTCGCCAGCCAACGCAGCTCGAAACTAACGGAGTTGAGGTACAAGGTTGAGAAGGGAAGTCTTTGCGATCGGCTTGTTGGTTTCACGACACAACATTCGCTCTCTTGGCTTTGGCAGGTCACAGTAGATGTGGATCACGGAAACTTTCGTGGTTCGTGATCATGTCATGGCGGCTGTACCTCAAAGTTCCGAGGCAGATTACCTCTAACCGCCGCTAGGGGGGTCGCTCAAACTTGAGGCTCGGGCTGGGAAGGAACCCAGCCGACGAATGAATTCCCTCACCCCACCTTCTTCCGGGGAGGCAGGGGGCGTGGGGCGTGTGTGTCGCATTGTGCCTTATGCCCGCTATGTCGGACGATCGTCGAGCTGGACGAAGCAACGCACTTTGTACGACTTCGAGTCGCTTGCAAATGAACAACTTGATCCAGACCAGCGTCTGTATCGCCTACTAATAGCCCTGTTTGCAGAGGCTAAATGCAGCCAGGGCCGGCAAATAAGAGCCAGTATTCATGTTGATCAAGCAATCGTGGCCAGCCCCGTATCTGAGGACGCAATCAAACCAAAATGTCGGCACACGACGCCGGCAAGAGAAACGGACGTATAGTGTGTCGCCTGCGACGTATACGCACAGGTGGAATAACTCGTCGAACCTAGCGAGAACCTCGCATCCTGTCAATGTAGAAGAGCAGGCAGCCTTCACAATATCCAGACCGCCGCATGTGCACAATAAGCCGGGTCAACTTCGTGGCATGCCCTTTCCGTACGTATACATAGTTGCTGCGGAGCAACCTGGATACATGTAAGGCCTTTCCAGACCACAATGACACCGAAGCCTGCCGTGCTTGAGAGCCATACTCCTGTTGGACTGTCGATTGACTCTGATTCCACGTCATGACAATCTCATCGTACATATTAAGTGGCTAGGTAAACAAGGATTTGGGCCGGATATGTGGATCTATGCGGACAGCTGTCATGTTCAAGTCATGAGTCGGCGGAAGCATGAATGCTCCCGCTCTCAAGGCAGCCTATTCGAACTTAGACCAAACGGATAGACGAATGATGTCAGGTTGCCGTGTTGCTCGGACCAACAAAGGGCGCAAGTCACTTAGAGCCAGTGTTCTTCCCGTCGTTTCTCCTCTATTGCCCCGGCTAGTATGGCTTTTTTTTTTCCGCTTCGTCTGCATCCCTATCTGCACATGTATGCGCTGTGCCTCATATAAGTCAAAAGATCCTCAGTAATCCGAGTACCTTCTAGTTAAGTTACAGTGCGTCATGCTGTTGGCTTCTCACTTTGAAGACTACGGTACGGCTGAGGGTAGCCCTCAAGAGTCAATGCAGCGGCCGAGGAAGCAGCGGTCCCTCCAACGATAAGCCAACCTGCCTAATGCAGCTCCAAGTCCACCATACGTCCTCCCTGCCGACGCACTACCAACATCACGAACCAAAGGGGGGTTCGACCAACAACGGATGAGTCGGCGGCCACGACGTATAGTATGTCATTATGACATGTGCGTAGCTAAGTGGCCTACTATGCTAGGAAAGTGCTCGTCTACCAACGCGAGGACTTGGCTGCCGCTCCCTACCTCTTGAAGAAAGCCCGACTTTGATTCCCGCGGCTCAGTCTATCCTTGTTAGCTGTTCATCACCGCCCCAATAACTGCACCAAGTCTACATGCAGAGGTCCGTCTAGTGGCTCACTGAGCCTCATGCTAAACTTCAACGGGAAGCGACTGCAGAGAAGCGTCGCCATCACATGTCGGTGACAATCATTCTAATGTACACAGATGTAGGGGCCCTATTGCCAGGAGTCACACGCGTATTCGGAAGGTATTCAACCATCTTTACAAACATATTTAAGCAGCGATACCGCCTCCCTCCATTCGACGTCCGAAGTAGAACTTCTCATCATTGCCTGCCTACCAAGCCCTATTTCCAATTTCCCAAAGTCTGACATACTATCAAACCGACCATCATGCTCTACTCGTTCACTGGCACCTTCTTTGCCCTCGCATCGCTCAAGATGGCGACGGGACTCGCTGTGAATATCACTCACCCGGAAGTTATCCCCGGCCCGGGCTTACCCAGCTTGGCGGACATTGGCGTCACGTCTGAAGAGCTTTATAGTATGGGGTGGCCCAAGTCATGTACGAAAAAAACGTCCGACCTTTGTGGTACGCGCAAGATGCTGACTACTGCAGCGACTTCAGCATCTGGGGGTGTATATGCGAGGTATGACGCTTCATGTGGACCAGACCCGGCCTACGCGAATGTGAACGACGTCATCGCATGCTTCCATTACCTCGACAAGCTTGGCCACCAAAGTTGTGATGCAGGTGGGTTCGAATGGCCTTCGCACTTCTGTTACGCCGGGGGCGCACAGATTATCGGGTATGCTGGGCCGGGTAGCACGACAAGCGCGTCCTCTTGGTGGTGAGTACTCGTGTTACCAGGATGTCAGTATCCGTGCTTCTCTACTGACCTTGTGTCTCAAAACAGCTCCGATGTAGCTCTCGCGGTCTTGTGGACGATTGATCACTGCACTCGTCCAGATCAATCAGTGGCGGGTAGGTTCACGCTCGCCGGCTCTCGACAAGCAAAACTAACACCGGAGTAGGATCCCAAGCTGCTAACGGCAATGGGTTCCTGGTTGTCCAATCCGGGAACAAGGAGTATCTTGAGTATGGACATGGTCACCGTTAGCCTACGTCACACCGCTCGTCAACATGTTAGGCAATAAGCAGTAGCTTAGGATATTCGATTCTCTCTACTTACGCTGGATCGACGCACGGCTAGAGACCCTTGAAACAAAGCCAGGCAGATAGCACTCGTCCAGACGTTTAATTATAAGGCAGATGCCACTTTTCAAACGGGCCGCCCTCAAACGTGTATTGGCCATGTCTAGTTTGGCACCCAGCATACATGTATCCTATGAAAACAAGAGAAGCAAAACTATTTTCTAATCCATCAGACTGTCCCTCTGGAGCAGATGAAAGAAATTGAACGAAGTGACTATTTAGTTGCCCTTCAACATCATGTGGCGCCCACCGCGGCATGAATCTCGAACGCCGCAGGCTTGCGTTGTTACTCCTTCCGAGATGTTCGATTTCCTCTTACACCATATATCCCCACCTCCACCTCCTATCCCACGAAATGACGCATATCGGGAACTAGTAGCCAGTCTGAAGCCTAGCCTCTAAGTGCCCTGCACCACCGGTGATCGCGAAGCGATGATGTCCTGGATGGTCTGGCACCACTTTACGGGGACATGGCTTCAGGCATAAACGAACCCACCTCGGAGCCTTGTGATGATGTCGATGTATGCAAAGGATGTCGCGTTAGAAACAGGAGACACTGTGTAAGGATTAGCCCGGTAAGTTGATGCGGCATCGCTGATTCACGTTCAGAAGCCAATCATCCGCCAAATTCGCCATGGCAGATTGCAGGCTACTTCTTTTAGTGGTCTGGCCGGAGTATAATAATGCAAGACATCGGAGCTTCTACACAGCACTCACTACGATAATATATATATGGGCAATTTATGAAAGGGGTATGTCGCTAGACCAGAGAAAGTTTGGTCGCCATGGGCATGGTCTAAACGTTCAATTTGAACGGGAGCAGAGGTTTCTCGAAAACGTGGAGCATCAGTGTACAACCGCAAATAACTACAGCTACATCGGAAAACCCAGCTTATACCGCTACAGAAGAATATGCGATTCAGGTGGCCGATGACAGATTTACTTTGATATAGCTAACAGACCCGCCTCGCGGAGCGCCTGAACGCCAGGCAGTAGGCCACACGACCAAGGTAGGATAACACCGCTGTATGACAGGGTCTGAGCAAACGTCAGATGCCCCAAGTGGCAGGTTCTTTTGCAGGCAGGTCTGAATTTGAGATATGTACACAGGGCAAGTGCTGCATGCCTACATGTACAACCACGAACTTATGCGAGGTACATGTAGAATCCGAGAGGCTGAAGAAAGAGGAGGACCAAGGAAATGGAAACGTGGAGCCTGTAGCTCGTCAGACCGAGTAGTGTCTGGGGCCTATGTGTACCAGGTAGTAAGGTGATTATGCGAATATCGTATTCCAATCAGTAATACGTAGGGTAGGGTGCAGGCGTGGACAAGCGGGAACGCGTCCTCGTCCGATTGGATACCATCCGGACGGGTCTGCCGTGCCGTGTCGGACCTTTTGCTAGCGTGGTCAGACGCAAGTAGGTATAACACGGCAAGACCCATCCCATGGGAGCCGCCCCCAAGGCTTGTGGGTCTGAGTGCAGGGGGCAAAGACAAATCGGATTACAAAGTCGAGCGTCGGTCGCGGTATCTTATGGGTTCCTGCACCTTCAACTTGTCTCCACAAGCCTAAAGTCCTTTGAAGGGACAACATGCCCTTGCTCCGCCGCAGAAGACGGCACACGGACCCTGGCTAATGCCCAGCTCGGCTTGCGTTGTTAGCTAAATTAAGGGTCAGCAAAGTGACATCTGTAAGAGTGGAAAAGTAGGCTAGATGGCCAGAAGTACCGATTTTAACCCCTAGCGATGCCTTATACATACATCCCTTACCACCTTCCTTATTAAGGCTCGCGGCGGCAGTAATGTAGTTAAATTAACGAAGGTTGTATTGGCTTTAGTTATCAATACTATAAGTCACGATATCTTGCAATAGCGGTAATAGCGGCACAGCCGCCACTACGTCATAGGCTTTATCACTGCCCCTAGCGACCTTAATTATCGAAGAGCTAGATACTTCCGCCGACCCATGTCTAGCTAGACTAATACTGCCACCGCCGCCGCCCGCTAGAAGGGGGGAGACCGAGATAAGCGTAGCTAATAATATCTCCTATAACGACGAGACCGAGAGAGCGGCCGAGACGCCTATAAGGAGGAAAAAGCCTATCTCTAAGAGGTATATATAGAAGCCCGAGATAACGATCGTATTCCTCGAATATCTTCGTAAGGCTCGTAATAAAGGCAAGCTCGAGTCCAATAAACTACCTATATAAAGTAAATAATTATACTGTATCTTAAGGAGCGTTTTCTATCGCCTTACCTAGACTAGACCCTTAAGCGGTTATATAACTACTATAGTTAGGAGAGCGGCCGTCTATACTTTATCGGGGAGATAATATAGACCCCTAACCTAGAAAAACGGGAGGTAGAAAAAGTAGGTAGACGACGATAGCCTAACTTTAAAAGGATATAAAGAGACTATCGAGATCCCTAAGATTAGATAAGACCTTATGCGCTTTTTATTATTTATAAGCTCTTTATAGCTTTTTAATAGAGGATAATTATTTTCTTTAACCCCTTTTTTTTTAAAGATAGTGGCTATTTGCT
>JALHBY010000037.1:426982-568890 GCA_024340155.1 Tolypocladium pustulatum | reverse complement strand
GGGGAGGACGACCAAGCTGGTCAGGGCCAGCAAGCCGGGCAAGGTCAACGCGCCGGACAGGGCCAGCAGGCAGGTCAATTTCAACAGGCCGGACAGGGCCAGCAGGCCGGTAAGCAGGGTGGCAGCAATGGCTTCAAGAATGATGCGCCGAGCAATGGAACCAATGCTGATGCTGGCAGTCAGACCAGGGACGACAGTTCCAAGGGGGCCGTCAGTAATGGCGGCAAAGGCAGAGGATCTGCCAACCGGGGCAGTGATGCTGGCCCGACCCGCCTGATGTACGCTCGCGACGGAAACGACTCAGTTGGCGACGACGCCGCGTTCGCGAAGCGAGCTGAGGTCGTCCAGCGGGCCTGCGATCTCCAGCACAATGTGTGTGTGGACACGGTCAACTCGGGGGCCATGGGCGGCACCAGCATCGCTGATTGCGACGGGCAGTTCTCGACCTGTGTATCAGACCTATCCAGCCAATCATAAGGACACTGGCTGAAGACTGAGTGCACAACACTAACTAACTTGGTTCTTTTCTGTTTTCGGCAAATCTGAACTTTTGCTGCGACGTTGACTATTGACGGCCGCCCATAATGTCCCCGGCTGGTGCTGTCTGCCATTGAGCTAAGCTCAACACGAACTCGATTACTCAGATCCGACTATCCTTCAACTCGTGTGCTCATACAGAAGTTCTACGGGAGTCAAAAGAATGGAATGGGAGGAGAAAATCGGCGTGTCGGTCAGAACCCCAGTCTCTCGGGGACAACTCTGGGTTCTGTTTCACTTTTTGTATGATGCGAGAGGCGGGTTTGTCAAGGCTAGACAGACCTACATGATGCATATGAATTTTGTTCTCACTGGTTGTCAATGTGTGCAAGTCGAGTCTATAACTTACGTATCTACTCCGTACCATTGGAATGGAAGGTGTCATGGCACACTGAGCCTTGAATTGAGAACTGTGACCTTTGATGAAACGTGATGACAAGCACAAACGGTGAAACTTTCTGCCTCACCGGAAGGTAGCATTTCCGATGGGAGGTCAAGCCTATGGTGGCTGACGGCCGCTCTGAGACGCGGCATGGCTAAGGGGAGTTTCATATGCCTCGTCTTCAAGGCTTTCCAGGGTATTGGGTCAGACTGTGGCGTCCTGTGACACAGTAGGCTAGCTCCCTCGTCACGGAGTGATGAGCAGGGCAGCCAGGGCACATGACGGCTGACCATGAAGCTGGGCGTGCTGCAAGTCGTCACCAAATTGAAATGGCTCTGACATGGGACGAACCAGGCTGAAATGACGAGTCGGCACCGCAGTGACTCAACGCGTATTCGTGTCTCACGGCACCTCTGGTATGACATGTCTCTGCAAGACCAAGGCAAAGCATCGACCCAGACCGCCGGGTCGGGTTCTCACACGAACCTAAAAGGACGATGTGCTGCGTGATGCCCCCACATTCCGTCAGCCCACGCCCGCACTCACGCGCGGTGTTAGCACGAACCACGACGTGCGAGTATTCAAACGGTGAAGCATTTAGACTACGGATGTTGAAGCACGGTCGCTGGCTGAGACACAAACCGTGGACTCGTTGGCGGAAGGCGGGCGCCTCATTTGGTGCAGAGTCGAAGCCACCCAAAAGCAACCACTAGTTACGGCATCCTCCCATGAGTTCGCACCCCAGAATGCCCACGTCTAGAACTCGTGCCGCCGCGACTGGTCGTTTGACAGGGTTTGCTTCTGCGGCCGCCCACGAAAGTGTTTCTTTTGCCATTATTCAGCTACACGCAAGCGCTATGGCTTCATCTTCGAGGCTGCAGGTGGCATGATAGATGAGCTGTCTCCGGATTCAAGGTGTACGAATGGTCGCGTGAGTGATAGAGAGCTCGGAGCGGTGGTCGGGGCTTGTGAAGTCTTATATACTTTCCCAGGGTTGCCCTTTCTGATCGTCACGATATCACAATGTCCAATCGATTGTTGCGCACACAGGTCAACGAAGGCCCGGGTATGCTCACTCAGCGGCTCGACAGCAGCGGCAGAAGTGTTACCGAAGAGACGACCATGAACTCTCGCGAAGAGGGCCAGACGTGCCGCGCAGTTCACGTCGATGGCAGCGTCGACATAGTCGATGCCCATGCCCTTGGTGGGGAGGCGAGGGACATGCCTCGTGGGTACTTCCGGAGTCCTTAGTTCATTGGGACCGTGGCGGTGAGTGTCAATCAACACCTACCTTCCCGCAATTCGATGCTGATGGGGAGTGTCCAGGCCCAATGCTTGGCTAGTATGTGTGCCTATCTCGGCTGGGTGCTGCCAGCCAACACGTTGTAAGTCTTGTTGCTTCTTCGTCGTCCTGCATTTGAGGCAACTGACACTACTTGAATAGGACTCTGATAAACGCGGACATTGGACTATCGGCCAACATCACTTGGGTCGCCACGGTATGGACTATGGGCTCCTCCATCGGCTTCCTCCTCGTCGGCCGCCTGTCTGACCTGTACGGCCGTAAGTGGATGGTCATGTGCACTACGGCACTCGGTATCGTGGGCTGTATCCTCGGCAGCACTGCGAAAGACGTCTCCATGCTCATCGCATCCAATGGATGCAACGGCATCGCCGCCGCCGGCCAGCTGTCCTTTGGCATCGTCCTCGGAGAGCTGGTTCCCAACAAGCAGCGCGGTCCCATTGTCACGCTCGTCTTCCTTATGTCCCTGCCTTTTGGCGTCTTTGGGCCTGTCATCGCCCGGTCCTTCATCGAGAATACGGCCCAGGGATGGCGATGGAGCTACTATCTGGGCATCATGCTCAACGGCTTTGCCCTGCTGCTGTACCATTTTCTGTACCACCCGCCCACCTTTAAGCAGCTGCACGTCGGCAAGACGAGAATGGACCAGACGAGGGAGCTGGACTTTCTTGGCATCTTTCTCTTCGCATCGGGCTGTGTCCTGTTTCTCATTGGCCTCTCCTGGGGCGGCACGACGTATCCCTGGCGTAGCACCGAGGTGCTCTGCACGCTCCTCGTGGGTATTGCCGTCATTGCGGCGTTCTTTATATATGGCAAGTCTCACGTATCATTGTCACATAAGCGACTTGGATCAGCTAACACGTAGCGTAGAGGGCTTTTTCTGCCGCGTCCAGCCTCTCATGCCGCCTCGCATGTTCACCAACGTCGGCTTCGTCGCTGTCGTTCTCTCCGCCACCATCGGATCCATGGTGTACTACTCCCTTTCCGTCTTGTGGCCCTCCCTTGTCCAATCCGTCTACCAGGTCAGCGTCATGCAGGTGGGATGGGCGAGCTGCATCATTGGCGGGGGCGCGCTTTTCGGCCAGCTCCTGGCGGGTTTCGCCATCTCCTACGTGCCCAAGACAAAAGTGCAGTGCATCGTCGCGGCAGCCACAGTCCTGGCTTTTGTCACCGCCTTGTCCTCGCTATCTGCGGATCGGTGGGCGAACACTATCGTGTTTGGCATGATTGCCTGCGCGGCGGTGGGTTACATCGAAAACATTGCGTTCCCAGGTGTAACTCTGCTTTGGGAGCCTCAGGATATTGGCCTTGCCGCGGGTGTACTGGGCTCCATCCGCTCCCTGGGTGGTGCCGTTGCACAGGCGCTATACATATCTGTATACAGCAACAAGCTGGCCGTTTACGTGCCCCAAGACGTTGGTCCTGCAGCAATTCAAGCTGGCCTTCCGCCCGCCTTGGTCCCTGAACTGCTGGGAAGCATCGCGACCGGGAACATGGCAAGCGTGCCCAGAATCAACGAATCGATCATCAAAGCAACCACTGCGGCGCTGGTCACAGCAAACACCAATGCGTTCAAGATGGTCTTTTACGTTACGATACCATTCTCCGTAATACTGGTAGTGGCCGCCTGCTTCGTACCGAACATGGAAGGGTTCCTGACTCACAACGTGGCCAAAAGGCTGCAGAATAATGGATTTCGGCGGATTCCCAGCATCAGGGAGAAGCAGTCAGGAGTTGCCTAGATTTGAGTCTTCGTGCGACGAGCATAGTCTGTTATATAGAAGCATTTGGGTTAAATATAATTGTATGTGTATTGCGAATGGGTATCTAAAGAAGAATGTGTACACATCGAAAAGAGCGACAGGCCAGCTGAGCACGGTAAACTTGTCTCATGCGGAACGATTCGAAAACCAGAATGCAATTTCCGTCTTGTCAATGAGAGTACCCAAACGATCAACGCTCTTCAAGGTATCCCATTGACCAATCATGCAGCCGCACAGTCGTTTCGTCGCCGTAGAATATATGCTCGCCACGCTGGCGTGGCTCAACTGCGCCTTGGACTGAGGCATCGTCAGCGATTTGCTTGCATATTCGTTAGATGTATGAAGCCCTTACCCGCAGCCCTGGGGCGTGACGACGCCGAAGAAGCAGTCGCCCGAAACCTTGTCGACGATTTGGCTTCCATCAATCGGGGTGATGACGATGCCCGCGCTAGCAAGCGACGCAGCAGCAGCGAAAACAACTGCGAGTGACGTCTTCATTGTGCGAGCCGGACGGTGATGTTATGAATACTCGATCAAGTGGCCGGCCTCGGATATCGCGTGTGTTGAATCAAATTGAACAGAGAAATGCGGAAGAAGAGCTATCAATCAATCAATGACAGTGAAGAGGCAAAAAGAGGGTGCAACGATGGGAGGGTGGTTTTCTCGGGTTCTCAGACGGGGCTCGTCTCAGGGGTGGTCCGGTGAGGTTTCAGGATGGCATCGAACGGCCGCGATGCGCCCGCGGTGGGTCGGAGCACAGACCGCCCCAATCGTACTCGTACCCATAGTTGTACGCGTCGGATGGTCTTGGCAGGGATCAATTAAACATTGACACTAAAAGAGCAATTCAAAGTCGATTAGCGAGTCCTCCCTACGCGGACCCAGTGGCTTGACTTTAAGGGGCGCTATTTTCAACGTCTTGAGCCGGTACTAACTCACAACTTGAGGTCATCACAAACACACTATGCCCGGGCTTCAAGAACTTTTCAACTGGAATTTTCTGGGCTTGTCCTTTCGGACACCAATGCCCCTGGAGTTCCTATGGCGATGCCGCTATTTGAATGACGCCAGTACGTTGTCCTGGCATAATCTACCGGAAGAGATGGTACTTGAGCTGCTCGTAGTCGCCGTTTGTAGTTGCTCAGCCTTTCATTGCATTAGAGATTAATAACCGATGACCAACGACCGATCGTACCTCCGGTATCACAACGAAGCGTAGCGGTCACCGACGCGAACTTATGGTATTAGCTCAAGAACGGAGTTGTGTCGACCAGTATGCTCAACTCGGGCGGCTCGGATCTCCATGTAGCCTGCCAGGATCTCATTGGAATGAGTTTCCTGGCCAGAAATACTCGTACTTGGGCTTTCAAATGATGAAGGGATGGAAACGCTGCTGGGAAGTGAGCTTGGGTGCACCAGGAGTGTGGGATGTGCATGTGCTGACCATGTGACCAGCAAGGCTCCGACAGCCTAAGTATTGAGGTAGGCTACAACTCTGCGATTGGCAAGTTCATAATGCTTTTCGCGCCTGAGCATGTATACTTGTAGGCCAAGGCTCAATTTGTGGTCTCTTATGGAAGACACAAGAGGTCAACAAACTGCAACGCAAATGGTCATGGGACGCAAGTCTTCGGCGTCGGTCCACTGTATGCAAATTAAGCGCCAAGACTGCCATGATGAAGCCAGTCCCAAGCGTCGAGACGCCTTTTCTTCTCGAATCATGGTGGAAATGTGCCCTTGAGCGTCTTGTCCATTGATTGCGCCAATCCGTAAGGTATCGTAGCAGTCCATCACGCCTGATTGTACAGTACACTCCCTCCCCCGGCCCTTCCTGAGGCCATCAACTCGGCCCCATCAACTCGGCAGCCCGTCGGTGGCGCGCATGCTAGTACTACATCCCATCGCTTGCTCAGTATCCCATTATTGCGGCGGCATCGGCGCGGGTGCCTCGGTGCCGGAGCCGGCTGGAAAGGCCTTGGGAGGCATGAAGAGCGGCATGTAGGTGACAGCCAGAGCGGCAACTGAGAATGTAAATCAGTGTCCGTTGCATGTACGCAATCGCTTCGAGACCCGCTTTCGACAATGGGCAACGCGACGTACCGGACATGAGGATAGAAAAGTAGCCGGGCGTGCTCGAGTTCTTCTTGGCGTCCTGGCCCTCGCCGAGCCAGCTCTGGATGGAAAAGATGACGGCAGCCCTACGAGCGGCAACATCAGTCAGCGGAATTTCCCTATGTCCAAAATTGACAATCCATCTCTTCAGGCAGGGTCGGCGCATCCCGCGTCGGGTTGGTAAGCGACAATGCGCCCCCAGGTCTGCTCCCAGCTCATTCAACAAGTGCTCCTGCAGTGCGCGCTTACCATCCGATAAACTTGTTGCGCGTAAACATGGCGGCCATGGGCATCGTCGACGTCAGCGTAGACGAGAACTCGGCCTTGTCCCCCGAGGAGGTCGGCTCTTGATATGGGACGACTGCGAAGACGGGAGCGCGTTAGCAATCCGCGGTGCACGGCTTCGCAGGCACTGGGCCGCGCGCGGAAGCCAATGGGGAGCGACGGAAGACTCACTCAGGTCCGGCCGTCGCATGTCCTTGCTGGGCGCCATTGCTGCGTTGTTTTGCTGGGCAATGATGGCTTGGTGTGTGGAGAGGGATGATGGTGTTGAGGAGGGTCTGGGGTAGCTCGGAGACGCTGTTCACGACCAGGACTTTATGTGGCCCGTGCTCCTTGCATTTCATCAATCCCAAATGAGCCACAGGTTGGACGTTCTGATCAAGTTAACAGCAAATTATTGCAGTAATATTCTCTTCTTGCCGCAAAATTACTTGTCATTCTCGAGCGGCTAGCTGTCTGTTGCTTCAATCTTTCTTCCATCTCATTTGCTTCCCATCTTCATGAAAAACCAAGAGCCTTACTTCTTGGACGATCCTCCACCACTAGCCGGAGCTGGCCCGCTCGCGTTCTCGTTGATCCCGATGAATGCCGGGTGCCTCAACTCGTCCTTCTGCTCGCTAGCTGGAACTTGGAGGCCGTTCTTCTCCTTGATAGCGGATGCGGGCGTGAGGCCAGGCATTTTGATGTCTTTGCGTAAATTGTGGGATGGGTTTGTCTATTTGGGTGTTGCTGATGAGTGGTGAGGGATGATGCTGGCGGTGATATGGAAAGACATCTCGGAGGCCTAGTGCTCTCGCGAGGCATATATATATATATATATATATATATATGCATTTCCGTAATGAAGCAAACATTGCTGGCGTCAATTATACGTGTATTTGCTCAAGCGATGAGTTTGTCTTCTTTGAGATGGTCATAAGGGGCTATGAGTTGCAAAGGGCTCTGATGATGTTTGGCGGGTCGTCGCTTGCGGTTTGACACGCAGAGCTTGAGTTGGATCTCTTTGTCACTAGCAGCTTTCACTGAGGTGCATGAGGGTGTTTTCCGGTAGGGCGGTGGTGATCGCTTCAGTTTGCTCGCCCGTATCCAACACTGCACAGCTGGATCCGTCACTAACAAAACAGCCGAAACGCACGGAATTGATGCATGGAACAAGCCTCATTGACACGAAAGGCCATTCAAGTACGGTTAGAGTTGGGTCGTCTTTTAATTCATCCTTCCACGTAACTTTTCAGCATGCAAGCGATGACCACCCCAGTCCCACATCCGTGGCTCGCTGTAGACGCACGCAACAGCACACCACCATGGCTATGTATGATGCCACGCAACCAACACCAACGCCAGCAAGACCAAGAAGCCCACGCGGAAGCCTCGCTACTCAACCCTTACAATCACCTTCCAGCCCAGCGCGCCCGCCTCTCTAATCGCGCAGGCCAGGCACCCTCTCTTGCGCCTGCTGATGATGGCATTCCACCCGCGCTGAGCGCAGATCGCCCTAACGAGCATCTCCAAATCTGAGCCAAATTGCCGCTTCTGCGACTCGAGGTACATCTGCGCCGCGGCCGAGAAGCTGCCCTTGCGGTCTGCGACGGGCGATGTTGAAGGCGACGACGAGATGACGCGCTCGAGCGTGGGCGACTGGGGCACTTCGACCAGATTGGTGATACAGTCGATGACGAGGACCTGGTTGTTATTGGATTTACCGAGGGACGGGTCGACGAGGAACTCGGAGAGGGACGTCCTTGGCTTCAGAATAAGCTCGGAGATGTGTATGACGGTGTAATTGTAGGATTTATGTAGCGGGTGGCCTGCAGAAGTCATTAGAAATCACGTTGGGTACCACGAAGCAGCAGTTGAAAACGAACCCATTCTGTATGCGGAGCGCGAGCCCTTGCCCAGTATGTCCGATCCAGAAACGTCTATCTTCTGTATGGTAGGACTTGATGGCGACTTGAGCATCTTGACGCGATGCGACGGCGCGCAAGGATGCGCCGTCACGAAATTGATATCGAAGTTCAAGGGGCAGATGAGATCTTCCTCGGCCTTCCCATCAATGGACACATAGAATTTGACGCTCGCTGGGTACGACAGCAGCTCCGGGCGGCCCTTGCAGCACTCTGCGGCCGGCGTCGCGATGATGTCGCTGAAAGGCGTTGCTGGCACGGAGCCTGTCGGTGATGAAAGCTTGAGAGCCAGCAGTTCCACGTTTACGCCGGGCGGAGGCGTCGAATAAGTGTTTTCGTGGGGAATGGCGAAGTCGGCAGGGAGCACAGAGTCTTCTTTCCCATCACCGAGGATGGCCGACTCACGCTCAATCTTCTTCTTACCCCATAGCCTTCCCTTCTTGGCCAAATGAGCAATGTCGTCTGTGCGCAGTGTTAGCGAAAGACTAATGATGCTAGAATGGACTTGGACACTGACCAGCCACGTCCTCGACTTCGATGCTCAACCATCCGTCGCCCACTCCCTCGGGCAAGACATCGGTCGATATCCATCCCATGCACTCGGCTGCCCCCTTTCCGGCCGCCAAGACGCGGCCGACAATGCAGGATGTGCTCCAGAAGCTCTTGCCCGAGTACACGAAGCCGCTAGACAAGTTTGCAAACGGGCCCAGTTTTGCTATAGCCTCGCTGTCGTTTTCCAGCAGCGTTGCCATGAGGTAGTGGCATAACGTCTCACCCGGCACCATCAGCCCAAAGACGTACGACTTGGTGAGCCAGCCCGATTCATGTAGTGCAGCCGCTAACCTCCTCCGCTGAGTATGCGCTCGCGGCTGGTGCTTACCGAGGTGGCAAGTAACATCCCACGCTCCAAAGTACGTCGATTCTCTGGACTCGAGAGAAGTTGAGCTCTGGCGTCCCGCAGGCGTCGCCTCAAAAGCATTCTGGGCGTTTTCTGATATCCTGGCCTCGTACCGATCGAGGCCAGGCCACATCAACTCCCTCGCGAAATGGATCAGCCCGTCGACCTGGCGCTGACCATGCCGTCCCTGGATCGTGTAGTGATACGGCGTCAACGGAGTCTGGTTGTGATGCCTACTAGACATCCTGCTGACCAATGAGGCCAACCAGCTGCTGGCGCGACGCGGCGCAGCTGGTCTCTGAGCAGCGACCTCTTCCTCTTTGATAATGTCAATATTCTCGAGCCAGCTTTGAGCGAGGAGTAGTGACCACTTGACCATCTGGGTCGCGCCCCTCTCAAAGTACGCCACGTCGATGGGCTTGATGCCCCCGGAGCCGTACTCTACCCCCTCGGTGATGGCGTCCAACCTGAGGAGAAGCTCGCTCGCCACCAGGATCTGCATGAACAGCCAGTACTTCTCCTCTGCGCGCTCGCTGGCATTCTCGGCGTCGTGGACGGCGGTGGCATCGTCAAGGTCGTCGCCGTCTTTTTCACCCCAGAGGACCTGGCCCAATCGGATGCGCCACTCGACACGGGAAAAGTCAATCCAGACGTTGGCTGTTCCGAGGCACTTGAGGAGCGCGACAATCTGGTTGGCGAGGCTGTAGTTGTCCGTCTTGTCTATGACGGTGTGGCAGGGCCTCATGAAGGAGTGGAACAGGTCCTGGTAGGTGTCGACCGACTTTCTCGTCCGTAAATCATTGTTACGGTATAGCTCGCCATTTCGCTTGAGTCTCTCTAAGAGCTCTGGCTCAGGCAGGCGACGCAACCAGCCGTGGCTAGACAGCATTCGCCCGCGGGCGTCGACAATGGCGCGAGCTTTGGTCCCGATGCTCTCGAAGCCGAATTGCTCCTCTTCGAGCGAATCGCCCGTGGATATCTCCAAGGCCGCCTGGTAGCCCATGGACCCCTTCTCGAGCCCTTGCATGCTAAGCATGTTGGGCCGCTCCCGACAGCGGATGTGGAAGTGGGCTCTGTGGCGCTCCTCGGCCTGTCTCTTGGCCGCAACATCGTGGTTGAGGTCCCTGGTGAGATGTGGCCAGGCGGTGATACCACTCCAGGCCTTGTCCTCGATCTGGCCGTGGTCGGTCAGATCCCTAATCTCCAGCTCCTCGTCGAAGGGAAATGCGACACTGGGGTGGGGAGCGCCGTGGAAGTAGCTCTCACTGCGAGCAAAGTACTGCGGCGCGCCGGAGAAGAGCTTCTCAATGTCATCTTCGCTCAGGGCCGCCATGACGCATGGCGCGAGACGAAAGTATTGCCGGCTTTGGCGCGCAGGCAGTGCATTGGGCTCGTGCAGCGCACGGGTTCGCTACAATGGATGAGGAGCTGGAGCCGTCAACCAGATCCGGTGGTTGGCGGATGGCCGGTAGCGGGCCGGGATGCGTGATGCGACAGGCTACGGCTCACGTACCTGTGTACAAGGGCGAAGGATGTGCGATGCCGAACCCGAACCCCCGACAGCTCAATGCAAATACACAAGACGTCCCTCCTGTGCGGCCGTGGTTATGGTGAAGCAAGGTTGAGGTCTGGGAGCTGTGCTTGGCCAGCCGAGCTCCACGGGCTGTCGCTGTAGGTGGCGTGACGGGTCGCCTGACAGTTTAGACCACCACCCGCAGGCTGTTCCAGCGTTAATTAGGGGACGGACTCGGTCCAAAACGTCATGGCCTCGACCCTGCGCTTCCCCGCATTCTGGCGCACCAGAGCGTTGGCCGATTTGCACTTAGGCCTCCCGATGGAGGCCAACAGGACGGGCGGCCGCTCTGTATTGTTTTCTCTTCCATCTCGATTCTTTTTCCTACCACCCTAGCACATCTAGAAGTACCGCCAGAGGCCTGGCGTGATGCCTCTCTACACAGTGTGTATCTTGGCACCCACGTCTTGATTTGCTATTCAAAGCACCCTGTTGGGGCTTCATTACACTGTGTGCACTGCCTCTCGCCCTTTTCTGTTCATATTCATCTTCTGACGGCATAGCTTGTTGCTGGCGCAGTGCTAATGGCTATCGTGGCTTCACAACGGCTTCCAGTCCTCTGCGGTGCCGTCATGAGGCAACGTCTCCTACCCTGGAGCTGTTGCACTCCCTTCATGTCCATGGCTTCCGCCAGTAATCGTTGTCTGCCCGACTTCTAAGGGGTATCGTTCGTCCATAACGCCATAATTTCTGAAGAAGCGCGGTGAGTTCAGTACTTCGCTCGTCTCTGTCTTAATAAGCACGTCTAGCCCCCGTGGATCTCTCCCATTCGTAGTAGGTGATGGCCCTTCATGCAGGTGGTGTATCGTGAACGACGGCAAGAACATATTTCGCATCCGGGACAATCACAATCTCTTGTTTCTTCGTTCGGAGCCGAAGGAGCCTCAGCTCGTCCTGTTCTGCGTCAGCCACAATCGACGCCATGTAAAAGACAGGGACAATAGTACATCCGTATCTACATCTTGGACCAATTGTCCAGACGTGTTGACAAAATTCCATATCATTGTGGCAAAATCTTCTACCCCCTTGGACTCGCTCTCCTCGGCGACGGGTGCCTCGTTCGTAAAGGATGCAGCCGTTGCAGCGTCGCGGGCCTTGGCTGTTCGCAAAACCGTTGTGTCGCCGCTTATCTTGAGAATGGCACCGTTGATGCGATCGAGGACGATGCTGGCTTTGACACCGGGTTTCTTGGACAGTCGCCCGAGCTTCTCCTCGAGAGCGTCGTGGCCATTTATCTGACAATTTGATTCAGCAATAGAGCGCACTTGAATGGTGAGGGGACGAACAATTGGTGAATCAACCATGGCTGGTAATTTGGCGACCGCCGATGCTCTCAGGAATTCAGGAGGCGGAGTGATGCGACATCCAGAAGATGCTCCTCACCCGCCATCAATCAGCATGGCAAATGGAGCTGTAGCCGGGGGTGGAGAGCTCAGGCGCCAAGAGGTGGGTCAGAGTTCTGCCGTAAGACACCGCCAAAATTTCAAGCCCCACCAGCGGCTGCAGTATCAAAGCCGACTCTGCATGAGCGACGAGAACAGGAACATTCCCACCGCCTCACCCCGTCAATCAAAACTTCAATAGCGGACGGATAATTTTCAATCAAATTCAAAACATCATATTGCTACAATGGGCTCCAGTGCGAGGAAAAAGGCGGAGAAGAAGAAGGACTTCAAGGTGCGCATTTTCTCACTCACTATTGAACACCCACTGACCATTCAGTAGAAACCCAAGTATAAGGTTGGAAAGACTCAGCCCAAGGCGTCCAACTTTACAGACACAAGCTTCAAGTCGAAGGGTAAGATGACGGACTTCATCAGTGATGCCGGTAGCTATGCTGACAACGTTCCCAGCGATTGTGATGGGGCAGCAATCTCTGTCTACCGATGCACCTGAAATAGTCCAGCAATTTAAACACATGCTCTCCTTGGCGTCCTCTTCAAAATCTGATAAGCAGCGGCGAGAGGCTCTCGCATACTTGTCAAGCCAATTGTCTGCGGAACCCCCCATCAACCCAGTTGGAACCCACGCCCTCCTCACCAAACTTCTCCCCTTGGTCTCCGACAGCTCAACTCCGGTGCGCTCCCAACTCTTGAAGCTTTTCCGGACACTCCCACCCGATGAGGTGAAGCACAGCATCGAGCATGCCATCATGTACATCAGGGCCGGGATGACACACCTATCGTCGGACATTAGCAACGACTCACTCGGCGTCATGGAATGGCTGCTCGAAGTGGCGGATGATGAGCTTGTCACCTGTCCCGGCGGATGGGTAAGAATACTCAGCACCTTCTGTGCCATCATGGGCTGGGCGGTGTCATCTTCGGCCGGAGGTTGGACGTCTGGCGCTCGGGCGGGGCTCAAAGCCAAAGATGCCCAGACTCTTGCTCGACAGATTGCAGCGTTGACGAAGTTTCTCCAAGCTGGCTTCAAGAAAGAGACATCTGAAGAGACGCATGCTTCTAGGTACTGGGATCATCTTTACAGAGTGCCCAGAGCCCCGAACGCTTTCGAATATTTGAATATGTCTGGAGCACGGCGCGATGAGGAAGGAGAGATGTATTCGAATCGCGAAGCAAGGCAGCAAGTATTTCATCGAAGATTTCTCGACCCGATGACAAAAGGCGTCGAAGATTCGAAAAAACAGGGTGGCGCAACTGGCAGAGTCGCTTCCGCCCTAGAACAGATGCTACGAGAGGGGATGAGCGACTTTGAATCCTCCACCGCGATGGACGCGCAGGATCTTCTCGACCTCTGGTGAGAGTTGGCGATGACTTCCTACACGAAACTAATTTGAGGAGCAGTGGTTGCCACCCACTGGCTTCCATAGACGGGCAAGATCTGAGACTCAGGCTGGATGTCCCCGAGGCACAGCTTGTAGATTGGGAGGATCAGGACAAACAACAAGGCTTCAGCACAGCCTGATAGGCGCACTGAACCGCCCATTTCTGAGGGTCCGAAAACTCGGACACAGGGATTGTTCCGAGGAGCGCTTCATCTGAACGTTTACGCGAAACGCCGATGGCGGAGGTCGCTGGGTGTACGTGAGGCCAGCTTGGTACATCAGGCGTAGTTTCCTCTCGTGCCGGCGTTTGAGCAAACTTTTCGATGGCGACTCACGGACGCTGTAGCTGCTCAGTGTACACAGGAGGCCGCTGGCCAAGGAAGAGATGGTTCTGAGGAGATGGATGCTGAAAGCGGTGCATACACTGCCTTGACTGTGACGAACCCTTTGCAGTCAGCTCAAATGAGAGGTGATGTGTATTGGGGACCTAGGGTAGGTAGCGGGTGGGACATCACCTTGGAGGTTGTTGCTGTACGCCAACGAGCACTACCGTAGGATCGAAGGGCACTGGGGCGTGCCTCGAATACATGTACGTACAAGGCACAACTGCTAGCTTCAACACGAATGTCCCACTGCTTTGATGTGCACCGTGCAGCATGCGAGCGAGCTCGTTTCAGTGAAACAAACTCCAACGGCCGACGCTACACTGCTGGGCGCCTCATACGGCCGTTAGTTTACGTAGCAGCGTCCGCTGCATTGAGACTTTACATGCTTTCCTCCAAGACGTGCTGCCTCGTTCTGAACTGCAAATTTGGTCTCCTGAGGCAGCAGCAGCTGCACTTGGCAGCTGCGCGACGTCAACCTGCCTGCGAGACGCGGAAGGTGCTCGAACCCAGGTAACGTGACTGCTGGTTGCTCGGTAGCAGCTGGCACACCCACAATATATCAGTGAGTTCCTGCTCCCTCCCTTCACTTTTCTCTCCTCTCTTCTTTTCACCATCACAGCTTCCCCCTTGCCAGCTTCAGCATATTCCTCGTCCCTTCGGCTGAGACAGCATCTCACTCTCTGCCCTCATCGAGACTCTTTGCACGGGCATCGCATCTGCCACTGCAGTTTCTCTTTCAAAGGTTTTCTTGTTCCTTCAGTCTCTACCCTCTCCAGCTCTCAAAAAAACCGCTCGTGTGGAAAGCACACACGAAAAGTGTTTCCGAGCTCTCTTCTTTTTTTCCACCTCTTACCATCAATCCCCTTCCACACGACACAGGAAGCTTGAGCTACTCAACTTTACCAAACACACACCTCTGTTTTGCTTTCACAAGGCCTTTGCAGCTTGAATAAGCGCTCAACTTGTCTCTTTGTCTGTTTGCACTCCTCGATGTGGCACGTCTTTCTCACAACTCTTCGTCATCCAAAGCTGTCTATATATCCCTCATGCAGCCGCAAGCTATTCGCGCTAACTGAGTCTTATAGACCGTGCAACTGTTGCATACTCCACTAAAAACCGCTATGGAGAACTCGGCCGATGGCAAAGTCCCCGGTTGGGCTCAAGAGTCCTTGCCACTTCCTGCTCCTACCGATGGCGAGGCCGTGCAGTCTTGGGACGGCAACGCTCCCTTGTATGAGTGGAATGACGACTTCGGTGACGTGGGACCAAAGTTCGCTGAGATTGAGTTGGATCTCTTCGGAGATCCGGCGACTCGTCATGAACGAACTGGCATTGACTTTTCCAAGTTAGTACACTGATTTCGCAATACCGGCAATCCTACTGACGCGTTCCAGGATCGATCAAATTGAAGTTCAGCAAGAGGGCCCAGTGAAGATCGTGCCGATTAGATCTTTCAAGGATGCGGGACTTCACCCTGTGCTGCTGGAGAATATTGAGCTATCAGGCTATGACAACCCGACCCCCATTCAGAAGTACACCATTCCATCGATGCTCAAGGGCTATGATGTTATTGGCGTTGCCCAGACAGGTACGCTTCGAAACTACCTGTTATCTACATAAGCTAACTGTCTACACAGGGTCGGGCAAGACAGCTGCCTACCTCGTGCCAATTCTCAGCAAGCTCATGGGCAAGGCGAAGAAATTGGCGGCGCCTCGCGCCAATCCAGCGACTTTCGTTGAAAATCGTGACGAAGTTGTTGCTGAGCCGCTGGTTCTCATTGTGGTCCCGACGAGGGAACTCGCGGTCCAAATTTTCAACGAGGCGCGGCGGTTCTGCTATCGTTCGATGCTTCGCCCAGGAGTCGTCTATGGCGGAGCCCCAATCGTGGATCAGGTCAAACTTCTCGGTAAGGGCTGCGATATCTTGATTGGAACCCCAGGACGTCTTGTCAACTTCATCGCACGTCCAAATGTCCTGACCCTGAAACGTTTGAAATACGTTATCATCGATGAGGCGGACGAGATGCTCGACTCGAATTGGGACGAAGACATCCGTCGAATCCTCACTGGTGGAGGTAAGTTATCCCTTCTAAACATCTGCTATCGCTGTTTGTACTCATTTTCGCCACTTAGAACAAGATGAGGGCAACGTCATTTACGGCCTCTTCTCTGCGACCTTCCCCAAGGCTGCCCGAGATCTCGCAAGAGATTGTCTGTCGGCTTCCCACGTTCGTTTTCGCGTTGGCCGTGCTGGGAGCACGACCGAAAACATCAAGCAGATCATTGTCCAGGCGGAACGTGGCGAGAAGCGAGATACCCTTCTCCGTCTCCTTGACGACATGCATGGCGTGCGTACAATCGTTTTCGTTAATAGTCGACAGGAGGTTGACAACCTTGACGACTTCTTGTACAACATGAAACTTCCTGTCGCTTCCATGCACAGCGATCGCACGCAGAGGGAGCGCGAGGCGGCGCTTCGATCGTTCCGATCCGGGCAGACACCAATTTTGATTGCCACTGGTATCATGGCTCGTGGTATTGATGTGAAAAACGTGATGCACGTTATCAACTTCGACTTGCCATCTATGGATTATGGAGGCATCGAGGAATACACGCATCGCATCGGTCAGTCCCATTGTTTCTCTGCAGAAAGAAAAGGTATACTGACGCATTTCCCAGGTCGCACTGGCCGAATTGGCCATCGAGGCGTGGCCACCTCCATGTACAGCGAGAGGGATGAACCAATCGCCAGCGTCCTCACCCGTACGCTTTTGGAGACAAAGCAAGATATCCCAGAGTTCTTGCAGCTCTACGTTCCGGATAGCGCGGCTGCCGAAAAACCAAAATTTGAGACGGAGTCTGACTTTGATCCTAACGACCTGGGCACAACCGCAGATCTTGGAGGCTCCAGTGGCGCTGGCTTTGGAGAAGGGACTGGCGGCGGTGATGCCTGGGGTGGTGGAGGAGCCGATTCTTCAAGCGGCGTCGACACTTGGGGGGGTGGTTCAGCCGCCGTCAATGGTGATGCTAACACTGGAGGAGGCGCGGGCGGCGACGGATCTTGGGGGGGTGGTTCAGCCGCCGTCAATGGTGATGCTAACACTGGAGGAGGCGCGGGCGGCGACGGATCTTGGTAGTCCATCCACCGGTTGTGTTCAAAAACGGCTGTGTGCTTGGTATCAAGTGGGATACGGCCTCGGACTTGTCGTCGTAGCCGTACCGCCAAATTTTGGAGCCATCCAGCAATCTGGCTGAAGGGGCGGACATTTGACGAGAATGGGGTCTATGTACAGAGACCAGAAAATAGTAAAGTCTAATAATATCTCGACACAAGAAAGGGTGCGGTTCCTGTGACATCTACGGCAGTCGAAAGTGTGGCGGCCGGTTTCAACTAGAGCCTCATGAAAGCCTGCTCCCTTCACTATCAACTTTGGAGTTGTGCTAATGTGTCCGGACCACTACGAACAGGATTTACACGAGCCACGCTATTATTGAATCTATGCATTCACAGCTCACACCGATCACGCTCTTACATGTTCTTCAACATGCGCATTAAACCCCCGATCTTCCGCCCCAGCTCGCCGTACCCGACCTCGACGACGCCCTGCGTAAAGTTCCACCCTTTCTGCTGGCTGGGTACTGGGTATTGCACGGGCGGAGGGATGGCGGTGCGCACGCCAAGCCAGCCAAAGCGGTCCTCGCAAACGCTCTTGATGTTACACAGGCCGCGCAGCCCCTCTTCGCCTGCGAAACGGCCGTATCCGGAGCCAGCGACACCGCCAAAGGGCAGCTGGACGGCGTAGTAGGCAGCAAAGTCGTTGACAGCGACCATGCCGGCGCGGAGGGCCCGGACGATAGGGGCCAGGGCCGGGTCGCTTTCAGAGCCGTGCACCGAGGCGCCGAGGCCGAAGGCGGGTGCGTTGGCGACGGCGAGCATGTCAGCAGCGGAAGAGGATGCGGCGCGGAGGAGAGTAAGGATGGGAGCGAAGCACTCCTGCTGAGCAATGCGCATGGACGGCGTGACGTCGACGAGGAGCGTGGGCTGGAAGTAGTGGCCTTGGGGGTAGTCGGGGTGGTTGTGGCGGCTGCCGCCGGCGAGGAGGCGAGCACCTTGGGAGACGGCTTCGGCGATGAGGTCCTCGAGGCGATCAAAGGACGCGTCGGAGATCATGGCGCCGACATCTGCGTCGGGCCCGAGGCGGAGGGCCCTGACACGGGGCTCGAGCATGGAGACGAGCTTGTCGTACACGGCGCCAGAGGCGATGACACGCTCAATGCCGATGCAGTTTTGCCCGGCCGCCTGGAATGTGCCTCTGAGAATGACTTCTGCAATTCGAGGCAGATCTTTGCCAGCAGAGTCGAGGATGATGAAGGGGTCCTTCCCGCCAAGTTCAGCGACGAGGGGGGTGAGACTCTTGGCAGCGCTGGCGGCGACGTGGTGCGCCACCGTCTGCGAGCCGATGAATGTGATGTGACTGATGCCCTTGTGGGATGTAAGGTGACCGGCCGCTTGGGGCCAGCAAGCGACCGTCTGAACGAGACTCGGGTCGTGGCCGTGGGCAGCGAGGGCGCCACGCGCGATGGAGGCAAAGTAGGTGCTCGACCACGCCGTCTGCTCCGACACCTTGACGACAATGGCATTGCCCGAAAAAAGCGCGCTGATTATGGGCCCCATCATGTTGTGGAACGGGTAGTTCCAGCTCACCAGCGCCGCGACCACGCCCATGGGCTCGTAGCGGACCGTGTTGCGCTTATACATCATGAGCAGATTCGTCGGGCGACGCTCGGTGCGAAGCGCGCGCTCGCCGTGCTTCAGCGTCCACATGATCTTCTCGACGGTGACGAGGATCTCGCCGAGCTGCGCGTCCACGAGCGTCTTGCCGCTGTCGAGCCCGGCCACGCGGCAGATGTCCTCGGCGTGGTCCATGACGTGCTGCATGAGCGTGCGCAGCACGGCCCTGCGCTGCGCAAACGACGTCTCCGCCCACTTTGGCTGCGCGGCGGCCGCGGCGGCAACGCTGCGGTCGATGGCGCCGGCAGAGGAGGCATTGACGAAGCCGAGGAACTGGCCCGTCGCCGGGGCGTAGCACTGTATGGCCGAGGAGCCGGAGAGTTTGACTGTCGCGTGCTCGACGGTGGTTGCGGGCGAGGGAGTCTTGGGCGGTGGGACGGTGTAGCGTATCGGTCGGGAGGGCAGCGCGGTGCTCCATGCTCGAAGGACCACGATGGAGGCAATCGCAGCGAAGACGGAGACTGCTATTTGGAGCGTGCTCGTGCTGGGCATAAGATTAGCATACAAGACATGGCAGTTGGCAAAGGCCGGGAACGGCAGGCACGTACGAGACGCCCAAGCGGGCGGTCGCCGAGTCGCTAAGCTCGTGCAACAGGGACACAGCCCTCGCAATCGTCGCCTCCATTGCCATTGGAGCAGTCGGGACACGAATGGAAACTGCTGAGAAGCCCCGAGGGATGTGGAATGCCGCTGGGCGCAGCAAGGAGGAATGTTTCCTGCGCTGGCGGCGGCGGTGGTGCCACCAGAAGAAGATCGGCCAAGTCGTGAAGTGGGATTAGAGCTCCAAGTTAGTGGGGCAACCAAGCCACGGCCCACGGCTGCCCCTGCCAAGAACACTGCAGCAGCGCCTCAATCCGCTTACCTCAAACGGCCTACGAGGTAGATACGAGGCAAAAAAGGGCCCTCCCGACCAGCATATGAATAGACAATTGATACAATCACACTTCATCTTGACTCCAACGAGCTGCTAAGGTTCTTCATATACATCCCCTCCAGTATCCAGGGCCATGACGTCCCATCGCACAACGCCGCCCATTTTCTCCCCTCTTCCCCTCCTCCCTTTCTCCTCTTCTCCCCAAAGATATAAAAGCCAGGCAGCAAAACAAGGAAAACAAGTCTCAGTGAACGAGACCACCCAAAAGTCTAGCGGGTGGGAGTATGATGTCAAAAGAAAAAGGGGACAGTATTGCCCAACTAAAACAAAGCTTCTCCATGCTCCATTCCTCAAAACGCCTCGCAGAGAAGACTCCGGTCACCCTAATTAAGGAGGCCGGGGGACAAAGAAACAACTCGAATTCTTCCCCTACCACGACGACGGTGGTCGTGGGTGCGCGTATGCCATGCGTTGTATGCTTGCATCCTTGCTGTGTGGGGTGTGTTGAGTTGCTTGTGTGTCTGTGTCGGAATGTCGTCACGACCCAAGAAAACAGCAACTCGTAGATTGCTCATGCAGATCGTCAAAATGCCGCCTGTGCAAATGCTTCCGAGCACATGGATGCCGCGGGAGGGACAACAGTAAAAGAAAAGGGGGTATGTGATGGTGTTGATAATGTACAAGAAACGCGTTAAGCAGCTTGACTGGCTTGACAGTGACGAGCGTTGCTATAAGAATTTCTAGTAATTGGCACTCTTGGTCAGCGACAGCCCTCGTAACCTGGCCCGGAGCCGGCCACCGCCATGCATTTGCTGGCTGGCACTGGACTCGATGCGAGATAGTCGCGCTGCCGAGGTGAAGTCGCTGCTGGCCTCGTAGCTGGCTCGAACGCGGTCCATAGACATGCGTATGCGGTCATACGAGGGCCGAGCCCTGTCCATGGAGGGCCTGCCTGGTACGTCAAGAGAGACGCGATTGTTGGTGTAGTTTGTCGAATCGCTACCATTTTGCGTGCGGTTATGCGTCGTGGTTCGCGTCGCCGTTGACGGCGGGTAGATTGGTCGCAGGTCTTCGTCGACACTGCCGTATGCAACGTGCTTGGCAGGCTTCTTCGAGGTATCTGACGACCGCGACTTCTGACTCTTGACATCATTTCCGTCGATCGTATCTGAGCTCTTGCTCTCACCATATGTGAGATGTGCAAACATACCCATCCTCTCTTGCTCTCGAATGATGTCCACGTCGTACGGCCAATAAACCTTTTGAAGCGCCTTGATAGCGAATCGCGGAAACAAACAAATGACGGGGACAATGCAGAAAACTGCCCAGAAGGTGGCCTCCCCGTACACCTGAGCTGCAGTCTTGTAGAAGAACTGAGACGATGTAAAGGACGTGTATACACCAGTCCAGAAGAAGACGAACAGGTCGCTGAGGCAAATAATAAGAAGCATCAGCCAATCCCACCGGTACGAGTTGAGAAGAATGTATCCGTTGATGGTCAGCACAGCAGGGTGTGCAATGTAGGCGCCGAAACGGAGTCTGTCTTCGAGGCCTAGGCCATTGAACGACAAGGGCCTGGCTGGGCTAAACAGCAGGTAGGGGATAAAGAAGACCATGACCGACTGGTAGATGCCATCGAGCATGTACAGCCTGTCAAGTCGTGTTAGCGGTCGCGTTCTCAATTCGAAACTTGCAAATGCCAATCACTTACCAGAACTTGCGCTGCGTCCACTCCAAGCGCTCGATGCCGCGCCGGTACAGTTCAGGCACGGCCAAGGACACCTTATCTGAAACGTCCTGGTCGAGCACACCCATAACTCCGACGGGAAGCGAGGTGAAAAATAGGTTGAACATGAGAATGTAGGTGTAGTCGAAGAGATAGGTGATGTCAAAGTCGCAGAAAATCCCGAACCAGAAGATGGCGAAAGTCCACACCATATTCTTATAGAAGAAGTTGCTGATGGTTTCGGCTAAGCGGCGGTAGGACCATCGGCCATGCACCAACACCAACCTCTGCAAGAAACGAAACTGGGCGATAGCGTAGTCGGATGACATGGCAGCCTGGCGACCTTCGACACCGGCGATGCCGACGCCGACGTCGGCTTCTTGAATCATAGCCACATCATTGGCTCCGTCGCCGATGGACAGGGTCATGACGTCGAGCCCATTCTTGACCATTGACACGACGGCCGCCTTTTGCGCCGGGCTAACGCGGCAGCATAGGACAGATTTGCACTGCTTGCAGAGAAGCAAGAACTTTTGCTTTAGATTGTCGTGGAGGGCCCAGCGAAGAGTAAATCCATCGATGACGAGGCCATGCGTCGGCTCAGGAGGTTCGTGATTCTTCTTCGCCTTGGCCAGGTCGTTGTCATCGCCGACGAGACCAAAAGTCCGCAGGCCATCATCTAACAACTTCTCCGTCATATCGAGGTAGATCTCGTCAGACGTGTCGCCTGTCTCGTCTTCGTCAAGCTTCATATGGATTAGTTCCATGTCGTTGTTGAGCAAGTTACAGGAGAAGCCGATATTGATGGCAGTTTCGACCTTGTCGCCGGTCAGGACCCAGAGCTTGATACCAGCCTGGCCGAGCAACGCGATAGTGTCGGGCACGCCATCCTGGAGTCGGTCCTCGATAGCTGTGCCACCCAGAAGGAGCAGATTCTGCTCAATGAGCTCCGCCACGTTTTCCAACTTCTCTTCACGGTCCTCAAGCGCCGCAGCCGCGGCGTCGTGCTCTTTTTTCCACTCGCTGTACTCTTGCTCCGTTAACTCTTTTCGAGCGATGCAGAGTGTTCGGAGACCTTCCCGAGCAAACATTTCGAGGTGCTCTGCCGTCTCCCTCCTTAACTGCTGCTGCTCACCCCTCTTTAAACGTGCGTATATGACCGAATCGGCACCCTTGCAGTAAAGAATGATCTTCCCATCTGGCATACGGACGATGGAGCTCATTCGCTTTCTGGTAGAGTTGAACTCGATGGTGTTGAGAATCTGGTAATGGCACTCCTCGCCTAGAACATTGAGGTTAATGCCGTCGCCAGAACTGCTCAAGACGGTGAAACCCATGTCACGGGCTGTAGCAACCAAAGCTTCTTCATCGGGTGACTGCGCCTTGAAGATCATCTTCGGCGGATCGCCCGGCGTCCTCTCCGCAATGACCGTGTGACACAAGGCCAACGCCAGCATGAATTCCGTGTTAGCAGACTTTTGCTCTGGCCCGGACTCGCCTGCCAGATCCGAGACAAAATCTGGCGCAATAAAGGTCACATCGTCATCGTGAAGATAAGGGTTGTCGTGAATATTTCGCATCGCCGCGAGCGCCCGAACCTTGGCGTCGGCAATCTCGGCTTGTATCCTCACCGTCTCCTTCTCGACATCGACGCCCAACCGCTTCTGCATGCCCGCCTGGGCCTCCGTATAGGCTTCGCCATATGGCTGGCCGTTGATGCTCGCTTTCTTGAACTCCATGACATTCTGCGTCAGCGTGCCGGTCTTGTCAGAGAAAATGTATTCGATCTGCCCCACGTCGTCGGAAATGTTCCACGTCTTGGGAATACACGGCTGATCAATCTTCTCGTAATACATCTCGACGTCGCTAAAGATGAAGACAGCTTGAAGCGTTCGCACGATCTCAAGAGTGATGTATAGTGAAATCGGAATCAAGTTCTGCAAGACGATAATGCCCGCCCAGAAAGTGATGAAACCACTCATAGGGGCGGAGCCACCAATAGAGCCAAAGTTGAAGAAGTAGAGCGAGGCATCGGTCTTGGCCCAGGCCACGCCGTTGACAATAGCTGAGAGCAGGCACATGATGAACAGGGTGCCGAAATTGCAGAAAATAGTAAAGTTCAACTCTCGGGCAATCCTGGCGCGCTTGCTAGGGGTGATGCCGGAGTTTATTATGATCTTGGTGTCATGGCCCGTGAAGATGACCACTCCCAGGACCCACTCGGTGTTTCGAAGATTATAGCCTCGCAGGAGAAGGTTATCGATAGTGATGGGCTCCGTCAAATCCTCAGGTTCGTCATCGGGGTATCCGGGCACCGCTTGCTTCCATCGTATGGCTCCGTTGTACTTGTAGAGATTCGGTTGCGGGGGCTCACTCTCGATCCTGAACTCTGCCCTCTCGCAGTCGCGTGCGTGTCTGAGCGTTCGCCCACAGCGAAGGGCCTGGCGGACCTTGAGATTTGTTTCGCCGTCCAAATTCTTCGTCTCGACATAGCAAGCGCCATCGGCATCCGAAGTAGAGAGGACAACGACATCCGCGGGCAGTTCGTCGTTATTGTATATGCGAATGAAGTCTCCTACAACTAGGTTTTTCCAAGCATCCTTTTTGAAACTGGCCCCCTCGGGAGCACGATGGTAATTGATGACGTCGGATTTCATCTCCCGCAGTGCGGCAGCGCGCTTGACGTCTGGATCGTCGGGAAGCTGGATTCGAGGCAGTCCATTGGCCGGATTCGGAGAAGGCACAGGCGTCATCTGTATGTCTTCGCGTGCAGACACGTACGAATCGCGGTTGGTGAATGGAGAAGCCAGCGACTCGCGCATCGACCTTCTTGTGCGAATAGTCTCAATCGATGGCCGGCCGCCTTCGTCGTCGGCGGGGTTAATCTTGCGCATCTTACGCTCTTGCCTCGCGGCCCTGGCCTTTTTGGACCACAAGCTCTCTATAGCATGCCAAATGGAGCCGAAAAACCTCGAGTTGGACTTCTTGAACTTCCTCCACGACGAGACATTATCTTCCTCGACATTGACATTGTTCCAGCCGTGCAGGCGGTGAACGGGGGCGTTGTTGAGTTCAATGTCGAGAACTGTCCGTCGGTAGTCCTCAATGGCATCCTTGATGGCGGTGACGCAAACGATGAAAATGATGGGCGCGGCGTTGAGGCCAGGATTGACGCCGCCGAATATGGGAAATATCTAAACGAGAGGCAACGGGGTTAGTATCTATTCACAGCGCAGTACAGCCTCAAGGGCCCTGTGGAAAGGAGCTACTCACGCCGAGGATGACGAGGAACAAGAAGAAGATGTTGGCCACGTTGTGGAATTGGAACCACAGGTTCTTGGGGATGAAAGACAGAGGCGTGTACTTTGCCGTTCGAATCTTGTTGCGAGGGTAGCTGCAGACCGGGCGGCCGTCTTCCAGCATGTCGTCGGGAAGAGGGAGGTTGAAAAACAGCGTGCGGCTGTTCTTCTCGTCGCTCGAGTCGCCCGAATCCGACTCTCCTCCATCGTGATGGTGACCCTCTACATGATCGTCGTGGTCATTCGGATCGCGATCTCCCAGAGGCGGTTCGTTTCCGCCGGTCGTGTCCTTCTCGGATGCGGTCCTCCGGTGCTGCACACGATTCAGGAGGGACAGGCGCTTGATCTTGCTGCTCTTGACGGTCATCTTGCGAGTGGCCCATCGCGCCCTTTGCGTCTGCGTCTTTTTTATCTCGGCGTCGGCACCAGGCTCGGGGCTCATCGAGGTGGTCATGGTCGGTGCGAAGTCGCGGGCGAATGCCCGTTCCACCCTAAGTCGCCAGCCAGAGTGTGTTGCGTCGAAGGATTGAGAGGCGAAGGGACGGATGCGAGCTGGGGCTGGAGAATAGCCACGCCCAGTTGCGGTCGACGGGGACGAGGTCACCGACACGGGACGCCGAGAGAATGACAGCGGCGCTTGGTGCGGTCGCAATCGGCGGGTAGCACCAGGTCGAGTGGTCGTCGAGCAGTCGACGTGTTGCCGTGGGACGGGGAGGTTGTGGAAGGGTTGAGGCGACGATGCTGGCGAAATTGTCAGCGGCCCGGACGGCTGAGGGGGGAAAGTCCAAGGCGTAGCAGGTTGCAGGGCATGCATGTACCTTCAGCGACGGGTTGGCTGGGAGTGGTACATTCCCCGTAGTGTCGGTCTAAAAGCCAGAGGGGAGCGAGTGGAGGGACGCAGCAGCGCGGACTCGATACGGGTACCGTGGGAGAGAACTGGCCGCAGCGGCTACTCCGACTCCGTAAAGGGCAACACGGTGCGGCGATACGACACTGGGTGAATTGCCAGGCGAGGCGAGGCACTGCAAGGCAGGGCTGGCATGGGCCGGCGTCCATCCGCAGGAGCCACTAGCTCCCGGCCCATCCGACCAAATCGCAATCCCCCCACCACGAGCATGAAAACGAGCGTCCTGGCCAGCCCCTGTCATGCGCTGGAGCGCAGGGGAGCGGATGCGCTAGCTTGCTGACGAAAGCATGAGCCTGCAGCCCAACCGCCGTGCATTGGTCAGCCGAGCAGCGAGCAACACCTCAGGGCGCTCGGCCGGAGCGGACCTGCGAACGAGTGCGAATGAGTCGCATCCATCTCTTTGCTGGTCATTCGCGGTTACGCCTCGATTGCATGCGAACGAACGAATCTACAATCTCGGCGCGCTTCCCGAGCCGATTTTGCGAGCGCCGCGCCTGTTCGGGTGATGCCGCGCGCGCTCGGCTGGCCCCCTTCCATCTGTACCTGTATGTATGTGTTGCGCCGCTGCCAGGCGTTCAATAGCCCCTGAATACACGGACCAAGAGGCGCACGCGTCGCCAAGAAAAGCCCCAGGGCGCGTCTATGGGCGGCGTTGGGTGGTGCTACGGCCCAATGCGCCAGCTCCCCTGATTTCTTATCCCCGCTGGCACGCTGAGCCACCGGCGGACAAGCCAGATGAGAAAGGAAGTCAGCAAAGACAAGACGCAGAGCTTCATTGCAATGGGAAGTACTCCGTAAGGTCGGCGGATAAATCTGCAAACTGGCGGTGGCGACGCTGTCTTTGGGCGCCCAGCGCCTCGCAACGTGCTGTCCCGAGTTATCGCCATCTCGGGCTTTCGCAGCCTCCATGGCGTTAAGCGGCCTCGGATTCCATGGGCTTGCCGTCCCTCCGGCGGGCAGAGTGGAGAGACTGGGCCGTGGGGACCACCGGGACGGAGGGAACAACGGTTGCTGGCGGGCGGGAATGCAATTGACAGTTCCTCTCCGGACAGGCCGGTCTATTCCCCCTGGTTGCGTCTGTGGCATTACACTTCGACGGGACCGACAAGTAAAATGGAATCGACCCGCCCGCCCTCGGATTCTCGTGCGCAACGCCGGCGCTGCTGCTGACGAGACAGAGCCCATGGGATTAGACCCTGCTTTCGCGCCACAGCCTGACGCGCGCGATAAGACGGCAGAGGCCACCTGGCCGGCCACATCTCTCGGTAACATGCCTTAATTATTCGCACGAGCCGACCGGGGTCAACGCGACCTCGTCCTTCACCGTCGGGCGAGTTTCGTCGGCCCTGACGCCAGGTGACGATGCAGCGCTTCGCAAGCCAGCGGCTGCGCACTGCTGGTAACGAGATTGGCCTTGCTACCCCTTGCGTAGTCCATACTAATAAAAGAGGACTCCGTACGGTCGTCAGCGCCGGCAGGTCGCATCGTCGTATTGTAAATGATCCTCTCTGGCTCCTCTCTCCTGTAAGTCGTCATTTTACGGAGGCTTGTGGACCCTGTTCCTAGCGCCGGCCCTCGGATTTTTTCGCATTCGAGTGGATCTCTCTACCTGTTTTACGACCCTCTCCGGGGTCCTACATCCTGATCCTGACAGTCGCGTTCGTGCTTCCATTGCACGGACGGGCGGCGATGGACTACGAGTACTCGTATGTACCCTGTATGCCCGCAGATGCATGCGGCTTTTCAATTCTGTCGATGAGCATCCACTGCACCTCGCGATACGCGGCGCCGGACCGTCGGGCTTCGACAGGCTGCCCAATCTGATACTGGCAAGCACGTTTCAAGCGCGACGCAATATCAAGCGGTATATTTTGAAGTCACGTCCCGGCCAACCAGTAATGTGATCCATCAGACTGTGTCGTAACTTATCTGTGCTCGTACAGCCAAGTCTGCGACGTTGCTCTTGTTGACCAGGCCCAAATTGCATTTCAAAGTCGCGCCAACTGTCGCAGCTGCCAACAATGGGCGCCCCCCCCGCGATTCAGATTGTGCCTCAGTGGGGCTCGCCCCTGTCCCAGCACGCTCTTGGCTTAGGTTGCGCTTGCCAATTTCCGTGCGGATGAGTCGCGACGCCTGGGCTGCCACCGCCGCTGCATCCAAAACGTCTCACCTTGTTGGGACAGAAGACGAGCAGTCGATCTTCCGCGTCGCCTAATGTATCCGTAGCAGCCCAAGACACTTTTCGTCGAAGCGGGAGCTGAGCAGGGTCGAGAGCAGATGAATGGCTACGTACCCCGCCCGTGCTTTACCTCTATAAAAAGGGAAGGCAATCGTCACGGCGTCGTCGCCATGGCCACGTTTCCTCTTCCCCACACGACCCATCACATGCCATCGTCTGCCACGGCTTGGAAATAGTGAGCCGTACTCCGTACGGTTAGCGTTGAGGGTCCAATTGCCCATGCATGCCCATGCTCACCACGAACCAGCGAGGCGGCTGCCCCATTTGGAAGGCAGGAGTGTCGGTTGCTACACAATACGAAATATATTCGAAAGGGTACACAGCTGCATTTCTCGGACACAGGATTCCTCTAATGGTCTCGCTTGCAAGATATGGCCGACACGGGAATCGTGAAACAACGCTTAGCTTTCTCCGTTTCACGACATGTGGTAATTCTTACATTACTTCGCGCTGTCCCTAGATCCAGACGAGCCATCTTGCGTTTGGACTCTAACCCCAGCACATGCCACTTCCAATGTAGTCTGAAGCGTGCGAAGCAAATCACGACTCCCCTGACAGGCTCTAAGATGAGTTCATAGCTTTTGGCCTCCCTGTCGACATAACTCTGCAAACCTGGCATCTAGACCAGCAAGGGGGCTGCTCCTGGTCGCAGAATATAGACAGAAGCAGCCTGGGATTCCGCACTTGCCAAGACCAGCTCTACCAGTACCGAGAAGTAGTGCTCTGTACGAAAGCCCGTTTGATCGGAACCAAAAAGAGAATAGCATCTGTAGATGATAAGTTACCTACTCTCACTTGTGCATGGCAGCCTCCGTGGCTCTACGGAGGGTCGAAAAGCAGCGCCTGCATTTGAACCAATCAACACGGTGCGCGGTTAGTGATGTAAGCGGGTATGTGCCGCCACATTTTGGCGCGACGGTGGTGGCGCCTGCTGGTAGCCGCCTGGGCTCTGACGCGGATGGTTGCCGCGCGGGACGCGAGACCCTGCAACCCAAATTCGATGATGGCATCCTTTGTCCATGATCGTTGAGTGTCTCACAGATTAGGCCTCTACGCTCGTCACGCAATCCCTACGGGCAGTCGTACCCAATACGAAGGGACACCATCGAGGGAAGAATGCACCATGTCCTCGCAAAAATCTGCGAATAAGAGCAGCGCCGGGGCAGGTAACGGCAACATTCTAAACTTCTTCAAGCCCGTGACACAGTCTCAACCACGGACGCCACCTCCAGCTTCACGCAGCGCCGTACCTGCATCGCCTTCCCCAGTCCCGCCGTCATCGCCACTGAGCCTCAGACTTACGCCCGCACGGCCTGCCACCACGGAGATAGCTGCTTCTGACGATGACGATTCCAGCGATGGGGGCTCCTCGGACGGCTCGCTGGAAGACCTGACGGTCCTGCTCGGTGGGCGGGGCCCAGGAACGACGGGGGTGCCATCCCAGCAAAAGCCACGACACAATCCTTATGCCACGCCCCGGGCAAAGAGGACAGCGGTCGCCTCGTTTTACGCCTCGCCGCTGGCCATAATGCCGAAGCACAAGTTTGATTTGAAGGCGTTAGCAAAGGATGCTCGTCAGGACGACGCCACCACAGCCAGTTCCATCAGAGCCAAGACTGCTGCCGAGGAGGCAAAGCAGAACGCAGAATCAGCAAGCAACGATGCGTCCGGCGAACGCGTCCTCGAGATTGTCAAGGAGAACGGCGGTCATGATGCTGGTAAAGTCCTCAGAGCTGTGCAGAGATCTGAGCCTGGGCAGTCTCAACTGCGGTACTGCTTTTTCGATGTGGAGTACACCGTGCCTCCACCTAAGCCAGCGCCGAAAGAAGGAAAGAAAGGATTGTGGAATCTCTTGACGCAGGGAAGCACCAGAGTCCGAGAGCAGCATTTAGCATCTGGCATGCCTCAGACGATACTCCGCAAGATGCACAACCTGCCCGATCCATTGCTGAAATGGATCCTCGACGATGTGTGTATCGAGAAATCCCCCATCATACGGCAAGAATGCTGCAGCATGATTGCGTGTTGCCCGGAGCAGGTCGAGCGCCTTCTTACTCCGGAAAGGCTACAGGAAATGTTCCTCCGTTTGGGTGCTGGTAAGGATCTCAAAGACGAAGACTCCGAGCTGACCTTGACCAAAATGGGGCATGAGCCATACCCAGGGCGCGACTGGGCCTATCTTCTATCGTTCCTCTCCCTTCTGGGGTCCATATCACGCATGATGTCTATATCAGCTGTCGAGTATGCAATGCAAACTCTTTTGCGGATGTCGATGGACAACTTTCTACTTTGCAACATGGACGCGTTGATGGCATACGAAAGTGCCATCCAAAGCCTTGCCGACGTTGTACCAGCCACCTCGTGGGACTCATTCGTACGTGGCATATCTCGAAATCCCTTGGTCCCTAGGCTAATGAGCACAGTGTTTCAAAGCATGCCTGTCAATACACACCAGGGTCAAGGCCCAGACCATACGAGCCAACGCTCTTCTCTGCCTCCCGACTAGTAACCAAAGGACCCATGAGCTGAGAAGAAGACTTGCTGTCGTCTTTCTCTTCAACGACGTTGCCCTCGCTCGTCACCATCCCGAAGCTGTGGTTACGATTACAGGGATGATCGATCTACTTAATGGAGACGCATTCGCCATCACCTCAAAGACGGACTTCGCGGAGCTGAGGGCTAACATAGTCCTCCTCGACATCGCCGTCGACGATGGGTCTGTCATCGGCGCATTTGCCGATCGCGAAGACGAGAAAGCGTTCAACGACGAGGTGGACGAGCTGGCAGGCAGGCTTCGAGAGATTTGGAGGAAGATCAATGACACGGGCATGAAGCTGGCGCGGACAGAGGCCAAAAGCGTCGTCGAATGGGTTCAGCAGCGCCTGTCCAACCAGGTCCGGACGCGCAGGAAGGCCAAGAAGAGCGTGTTTGACATCCCCGGCGAGGCAGAGGACCCGTTCTTGCCGCGGCAGCAGGATTACATGAAGACTTTCCTGCAGAAGAAACCAAAGTCGCCGGTGCGGGAGGAAGGTTGCATCGTGGTCATAGATGATTAGAATGATACCTCTCCCGGCCCCGGCGGGACTTGGTTTCACGTTGGGCCTGTTGCGATGTACTTTCAGCGTTGGGCGCATGGAGTCAGGTTTATGATACACTCTCTAAGCTGAAGCTACGATTTGCGCGGAGGCTGGGGAAAAATGCAAGTCTTGCAAAATAGACACATACTCTCTGCCCGTTGGGGCCTCCAGGATTTGCTACCGGATAGTCCGTCCCTTTCCAGCTTAGACACGAACCGGTTTGGACGGCAACTCTAATCGAAGAACTTGCGGTTTGGGTTCTTGCCGAACAGCGACTCTCGTACAGCGGGGGCTGCGGATTCCTTAAGCAGCTCCAGCCGCGCCTCGAACGTGTTGTTGATGTCAATTTTGCCGCCGCCGCCAACGATCATGACGCCGCCAGACCTGTGTTGGAACAATTAGCCAGAAGTCTGCCGCGGGTCAGGGGAGGGAACAACGCATACAGCCCGTCAGGCAGAGGGTCCTTTTCGTCTACCTTGCCCTCAATGTCCTTGCCGACCTGCTTCTTGTACTCCTTGGCTGCCTCCTCGGACGCCTTCTTGACCAAGTCAAAGTCCTTCTTGCGCGCGCGCAGCTGTAGTTCGGGCTCGTTCAAGGCGTAGAAGCCTTCGAGGATGAGCCCCTTGAGAACCTTCTGATACTTGGCCTTATCCTTAGCACCGTCAGAGAGCTTCTTCTCGGCGTCCTCGAATATGTTGTCGAGCAGCTCCTGCCGGGCGCCGAGGACCTTGAGTCGTGTCTTGTTGGCGACGGTGGAACGGGTAATCTGCTGAGACATGGTGGCCTGCTTGAACTTCTTCTCGTATTGGCTGTCGATTGCGTCGGTTTCCTGGCGGACGAGCTTGGATTTTTCGATCTCGAACTCTTCGTTGGCCTTGATCTCGATTTCGCGGGCCTTCTCCATGGCTTCCTGCTTGATGAAGGCCGTCATCTTGCGGAGCTCATTGTCGACCTGAATGCGAGGCGAGGCGTCCGCACGTTAGCAATGGCCTGGCTGCGCAAAGAGAGGTTCGCGCGGCATCGTGGCAGACGTCGTCATCGGTATCGGTCGCAACGTACCTGCTGGTCGGACAATGCGTGTTGCGACATGGCTGCGGATTGTGGGAGGGCGGCGCCACAATAGGCAGAGGAGGGAGATGGACGACAGGCGGGCGGATTCCCAGACACGGTCTGAGGAGGAGCGCGGTGAGATGGGTTGTCGATGCTGAGGCTGGCGGAGCGGAGGGTCGTACTGTCAGAGGCGGAGCTGTCACGCCTGGGGTCAGGAGCTGTCGTCGTTGGGTCCCATGAGCTGAAGGAGGTGCGTCCACAGCGGTTGGGTCTTGCTTGGGGCCACTAAAGACACAGCACTGCACCCGCTGAAGCGCGCCCGACGACTGTTGGATGACGTCTGTCACCTGACATCATGTGACCGTGCCAGCCAGCCACCACACGTTGGTAGCCTCGGGATGCAGCATACCCGTAACTGTTGACTCCGTCAGGTGGTGTTCTCCGAGCATCTGGACGCTGAAACAGCCTGTACGCTTTACGTCTAATTTGGGCGCGGCCGTCGAGCGTCGAGCTTCAGTTCTTACTCCGCCTGTTTGCTGATCTGGTGCTGGCGCCGCCCTTCCTCTCGCCTCCATTGTCATCGAGCTACGGCTCCGTCGAACCCTCCCCCCCGAGGCGCCTCCCAACGCTCGAAGCTCGAAATTGATTCCCCCAGTCGCCGTTCTACTACAATCCAACGAAACCAAGTCCCTTCCTCATGCAGCGGCTAAGCGACGCCTCACCGGTCTCCTTCTCCTGCACCAGATGACCGTGGATCTTTGAGGCCGCGCGATGGGATCTTTGGGCGGCCTCTCTCCCGGCGGGAGTATAGCTGTACGCCTGGGTCCTACACGCCCGCGGTACTGTTGCTTGTGCTAACACGATGCGCGCTAAGCTTGGAATTATCGTCGGCCTGATATCGACCAGCGTTCAGAGTCTAGGTCTGACGCTGCAACGGAAGTCGCATATACTCGAAGACGAAAAAGGGCCCCACGATGAGCGCCGACCGCCGTACCGGAGACGGCGATGGCAGCTGGGAATGGGCATGTTCATCATAGCGAATCTTCTGGGAAGCACCGTGCAGATCTCGACTCTGCCGCTGCCGGTCCTCTCGACGCTCCAAGCAGCGGGCCTGGTGTTCAACTCGATATGCGCGACACTGATCCTAAGCGAGCCCTTCACGCGTTGGTCGCTCTGCGGGACAGTTCTCGTCACAACTGGAGCTGTTCTCATTGCCATTTTCGGCGCCATTCCTTCGCCCGCGCATGACCTCGGGGAGCTCTTGGAGCTCTTGGCTCGAAAGCCATTCATTGCGTGGATGATACTACAGGCTTTGTTCGTCGTGAGCGTTGCCGTGGTCATAGAAGTCATCAACAAGAATTCGAGCATATCGCATAACTCGCGGTTTCGTTTGGCTCGTGGGATCACATACGGTGTCATCAGCGGCGACCTGTCTGCACACGCCCTGCTCTTCGCAAAGTCAGCTGTCGAGCTGCTCATCAAGACGATTGGTGGCAAAAACCAGTTCGCCCGCTGGCAGGCTTGGGCGATAGTGTTGGCCCTCGTTTCATTGGCGTTATCCCAACTCTACTACCTACACCGAGGCTTGAAGCTAGTCTCGACCTCAGTTCTATACCCTCTTGTGTTTTGCGTCTACAACATAATTGCTATCCTCGATGGCCTGATTTACTTTGATCAGACAAGCCTCATCTCAGCGCTGCGCGCTTGCCTCATCGCATTGGGAACCGTCATTCTGCTGTCAGGGGTACTGGCTCTATCTTGGCGTTTGAGCGATGAGCAGCACGCTCCTGGGGTTGGCCAGTCGACACTGGCTCCTGGTCTTGGCCTTGTGGACGATACCGAAGGCGAGGAAGAGTCTCTGCTCGGATCAGAGGCTGCAGTCTCAGAAGAGGAAACTCCAAACTACCACACGTTCCCGGCGGTAAACGGCGACACCACGCCACTGACGCCAGCGCGCAAGAAGAGCTTTCGGTGGGCGGAACAAGCCGAGATATGGGGCGAGCTGGATGACCAAGAAGAGCCCACGACGCCAGTTTCCAGGTTTCGTTCGAACACAATGCCCGGGAGATCAGAATCTTCGCCGCTGCTACCTTCAGCACGCCGGTCAGTAAGCGGTATAGCACCGACAGACGAGGCAGGGCGGAGCACGGAAAGTACTCCTCGCAAGTTTGGCCGCCGGCGGAGAAAGAGCACCGGGTTCCCCGGCCTTGTCGCTCGAAGGAGCGTCAGGAGGGACTCATCGGCATCCGGCTCAGTAGGCAACTTTCTGTCGCTGGGCTGGTGGGCAAACAAGGGCAACAGGCCATCTGTCAGCAGCTCCGGCGGCGAGGCCAGCCCCTCGCGGCCTCACCTTGACGATGTGGCCAACGACGGCGGACGACCCGAGAGCGGGAGCCGGCATCACGACTCTGCTGTATGAGTTGAAGAAGCATGCGTCTTTAAAGAAGCACGCCTCTCTGTGTTTTGTCTTCCCTTTCATGTACGTTTCGTGAATGAGTTGGCGAGGCGAAGACGGCGTATTAGAGCATCATGCACACAGGCATACATGGCGGTTGGGTAAACACTTTATTCTTGATACAGACAGAGCCTTGGTATTTTCTATATGTAGCCTCGAAGGCAGGGCCCCAAGCGCAAGACCATTAATACCCTTTACACCAAACATTCAATGGCCAACCCTAAGGGGGACATCAACGTTGCATTCGACACCGGTTTCTAGGTGATCGTAGGCAATGTGGTGACTTCATATAATCTAATTAATAGGAAACTAAATGACGGAGAACAGGCAGCAAGGCTATGTATAAGTTGGTAATTCTAGATGCGCGATGAAGGAATGAAAGAACGTGGCTGTGAGAAACTCATGCTCAAGCCCGTTTGCGCCACCTCATGAGTTTATTTGCTATGCTCGTCCTCATCCCACGCAGCGGGACGGGAGTAGGTATTTGAGAGCGGTGTGAACGAAAGGCTGTGTGGACTAGCACTGCGCCAAGTTAAAATTGGCGGAAGCCATTCTTCTCGTCAATATGTCGGTACCGCTCGCGTTCCTTACGGTCCTTGAGGAGGCAAGCAATGGCAAGAATCAGAACGGCGTCGATGCCTATGTGACTTGGTTAGCAGCCGAGAGAAGGTGCCTCGTAGCAAAAGCGGTCCGGTGTTTAACATACCGACCATGCCAAAAGCGGCGGTGAATATGTTGTCGATGAAGATATTGGCGAAGCTTGCGATTGGGGTGCCGCATCCACGGAGGAGAGCAGCCGCAGCTGGACTTGGGCACGTGGCGTCGGTGACAAAGGCCGGCGCGGTGTGATTGAAGTAGCCGCAGCATTCAAACTGCGTGGCCCGTGTTAGTCGTGAAACTCGTTTCGCCCTTCAGATTTTCAGTTCCATACCGAGTCCTGCATCAACTGCTGCACAGCAGGGTCTTGAGCCGAGAATGTCGGGAAGAAGCTTTCCTTGACCTGGAGTGTCATCACCCACAAGTACACACCAACGCACAGCGTGAACAGCCCGCAAAACGTAATCATGTACCCGCCGACTTTGAGCCAGCCCCTCATCGGCGATATCAAGCCCGGCAGCGTGAAGACAAATGCCGCGAGAATAAATGCCGCGTTGACGATGCCGGCAGTGAGCGGGAAGCTCTGGTAAAGCAGATTGCGTACGGCATCTTGCCCGTCTTGCGGATTGTTGCTCATCTGATTGCGGACGATAAGGCAGAAGCCGAGCTCGAGGCACCCAGTGAGGAGAAAGACAGCGTCGATCGCGAGAGCCGCGAGGAAGACTTTGTTGGGCATCGTGGGCGATCGTGCGAGCAGCCTAGGACTCGAGACTGCTAAGTCTTCTCAGGCACAGCACTGCCCTGGACGGCAACCGAGACTGTGGTAATTCTTCGAGTTCGCGCAAATGGGATTTTCAGAACGAATGGGATTTCGAGAGAACGGAAATGCTTATTGACGACCGGCGTCCTCGGCGACAGTGAAATGTTGCGGTGGTGGATTCAAAGTGGAAATCCGTGTAAAAAGAGGCCCAGCTCAGTATAAACGAGAGTCGTCGACAGCAGCAGCACGCAACAGTTCCAACACGCACAGCGTTGATGCAAAGGCGAGTACCATGAAGAGCCACTGAACCAGCAGGCCAGGCGTGAAAGATCGATGAAGACTGATGAAGCCAAGAAGCGCCGGGAAGGGAGACACGGTGATTACGGCCACAGGCTCGGCCCACGATGCATAGGCCCCGCCCCGACGGGAGTCGTTTCAGGCGTGCCTCAGATGTCAATGCGGCGCGGCAGGCACGGGCCACACGGCGACCGGTGGCCAATCAGAGGGCTCAATCTGGCAGCATAGTCGCCTGATTCGGAGGTCCTGCGCGGCTTGGGTTTAGGCTTGGTTTTGGGGATCCATCGACATTCAGGGAAGGTTTGGTAGCGAAGAGCAGGTCATTACCCTGAATGCGTGTTCAGTTCTTCCACGAAGAACATGGGCTTGCACAGGCACCTCCATATTTATCAAGCGGCAGTGACCAGTCCATGCGTCGGAAAGTCACCGCTGACTGCCGACGGCTGGGCGTGGAGAGTGGCCACGAGGGCCTGTTGGTCATGATGGAAGGTCGTCCATAGTCGCAGACATTGTCAACCTTCACACCCTGCTTGAAGGGTCATTCGTGCAATACGGTCCAGGGACGTCGCGTCTGTGCCTGCAGCTCAAATGAGGGTTCCTCGCCAGCTTCACCACCGTATCCGCGCGGCGGCTTGCTTGGCAGGGACTTGTGCAGACATTGCCCCACGGCCCGGTCTGTCCCTACGAGGTTGTGAGCGAGCGGTTCGCTCGCTCCGCACGCATGACAGCCAAGCTGCGTCTGCGGGGCATCGCGCGACGCCGTCGCCCTTGGATATAAAACGGCTTTGGGTCGCTGCGTTCGTGCAGGCGAGCGGGTGCATCTTGAGGTCAATCGCCCAGGCGCACGTAGACGTGTCATGGCTGGGCCTTGGGCACCTTGCTTCACCCCCACGCCCTTCTTTGCATCCTGAAAGCGCATCGTACTCGCCGCGGCGTACAGTACGCCCGCTACCAGCTGCAACAGCTCGATCGCCGGGCTCGCAGCCTGAGCCAGGTGCGGTACACGGTAATCCGCCCTCGAGAGTCGTGCCTTATCAGTCTTCGGAAGTATACTCACGGGCAGCCTGATGGTAAAACGATTCGTTGACCTGACGGTTCGCAGAGCAACTGAAACATGCAGTGGCAAGGTGCAAGGTGCAAGGTGCAAGGTGTGAAAAGGCATCGCCACGGCCGCAATAGCGCTATCATATGCCACTCGTTGCGTCTCGGACAACCACGTTGCAAAGTTCCAGCTCGACTTGTTGCAGTCGCGACTCCTGCTCTTGTCTGCTGCCGCCCAACAGCCAGCCAACGGCACAGCTCCACAGCAGGAACGTTGCTTGATATGGCGTATTGGTGCAGTAACGGCGCACCCCATTTTATGTCGTTAACGGGGCCGAGGAGGCGCGCCAATGGTCCAGCTGGATACCTCAAGGTATTCGCACCTCAGCAAGAAACAGGCTGGCATGTTCACCTGTTCACTTGTCTCGTGCGTCAGATCTCTACTGCTGCTGCAAGGATTTTCTCTCAAAGTCATGGATGCAGATAATGCCCCGGGCTTTTTACCCCCTTTCCCTTGGCCTTGCCATCACATCTTGCGTTCCTATTTCCGTGACCTGCTGATGGGCCGGGACCTTCTGCAAGGCCATCTGGGGCCCGGGCAGGGGGGGCAGGGACACTTTGAAATTCACACTGTGCCCGCCCAAATAGCTGCCTGAAAGGGCTAGCGTCTGAGTCTCCGTCCCGCCCTGGTTTCCGCCAACAGTGCAGATTCCTAGGGCAGTCATTGGGCAAAGCAAACTGGCAAAGGAGCCCTCTCGTGTTCATCTGGCACCCGACAAGCGAAGAGCTTCCAGGCCTGCCTGCACGCTGCAAGCCTGCATTCGTGCGTGCAGCAGCCAACCTCATGTGCACCGACAAGGCGCGCATTCGATAACCAAACTTGGCAACTTGGCTCCGTCTCATTCGTGAAAGCTCCGAGTACAGGTACGTCTGTAGCCTGGGGGATGGGGGCCGAGGCTTGCAGCGAGATTACACGCGTCGTGCGGTATTCTACTCTCGCTTGGGTGATCGATTAAGTGATTAGGTGATCAGACACTGTTGGCTGCGACGACACCAGGGTGCTGTGTCACCCAATGCCGGTCCTTCAACCAGCGCAACAGGCAGCAAATATCATCTGTGGCACTTGAGAGAATCAAGATTGAGACGCCCGAATACCCTTACTTGGTACGACTTGTGCACAGTCTGCCTGCCGATCAGATGCCAGTGACATTGTTGTATAAGTGCGCCTATACAGGCTATCCACGCAACGGGGGAACTTTTGTGGCTCTACCTGATGCAGCTGCTGGGCTTGTAGTGGCCAGGGCAGAAGGAGCGCGGCTTCGGCTCTGGGCGCCTTCGGATCGTGGCCGTAAGGCAAGCTTGTACGTTGTATGTTACGCAGGCAGACGGGGCTTACACGAGCTTGCCAGACCACAGTCGATGTGCCCCATACTTGTAGGGATTGCGATTGCGATTGCGATCAAGACTCCGTACGTACCAATGAAGCAAACCCTCAGTGGTCGGTGTGGGCGGGCTCGTGCGAAAGGTGCTTGGAAGAAGCGAACCGGCAAGCCTGCGTTCGGAGCAAAACGGCAGATGATAATTGGATGCTAATTTTTATTGCGGCCCTTGCTGATGAGGAGGCACACCAGGTTGCCGGGGCATGCTCGTCCTGTGTGAGACCAGGCGCGTCAAACGTCCATGGATCGTGTGAAGGTGCAGAAATGACCTGTCGACGAGTATCAAGGTAAGGAGCTCCAAACGGTCTATCCAGAAGAACGAGGCTTCTCGAGTCAGGCACGTGAGACGCAGACGAAGGCTGGCCGAGCAGGTGCTCTTTATAAAAGGACACTGTCGCTCCGTTACATTCAGCTTGTCTGCTGGTGGATACAGGTAGAACAAGAGGCGCGAAAGGGACACTGGCATGCCGCTGCGCTGCTAGCTCCGCTGCGTTATCGGCAGCGGAAGAGGCCACTAGATGGCGTGCCGCGACCCTTGAGGAGAAGCACGAGTGTGTGTGGAGACAGGCTTGCGGTGGTGGTGGGCCAGACGTCAAGTTACCATTGCCAGCCAGGTGTGAGTTCCAAGGTGCTCCTTCACTCGTAGCGCACGCAGCTAGTGGCTCCAGCAGGCGCCGGCTGCCCTACGGAGGGGGCTACCTCGCCTGCGGCGGCGGGAGAGGCATACCAAGCTTTCCAGCCATGCTCCCCCTAGCACCAAGCTACCCGACCCCCTAAAAGCTGCCCTGTCTGTCAAGCCGCGCCCAGCCCCCTGCAGCTCTGGCGAGGCCGCACGCGGGTAGAAAATAGGAACAGGTCGTGGTCAAACGCCGTCCGAGACAAGACTGCAGGCGGCTCGAGGCTTGGACATTGATGAGGAGCTCTGACAGGCATGTCAGAGCCCACAGACCGCAGGCGGAAGCCCTCGTGGGGGGACAAAGGGAACGAGGGAACGGCTCAACGGCTCAGCGCGAAGTGCCCACTTGGCTCGTCGCATTTCATCCGCCTCTCGCCCCGTCGTCCCGGTTGCCTGCAGACGCGGACGACAGGACAGCTCCCCCCAAGCGCCAGGCCAGCCCAGTGCGCTGCAGTCACCTCAGTGTCTTGCCCTGCGCCAAGTAGCGTTGTTTGCAACGGGGACAGTGCACGGACAGTGCGCAACGGGGCTGACACCCATGCCTGCTGTGGGTGCCCCGGTCCCAGTTGGTCCACTCAGTGGCGGCCGTTGATTCGTCCCCCATTCCAGCGGCGGCTTTTCCACAGGCTGCCGCCAATCAGCGCGTGGCCGACGACCATTCTCGTCCACCCCGCCAGTGATACGAGTACACGCTCGCCCACCCTCTCACTCGCTCTCTCTGTCTCTTCGAGGTCAGCAGCAAATGCAGCAAGCACAGCAGCGGTTGCGACAGTGCCTCCCCCCAGCAGCAGAAGGCAGCAGCCCCCCCCCGATAATCTCAAAGGTCGCGCAACAACCCCGACAAGCACAAGCGCTATGCGTCAAGGCCGAAGCACCGGTCGCCGAACAAAGCAATAAAACCTGAGGTCGTACCTCGCCTCGCGTCCCTTCCGCTCACGCCCACCGCCCGCACACCAGACTCAATCCAGAAGAGCGCGCCCAACCAGGTCTCTGCGACACCAGGGCACCTCCCTCCTCTCCGCTTCGCAACGCCAGATCCAGTATAGATCCATCGGCACCACGCTCAAAGCAGTATCTCCACCACGTTGTTTGTTGCCTTTTATCGACATTGCTCGAGCTTCGACAAAGTCGACGACTCTGCGCTGTCCAAGTTTGTCGCAGCAAGCATTGTGCCGCCGCGCGTGCGCCGTCGATTGACCTTGGCCCGGCCCTGCGTTGCCTCGCCTCGCCTCTCCCTGCCTCCCTTCCCTTCGCCTGCGACACCAACCGACCCCGTGTCTGTGTCTGCCAGCGCAGCACCGCTATCGGGATCCCGTGAAGCAGCAATGGCCGACATCACCGACCAGCACGACCAGACGTCGCCGACCGACCTCGAAGAGTCGCACTCGGTCGGCAATGGCAACGCCGCCGCCGAGAGCCGCGGCATCAAGCGCCAGCGCCCTGCCCCGGCCGACGACGACGACGACGATGACGAGAAGGGCGGCCGCGAGCGTCGCAAGATTGAGATCAAGTTCATCAGCGACAAGTCGCGCCGACACATTACTTTCTCCAAGCGCAAGGCCGGCATTATGAAGAAGGTGCGTAAATGCCCGCCACGTCTCAATCCGTGAGGCACAACCCCCATTCGACCTGTCCCAAGCCCTTGGTCCCCGCCCGTCCCTCGCGCTCCTGGCGACACCAGCAGATCCGGCCTACCACCTCGCGATGCATCAAAGACGCACCCATTCTGAGCACGGCGCTAATATATGGTTGTTCAGGCATACGAGCTGTCCGTCTTGACGGGCACGCAGGTCCTCCTTCTCGTCGTGTCCGAAACGGGCCTTGTGTATACCTTTACCACGCCTAAGCTCCAACCGCTCGTTACTAAGGCTGAGGGCAAGAACTTGATCCAGGTACGCCATTGATCCCCTACGCGTTGGCGTTGTCGTTTGCAGAGCCTCCGCCTCCCCGCAAGCAATGCGTTTTCTTTTTTGCTTTCGTCCCGTCCCGCTTCATCCCGTCTCGCGTCACCTCATCCCCTACCGAGTCGCAACCTATCCACGCGGCGGCGCGGTGCAACCCCTGCCGCCGAGCGCGTGTAACGAAAGCTTGGCGCATTTCGCTTTCATCAATGAATCCTTTGCGTCGCCTTAGCTGCAACTTTACTGATATTGTCCGCCCAGGCGTGCCTGAACGCACCGGAGCCTGCAGCCGGCAACGAGAACGGCGTCGACGGTGGCGACCAGGTTGACTCCCCGGAAGAGTCTGCCGGTCAGCATATCCCTCCGCCGGGCGGCCGGCCAGGCATGCCTCCAAACCCCCATATGCCCGGCAACTACATGCCCAACATGCCCATGGACCCTCAACAGGCACTGGCCTACCAGAACTACGTACAGCAGCGCAACCAAGGCTACGGCTCGGGAATGCCGCCGCAGCCGGGAATGCCGCCCAGCAACCACCACCAGTCATAAGGGGGGGAGTGCTACAGGAGATGTGAGTTCGGTCGCTTATACCCGGCTTTCGATGCTCCGTGGGACGTCGTTGCGTGACTTTTGGCCACGCTCCTGGGCGATGCCATACTTTTTGCGGGGTCTGGTGATTTGGCGTTGATGACGTGCTGGTATGCTGTTTTCATGTTCGGTCTACATCTCTTTTCTTTTACACACCATAAAAATCTTCGCGCCGCGGGCCCTTGAGGCTTGGCCGCCTTCTTGGTCATCTCGGTTGGTACAGTGTCTTGTGAAGAGGTTACAAGTCGAGCCACTACCTTGGCCGATGGTACGAGCAATCGTTTCAGACGCGAGGACATTTTTATGAGTGCTTTTATTCTCCTGGCGGCTACACGCTAGAGCATCAGAACTGCATGAGGGGAGGGGTTGGCATGTGTTGATTATAAGGGAGGAGAGCCACTGCGAGGTCCTGGTCTGGGCGCGCGCCCTGGGAGTTGCCGGTGTGCAACACATTCTATCGATGGATGATAATGGCCACACATGAAGGCATGATTATTTGACGGCTGGAGAGTTTGAATGGATCTTGCGTATGACATGTTACGCGCCTCAGCGATGGACCCCTCTCAGGACAAGCCTCGAATCTGCTTTCTTATGTCGGCATTGTTCGATCGCTTTTCTATCGTTTCAAGTTCTTCGTTTGGGCAACAACGGAACCAGCATCGTTTAGGCTTTGGTGCATGGGCCACAGTTAAAGATGATGCGGGGTGTATGACAACCGTCTTCGTAGACAAAACGATTGGTTCTTGCTGCAAACTCGCGTTCAGAGACGCTGCTGGACAAGCATTAAGAGTGCCCCTTCCACTTATAGACAAGCGCATAGATCGCCGTTTGGATCGGCACCTGATGTAGGGATTCTGGGGAAGACGGCCTTGGCGAACGCCTTTCCTGAATGAGTAACCGGCGGATTTTAGAGATCGACGAACCGACAAAGGTAGCAATTGACGAAAGGAGATTAGCGATTATTGGAATAAGGTCGGATATTCGGCTGACATCACTAAAGACGTTTGCTTTTTTATAGTATTCAAAGATATGCGCCCGAGACACTGGGCTGCCTTGATATTTTCTTTTGGTGCGATCCGATGGGGTCGATGGCTGCATGAAGCTCAAGCGGACATGGCATCCGTATTGGGATGGAACATGCCACTTTGGGGGCGCATGTGACCGGAAAGGGTGGTTGATATTGGGGGACGAGACTGGATTGGGATATGAGGCTTTCGTTGGAGAATTGCTTTGTGAATGAGGTGGTGTCCGAGGTAGCGGTGTTGTCACGGTCGACTGGCCGTAGTGATGCCGCGGCTTTTGCGACGGGTCTCATTCATGGGATACCGGTTCGCGTGACAACGTTGGCCCTGGCCCTTGGCCGGCTGGTCAAAGGCACGATATCTGGGCAATTATGCCAAAAATGAATACAATCAAATTCCTAGGGAGCGATTCGGACTACATAGCTTCGGGTCACGACGTAGGGTGCTGGACATTTTGGATGAAGCGCAGTACTACAATCATCTCACCAGCATACTCCGACCTAGCAATAGTTTGACATATCCCCTAGCAGACTGCATACTTCAAAGTGCATGATTGCGAGCGCTAGCTAGGCAATGATGCTAAACTCGGGCATGCGGCGAGGCATCGTCCTACTCTTCAAGGTGCATCCCGGTAAGCCTCATCGAGAGGCTTCAGTAGACGTTGAGGTGCTGCCTCAATCAAAAGTACTCTCCAGTCATGAAGCTTACTACTATACCGCGCGTAAGCTGCATGCAACACCATGTGATCTCGTTGCATTGACTATACATGCGAATCCGCGACATATTGGCGGTACCCTTGGCGAGAAGATGGTGCCTTGGTGCTGCCTCTGGACAGATCACCTGTCAATCGGCCGTGCCCACGTGAGCCGTCTTAGCATCGTCGTGGCCATGCCGTCAGCCGTGTCTCATCAGGCTACCAGCAAACAGGATCCCCTGGCGAGCGCCTGTGGTGAGTATAGGCCTCGTTGCGATGACGTGGAATAAAAAGCATCGTGTCAAGGACGGCCTGTGGTGCTCACTGCAATATCGTCCTTGGTCAGCTGGCTGTGGAGCATGGACCCCGCGGGCGCGTTTGGCTATGCATCGCACTAGGCTTGGCGCTGAGCAGGTTTGAGAAGGTTTCCTCATCTAGCTGGGTCCAGAAAGTACCGGTACTCGAGCTACTTCCAGCACCGTTCACATTCGCCCATGTCAATGGCCTCAAAAAGTCACAACGGTTTGAGAGTGAGGCATGTAAAATCGTAATTTCCTATATCGTCACGTTCATCATTATTGCCTACTGCCGAGTAGACTATACCTCTAGGGTACATGCGCTTGTAACCCAGTGTGATGCTTGAAACCCCATAACGCCGGCGAGATGATTGCAAGACCTCCGTCTAATGCTGAATGCTGCCCCTCCAGACCCCATGCTGTCGTGCGGAAAAGGGCGAGTTTGGATCGACGTGCTTCAGTGCTCCATAGGCACGGAGCTGTAGCGACCGACGGCGAGACTTCCGATGAAGACACCGGCAAGGACGGACATGAAGTAGCCGACGTTCATTGTCATGACCGCCAACATGCTGCGCCGACAGTCAGCATCGAGTTCCAGTCAAGCAACCATATGAAGCAAAAACTTACAGCAAGTATCCCACACCAACAATGACAGTGTCCATGACAGCCCGGACGGGATCGACGCTGAACCTCCACGGCCGCACGATTTGGTTCTTGCGCGACACGACAAAGACGGTCTCTTCGATGCCGTTCTCGGACAGCGTCATCTGCTTGGTGTCGGCGTCGCGGGAGATATGCTCGGCGAGGGGGGTTTTGCCGTTGGCGGCAACGTAGCGGCGCTGCGTGTCGCGGTCGAGCCAGCGCGCCTCCTGCAGCGTCTTTGCCGCGATGAGCAGGCGCGCGACGACGGCCAGGACGACGAGAAAGATGCAGGTGCCGGCGTAGGCGCCAGCGCTGTTGGGCGTCCACGAGCTGGCGTAGAGAGGGGTGGCTGTCTCGGTCTGGAAGACCATCATCATCATGGAACCCATGGAGCTGGACGACGAGTTGTTGCTGCTGCTGCTGCTGCTGCCGCTGTCCATGGGCATGTCCATAGCCATGTGGCCTTCGTGGCGTGGGGGAAATGACATGTTTGCTAGGCGTTGTTGCAAAGGTCGAGTGCCTTGGAATAGGTGTGATTGTGCGTAGCAGTTGACTTGCTCGTGATCGGGTGAGGTTCGAGGTCTGTCCTGCGGACCTCGATCTCGAATGCCAATCTCCGCGCACCGCCGGGTAGATATACCAAGGCCTTGCCGCGAGAGTATTTGCGCAAGTTCCTCAAGGTTTCTTCCTGTCCCGTGTCGCAGCCCAGATGAATTCGAAACAAGCTCGTTTGGGTAAATGTGAGACTGGAGGACGATGTGTGCGACGAAACAATGCATGCAAGTGTTGATGTGAGGTCGTGTCCTGCGGGGAGGGGACACGGCGGGTTTTGTTTCCTCGGGCTGGTAACACGACCAACTGTCCCTTTTCGCCGCCGGATTCACGCTTGTGCATCAATGAATGGGCACATTAGCAGCAAGCACCCACCGAAGCCGAGCATTTGTGTTAAAAGATGTCGTGGGCTTGATGGTGAAATGGCCCCAAAAGACCCCGGTTTGTCGGGGGCGGCAGTGGCCGCGCAAGTACTGGTACTTGCGCAAAGTATTTACTTGCTCGCGGGTGGGGAGTTGGCACCTGGCCGATCTATCAGCGCAGGTAATCAGACTGGGGCTACCAGAATATCCATCTCCACCAAGACCCGCCGTAGATCCGGAAGCTCGACATCCGTCTTTGATAGCTTTCTGCCCGTGAAACAAGCGCCCTGTCTCAGGAGCATCTGCAAGGTCAAGACTCTGTACTTATTCGAAATTTCTCGACGCAGTCGACAAACGAGCATAGGCGCGTTGAAGCCGTCTCATGGGCGTACGGCTCAATGCCTCACGGTCTACCTAGGGCACTCGGGCACGCTGCATGACGCCGAGCACGACCGACCTCACCAAGAGTATCAAAAGCAGCATTGACCATGGACAATCTGGGTTTCAATCGCGGAATTTGTTGAAACCCTCATTTGGAGCCACGGAGCGCACACAGTTCGATTCAGAGTGATTCTGTGATGACTCCCATACGGACGAAGCAGAATCGTAAACCTCCCGAGGCCGTTCACCAGACTCAAACTCATGCTGATAGCACGAGCACGACCCCTCGACTACTATGAGTCCAATGCTCGCTGCAAGTGCAGCGCCAGCCGAGCTCAGAGTGGGATGGTGAGAAGCTTCCGGAGTCACGTCGCCGAGTCTGACTTCTGGGCTGGAAGCTCCTCGACTTCAATAGGTTTGGACATCAGAATTTGTTAATTTTATACGATCTATTACCCCGCCGCATGATGAGCTCGTGACAAACGCGAGCAACATGATTTGAGGAGCAGTCCATCTTGCGAGCGCCATCAGTCCAGCCCCATAATCGCTGTCGGCGACCTCAGCGAGGTTCTCCGGTAGAGGGGCGTCGAAGCCGTGCCATCTCGAGCGAGCGAGTGCAAGTGCCGCAGTAGTACTGCTAGTAGAACCGGAGTGGCAATCAAAGTATGTTTGGACTTGCAAAAGCACATTGCGACTTCAGTCAACAGACTTGGACTCGGTCCCGCCGAGGACAGCTCGTACGGGGCAACGGGTTTACTGAAGGAAATCTTGTACAACGCAAGCATTGTCAGAATTTACCACCAGATATCCCAGGTCATTGTTGTCAAGGTCATGACGAGCCCTCTGGATAGATTTGAGCCCAAGCCAAGCTCATTATGAGCTACTTTCAGCTCCATCGAGGCGACAGGTCTTTGTTGTTGGCAGTCGAGTAGGCGTGTGTTCTTGTTGATTTAGCGACCTGCCGAGGTTACGGCTCATCCCACCGCAAGGTGGTGATTCTATTGGAGCAGTTCAAGGGCCAGGCTCATACGCAACCAATCCCAGCTACAACTTCTTGTCACCTCGTCTCTGCTGCAATTTTGCAAGCACGCCGAAGATATATCTAGGGTCCAACTTCAACAGTCCTCCATGCTCATTCGACCATGGGAAAAGTAGGTTGCGCCGATGCAGCCCTAATTTCGTCTGCCATCTGTATCCATTACTCACAGAAGCATGTAACCTTGGCTTCTCGGCAGTTCGTCACGGCGAAGCCATGGTTCCCGCCGGTTCAGCCCCGCTTGGGTATTTTGTTGATGACTCCGATGACGGACATGTCAAAGAGCAGGTCCATTTCTACTGTTATTATATGGTACAGAGCGGTTGAAGAACAAGAAGTGTCCTCGGTTGCCATGTGTGTTCTTGACCACTGAAGCTGGGAATGCATGTAAAAGGGATCAAGAAGACGGCGTCGTTGGCTCTGGTAACACTCTCAATGTCGAGTCCATCCTGTGAACGTAAAGGTATCCGACTGATAGATTCGGTCTCGCCTTCGCCGTGCTTCTGTAAATGTGCAAGCGCATTTGAAGCAATGCAGCGACAACTTTGCATGATGGAACAGGGACAAGAACGAGCTTCTGGTTGCTTTGCTCACAACATTCTGGCCGTGAGACCATGCCACATTGCGAATTACCGTTCGCTTCGACGACCGCGAATACTGCCGAAGTGTTTTTTCTAGTGCTTCAGTCTTGATCCCTCCGCTTTGCAGGTGTACGTCAAGAATCCCTTCTAGTGCTAAGAGACATCTGACCTGAAATGCAGTCAGCTAGGTGTGTTGCGAGGTGTACAGGTCGACGTGAACCTATGGCACGATTTCTTTGCCTGAAAGAAGATCCCATGTTGGTTTTAGCTTCATCAGTTCCTCGACAGTCGAATATCTGCCCGCGGCGTTCTTCTCAGCCACGTAGGCATGAGCTTTGGGCTCGATTTCGGCCCAGTCCAACTTTGCCGTGCCAACGGCCATGCCATCTTGCTCAAGCCTGGCCAGCACGGCGGCGACCCACGAGCGGCAGCGCCAGCCCTCCTCATCCTGTACGAGTGGCGTGTTGCGGATAACGTCGACAAGCCGGCGTTCATCCTTAATCTTGGCGATGACGATGCGGCCAAGTAGGCTGATGGTCCAGCGCACGTCCTTTGTCTCGAGCTCCTCATACACCCAGCGCTCTTTGGCAAGGTTCTTGACGTGATATCTCATGCCACGGACTGCTTTACCGGTCTCGGACTTGGGTCCGACTAGGAACGCCCAGTGGTATCTGGGAGAGTTGGTGAGTCAAGTACAGGGCTCATCAGGAGGCTCGGTGACGGGGACGCTGTACCTGCGCTCTTCGCTGTCGAGGGTCCCGCTGGGGTATAGCGCCACGTAGAGTCGCTTCTTGTTGTGAACCATGTTAAAATACTTTGCTCGAGTAGCTGTGTAGCCAAAGACATAGGCTGACTGGCTGGCACTCACCCCTTTCAGGAACAGTTTACAGTCGAGTGCGGTGCCTGAACCGGCGGACCAGGCTCTCTTTTTTTTCTCTGGGGATGATAAAGTCTCCAAGCAACTTTGAACCGTCTGTCAAACGTGTTTGGCGTAAAATCTTCGCACGAAGCCATGGCAGCTGTTGTGCAGCCGTCTGCGACCGGCGTTTGCATTCGCGTGGGAGGGATCGAAATCGCAAACAATAGATGAACACAATAGTACTTGCAACAAGCATTGTCAGCATCTCAGCAAGCAAGTTCTCAGTGAACACGAGAAGAATTTCGTTTGTGAGCGGCCATTTGATCCGTAGGTATTGTAATGTGACCAGACCCTTGTATAGTGTTGGCCTTTATACGCTACCTCTTGTTCGTGCTGGCAAGGCACAAGTGTGATTAACGAGAACAGCCTCTTCAGGGAATGAACCTACTGTGTGCCCTCTTCAAGGTTCAAATCTGCTACATCAGGGAGCGAGTGAGTTACGCCATCAACTCGAAAGGAGAAACAGGACCCTACCGCAGATTCATGCATTCCGGTGTCTAGATTTGCCAAGAAAACTCAAGATCAAAACAGGTTCCAGCTTTTGATTTTAGCTGGCTTAGCTCCTGATCTTGGGGGTTTCTGTGCTGCCATCGGCTGGCTTAGTTGAGCTTTCGCGCATACAACCGCGAGTTCCGTCATGAACGTACACCGGGCAGCAATCAACACTTCGAAAGTAGAGAGACATGGAGGGTTCACATTATAAATACAGACAGCAAACGTGTTGTTCTACTACAAACATTGTACGCCTAGCTATTGCTCTTTTCACAACTGTCAACTTGAACAGAGCATATCCACACTCGTGAACTCTCTTGGTTCTAATTGGGAACCAGCCGTGTGGCACCACACATTCAGTGTGTGTCGGCTTAACTTTAGCTTAGGTACGCAATAGCACAGCTTCGCCGAGGTGGAGACACTGTTTTCTCTGGCTTTGTCTCGTCGCAGGAATACGGAGTAGAAGCAATTGAGATACAACGCAGGATTGATTATCGTTCATGATAACTACACGTCCATGATGCAACTGTTCTTTCCGCTGGGTTTGCGATCCCAGCAGGGCACTTTCCGATATCGCATCGCCTTCAGCAGCCAATCTCATGCCAGGCAAGGCGCCTCGAATCAACTCCACGCCCAACACGTCGCACACAACTGCCGTGCAACCACGCTACAATCACAGCCCTCTTCTTGCCCGGTCATCCCCCCCTCTTATCCGATCCAATTTAACACAGTCAAGGGCCAACAGGCAGTCCCATTTTGTCGGCTGCCAGTTCGTCCCGTGCTCATCGGGCCCGTCCCGTCCCGCAGAGTGCCGTCGGAATCCATGTATGGCCGCACAGACAAAAGTCAACAAGATACTATCCCCTCGAGATGGGCACGAGTTTCGTCTCACATGCACGCATTGGCTCAAGGCCAACAGGATTGGGACTGCGGGGAGAAATAGGGAAGGTGGGAGCGGCCCGCCACTGGGCTGGGTGTGTCCGAGGTGCAGGTATCCGAGAGCAAGTCTATTTTGACGACTGTGCAATTTCCTCAAGGCAGTTATGGGCTCTGAATGGGAGGTGTGCGGGCGTGACGCTACGAGTTGATTTTGCGTCGCACGGATGACTCTGGGTAGGGATGGGGAGCCAGGGGCTGGGATTGGGAATGTCTCGCCATGGGTCGTACGGATGTCGGCATGAAAAGGGGAGAATAGTTACCTAATATCAAGACAAAAGCGCAGCTGCATGGCTGTCATCAAACACGGAGCAGAAGAGACGCCGTCGTTCCGAGGGCGGCGCACACGGTGCACTTCGTCCCAGGCTCGTCCAGCCCCAACCCGTTACAGCAAAAAGAAAGGCGGCAAGTGAGCCATGTGCTTGTGGAGAAGCAAAGATGAAAGCCCAACGGGTTACGAGTATCCGTACTCGCGACGTAGCAGCGAATACGACCACGGAGAGGTCGTATTGAGCTGATGAGCGCGCACGAACAGGAAGCTTAACCGGGACAAGGTGCATCAGGGCGTCATCGGTACGACGAGCATCTCTTTCGAGTATCCATGGACCTGAGAAGGGCGACAAGGGCCCCACTCGCTGGGCGCATGGGCGCCTGGAGCGTACAAAGCCAGGTCGGCCCGGGCCTTGCAGCCAGCCACGGCTGAGCGTCGTTGCTCGTTTGGGACGCGGCCGCTGAAAAGCACCAGGCGCATGCGTAGGCTGTCGTTGAGCAGCCGCCGGCTCGTCGCCGCGATGCACGGGTGCAGGCGGCATCGCGAGGCTGGCTGCTGCGTACGAGAGTGAGAGTGCCAGATCGGGGTTCCATGATGAATCAATCAATCAATCAGTCAGTCGGTCGGTCACCTTGCTCCACAAGCCAATCAACCCATCTATCCATCAAGCAAGCAAGCAAGCAAGCAATCAATCTGGCAGGCTACCGATCGGCGCCGTCCCGAGCACAGTGACACCATCAGGGTATTCACCTCCATCGATATCTCGCGCACTTATATGCAGCCTCCACCTTGGGAAAAGCCAACAAAAGACACACAGACCATGCCCCTCCCCCCTCCTCCCCAGAGTGGATTCCCGCCACCAGAATCCTTCCGCCGTCAGGCCTCGCCCCATGTAACCCCTCCAAGCCTCCTCCCCACCCGCCCGGCTGCCTTTCCGCCCACTGCCGCCACTAGCGTCCAGCTGCTCGATTGAGAACTTCGTGCCTCCAATGTACATGTCTAAGAGTCGAAAAATAAATTCACGCGTGCGTCGCAACGCGTCAACGCCTGCTTCTACTTCTTGACATTGGCGGCTTCTTCTTCTTCTTCTTCTTCTTCTCTTTTCTTTTTGCTTCACGACCACAAGACTTGTGGTGGGAGAGCAATGACCACGCCCACGGTCGGCGCTCGTACGCGCAAGGCGTGCTTTTGCTCAGTGCGAAGCGAGTCATAACCACCTACGAGTCGTCGGCAGCCACACCACACTCACCCATCTCGTTCAACCCCAAGAAGTGGCAATGCATCTAGGGTCGTTGTGCACAATCAATCACCTAGCATTCATCCATGCCTCTTACATGTACGTTGCCAAAATCAAATTCAAGTGACCATGGTGCCACAAGCACACATGGTTGGCCCCTTCCAAAGGGATGTTTAAGAACACATGCAAACTCACCAACCTATTCCCTGTCTCCTCCTCAACGAAATCGTGTAAACAAGAAAAATTCTACAAGCATCGCACAAGTACAGTTGTCCCCATGCCCATGCCCCTTCATGATAGACCAGACGCAATGACACCCACCCCTTTTTGCCCTCTCGAAAAGGGGTCCGTCCATCTTTGCCCGTATCCAAAACTGGGCCAGCGCAATTACTCAAAGCCATTGCTCCCAAAAGGGGACCTTGTAACATCCGCAAACCTGTCTCCAGTCCGTACCGTGGTATCGAAACCGACCCAATCTTCTCCTAGTCAAGACAGGTGAACAGAGTACCATGCACCCCTCATCCCGCAAATGCGCAGTCCCGCGCATGCCCCCTGAAATTCGACCGAATGCGTTCGGTGCGAGGGGGGTGTACAACCCAGCCAAGTTCCAATACGCCGAATGCCCCGGTTTCCCAATCCTGTTGGTGCCTAGTTCGCCGTAGTCCGCCAAACTTCTCTCCTGTTGGTAGTAATCAAAAATATTTGTTTGGTGTTGCGTGTCATCGTCTGCGCGGTGCTGTTGACCCCGTGGCTTACTTCCATGTCTCTTTACGTCTCCTTGCCAACCGAAGAACGATCGTCATCCACATCACCGCCTCGGTCTCCCGCAACGTCGCCACCGGCAGTGTCGTTGACCTTGTTCTCGCAGCCCTTGACTAGGCGGTGTCTCTGCAGTACTGTTAGTGGGCTGTGCCTAAAGAGACCCGTCTTTCGGATTGCCATGGGGGGCACTGACCTTGAGAGCGTCCTTGCGCGAGAAGCTCTTGCTGCAGTAGTTGCAGGGGAACGGCTTGACTGCCAGATGAATCCTCTTGTGACGCTTCAGGTCATGGTTCCGGCTAAACGACTGCGTACATTGGTCGCACTTGAAGGGACGCTCGGACTGCTGCTGGGGTTGGCTGTGGTGGCCGTAAATGAGCGGATGGCCGCCATACGCCTGCTGCATGCCCATGCCCGGGATGACAGCCATTTGAGAACCGGGCTGGTGGATGTTGGACATGACGGGCCCGTTCATCGTCTGCGGCATGTGCTGATAGGCGCCGTACGGCCGGTAGGACCCAGGAGGCGGGCCCATCGCATGGGGAGGCTGGCTGGAGATGGAGCCCATGCGCTGGGATCCCGGGCCCGTGCTCGTTGGCGATTGCTGCGAGTGAGACGCGTACGAGGGGAAGCTGGACTGCTGCGGCGTGCTCGACACGGAGTAGTAGCTCGGATTGCTCGGGGGTCTCGTGTGGGAGTAGGGGTCGACGGGAGCCGGCGCCGTTGACGATGGGGGAGGCTGCGAAGAGTTATGGCCCGTTAGCATGGCGCCGCCGTGTGAGCCTTGGCCGGGCGACATGTTGTGGTGGCCGTCCTGGCCGCCACCGCCGCCGCCGCCGCCGCCGGGAATGGGGGTGCTAAACGTCTGATGCACGCTCTCGTACGGTGGCGCCGGCAGTCCCTCACCTCCCGTTGCGGGAGACTGGGAGCTTCGCGGATTGCCGAAGCCCATGTTGGGTTGCTGCTGGTGGCCGTACATGGAGGTGCGTCCGCCGTAGGGAGACTGGCCCAAGGGCTGCTGGGCGTGCGTTGCAGAGCTTACATGGTAAGATGAGTTGTTGGGCGTGGGCCACCCACCGTGGACCTGGCCGCTGTATGTGTACTGCATGTTTTGGTGAGCCTGCGAGCCCTGCGAGCTGACAGTGTTGACGCTCGACAGGCTGGGGCTGAGGCCGTCGCCGGCTCCTGGAGACGAGGTCAGAGACCCGGAAGACACAAAGCCAAACGGAGACGAAGAGCGGGGGACGTGGTTGGTGAGGAGGGCCATACTGGGAACTTCTGAGGCGTTGGGAGGAGGAAGAGAGAAGGTTGGCAAGGAGCCTGCAGCCGCACGGCGCGATGAGAAGCTCGAGTTCTCCATTGCGCCAAATCGGGAGGCTGAACCTGGTTCAACAGCTAGCCAGTAGACAACCTTTTCCCCGTCCTGACCGTTGACAAAAATGCCACGAGGCGTTCGAGTCGGATGTTAGTTTCAAGCACTGTTGTCGGCGCTGCGTCGATGGGTCGACGAGATGTGTGGCAAAGAAGCAGCAGAGGCAAGATGGAGGCGGACGTGGATAAGCGGTTGGTACAATGCCGTGTAGCACTGGCTGGGATGGCTTGCCGAGCAGCTGGGGTGCAAGGTAGCAGGACGAGGACCGGGTCTGCTCAGTTGCGGTGGTGGTAGAGCAGGAGTAGACGAGGCGGGTGGAGGTGAGGGTAGTAGGTTTGTGTTGTCGCGCGCCACGCTTTGTCGTCTGGGCCCTCGGGCAGCAACGGGTAGAGCCGTACAGTGCAGAGCAGGGCAATGCCAGATGCAAGCGATTTGGTTGATGCTGTTCACGCCAAGGTCGTTTGGCTGTGTGGTGCAATGGCGATAGCAGCTGCTCCCCAGGGGAAGAAGAGAGGATGCAGAGAGGAATTCCAGCCGTTCGCGGTCAGTTGCAAGGAGCAGGAAAAAGAGGCTTGCAGGTCACTCAGGTCGTGGCTGCTGGCTGACAGGAGGAGTGTCGAATGGGTATGGCTGGGTGTGTATGGGTGCCTTTCCGGGAACGGCGTCTGGAGGGGCTTGACGGTCGACGTGTAAGGAGCAGGGTCGGCCCAAGATGGAATGGATGGATTCCACGTCGCTGTCTCCGGCAGTCCCTGAGGGTCAAAATAAAGACGTGCGGGCGCAAAGCTTGTCTCTTATTATACGCCTTTTTTCTCCGGTTCGCCGTGCCGCCACTGGTAGAGGTCAGGTCTTGCGCCTTGGGTTCGGCGCAATCAAGCGAGAATGGAGCGACGAAGCGGGCGAGTTAGGTGCCGTCTCCTGCGCTCTGTCGTCAAGATCCAAAGCTTAAAGGCTCAAGAGCCCACTTGCGCAAGCACGAGCAAGTGAAGCGAAGCGCGGACACCACCACCTTGTGCGCAGCTGTGCTGGCTGAACTTCCCAAGATGCTGCAATAGGCACAGCGCCGCGCGTCTGCCTGCCTATCAGCTGCAAGTGGCCGTCGAGGTCGCCGTCGCTGTCGCCGGAGAGTTGTAGTGAAGCCAAAGAAGGGCGGGCTGAGGTCAGTAATAAGGTTTGTCGGGCGCTTCTCGACCTTCTCTCAGCAGGCCTTCAAACTATGCACCCGTGTACGAGTGCTTGCTGCGGTCTGCCTGTGCTCGACGGTGTCGTTCACGGATGGCGTGTGACTGTCCTTCTTGCGTCTGTCCCTCTATCTCTGCGCCCCGACCGAAGGAGAGCAATCGCCAATGTATATATCTCTCCCCATCACCCTCTGGCGCGCTTTTCGTAACCCCGGGGGCCTTGTATGGCTCCCCCTCGGGGTACAGTCTGGCCCACTCGCAAGTTGGCAGGCAATCTGCTCTTGCGCTGGGGGTGCGTCCTTTGAGTTAGCGTCTTGGATGGGGCAGAACATGGCATGGCATGGCATGGTTTGGCAGGGCATGGGCTGCGACGGCATCTCTAGTACGGACTTCTCCTACGGAGTACAGGCTACGAGTAGGTACTCCGTACGGCCAAGTGCGCAGCTAGAGCGCACGTCGGACCCAGAGAGCCAGACATCCATGACAGCCAGCACTACAAAACTACTAGCTCGGAAGGGCTGAAGAGGACCCAGCGATGGCGACTCGACCGACCAGGGGGTGGGCTGGCCCCAGGCCTGGACCTGGACCTGGGCCTGGGACTGGGACGAGGCAAGGCAGCTGGGCCTACGAGTATGTACCTGCTGGGATTGGGATGGGATGGGATCGTCGGGGATTGGATTGGATTGGGGAGGGGGCATGGGGTCTGCAAGAGGCCAAGAGTCTGCTGTGCTGCAGGCACAAGACACCCAAGACACACACCGTCTGGCACCTTCTCGCCTCCAGCGCAAGAACGCTCTCGGCGGATGGTGCTCTCGACGGGTCCGGGGGGGTGTGGGAGACGCAGAAGGGGGGAGGAGGCCATGGTGGATGGATGCCCACTCCAGCGCTGGGGGGTGTGGACTCGGTGGAGAACTCCCCTCCGCTGGGTTGATGGGACGGAATCAGCCACCGAACGGGCAAGCCTGCGACCACCCGAATCATGACAGACGCAGAGCCAGAGGGTGATGCGTGCTTGCCGCATCTCGTGCGCGAGATTCATCGATGCGCGGACGGGGAGAGGAATGCTGCGCAATGTCTCCCCTTCCCGCGGCAGCCCCATGCTGTGTGTGTGCATACATGCGACACCGGAAGAAAAGGAAGAAACCTGCCTGGAGCTCGTGCGAAGAACTTTCTTCGTACGAGTCCAGTCGGTCCGTGGAAGGGGTGGCAGGATGAAGCATGCCTGACTTGGATGCCCGTGTACGAGTACTTCGTATGTGCGCGTACCTTATGTAGCAGGTTTGAACGTACCAGGACGCAGCTCGTACGCTGGCTCGCCCCCGGAATTCGTCTGGCCCCTCTTCTCGCGCTCTCGTTGTCGTCCCTACTCGTACATTGGCAGTCTCGCGACAAGGAAAAGACCACGAATTCACGCCGCGCTGATCCGGTATAACTGTGAACCGCCTGCAAAGGGCAGTGGTGCTCGACAGACGCGCAGGCCCGATGCGACACGAAAGCAAGCCAACCGATGCATCTGCGCCTACATCTACGAGAGGCGGGTGGCAGAGGCGCACGTACGCACGCACTCTAGCACGCGTTGGCGCACCCTGTGCCTTGCCGCACGCCTCTCCTTGGCTGGCTGGCGACACCCGGGAACGCAACGTAGATGCGCCGCCCGAGGCAATCGAGACTAGGCCGGATGGCTGAAGAAAGTCGGCCGTGTTGCCGACCAAGAGACAACAGGATCAATAAGCTCGCGGCCGCTGGGCACATTGAATGGCTGGCTCGTCAGTGCGAGGACGAATGAGGAATGATGGCAGCCAGAGTCAGCCGTGAGCCCTTCGGAGACACGCCTGCAAGAGCCCGTCAGTCAAATATCCGAATTCGACGTCAGAGCAGACTTCGACCAGGGTGTTGCAGCGCGTGTAGCCATTCGAAAGCAGCGCATCTCACTTCGGCTCCGCTCAGACAGTCAATCAACTTCAACACTGGCCGGCACGGGTATGCAGCTTATTAGACATACCGTCTTGCTGTTCTTCGCAAGGCCCTTGGCCTCACCGTGGTAGGTATTCAGGAGCAAGGGTGAGCATGAATGTTATGGAAGATGAGAGACAAGCGGGAGGAATACCCATGCCAGGTCGTGCCGACCTTTCCCTTCTTGGCTCTGAGCATGCTGCGCACCAAAGCCCGTCACCAATTCACCATTGTCATTCCGCGCAGCGAGACTGAGTCCAGGATGGCCTTTTCATTGTTCCTGACAAGCCTTCATTTCAGGTTCACAAGGAATACCTGGGCCGCTTGGCCGCGAAGTAGGTCAATATTACTGCCCTGTCGGTAACACTTTTCGTTGATACCTTGTCTCAGGCCGGAAGAATCTATGAGAGAGAGATTCAACGTCATCAAAACCAGCCTACAAATATCCCTAGACCGAATTACATCAACAAGCGGTAGAGACAGGCTGAACCTGGTCTTTTGCCAGATCGGCCCACTGGTGCTCTCGAACACCTGGTCTGTGTACGAGAAGCGACCGTACGATTTGAACGAGCGTATCAACTCGGCTCCGCGGGTCGCGTTCAGCGTGATGTGCAGCACACTCGTCGTGCATCATTCTTCTGAGATCCCACGGCCGCTCCCCTGATACAGCATGTTCTCCCGAATCACCATGATTGCCAATATTACTGTGCAACCTGTCATCCGGGCCGGAGTCTAGCCTTTATCTTTAGCCCGCAAGGGGGAAGCTCACGAGCACGAACCCTGCTGCTGCTGCGTGGCTCCATCGCGCTACCACACCCCTCGAACGGACCCTTGCCAGGTCCCTCGTCGCCAAACGCCATCCTGTCAGCGCCGGCACCAGTAACGGCCCCGTGGGCGTTTTCAAGCAGATGCCCCAGCGCCATCAGCCGCCGCCATTCACGGATAAGCTCAGCCATGCCGACCCAACACTTGGGAACATGGAGTGAGGCGTTTATAGCCTCAGCCGCGTGCCCTGCCAGACTAGGCTGTCGCCAGGAAGTCGGGGTCCGGTGTAGCAGCCCGGCGCTCAAGTCGCGACAGCTACAGTATTATGTTGCAACAGTAAAACTTCCGACCGGAATGTCATTGCAGAAAGGAGGGGTGTGCGGAGCACATTTTTGCGCTCTTTTCACTCGTTCACTATGCTCACCTCCTCGTCAATTTTCCCACCGGCTGAGTGCAAAATAATTGTCCCCAAGGAGCTTCGGCAGCCTTGGTTCAATGCGGCTAGTAGAGTCAGCTCAGGCCCCAAATACACCCCATGGCATACACGCGAAATGATCTGCTTCTGGGGGAGCCTGGCTCGAAGCACGTCCCTCAATACAACTTGTCGTCCCCTGTTGCGTTATTGTGCGACCAAATCTGCCTTCGAATAACGCAACGTTGTTCCCACCCGTACGACTTCCCCGTATTCCACGTTGTATCTAACAGCGCCTGATGGGGCCTCCGTTCTGAGGATGTGTCTGCTGTTGGAGAAGTCGGCTCGCGACGTAGTGCCATCATTCGAGCTGGCATAGTTGTCCACTCAAGCACCAGCGAGACAATCGATGGCCGAGGAGTCGGGCGCCCAGAGTGGATACCTTCCCACGGCGACCCGCACGAGTCCAGGAGTCCACGAGTCCAGGACCACACCCACCTCATCGGTTCGTTGAAACCAGGAGCCTTGAGTCGCTCGCTGGCGGGCATTATCGTCCGCTTCTGGGCTACGTTATTCAAAGGGGGTGAATCCTCTGCATAGCACAGAGGTGTCCGCCCCCGCAGCTGAGAGGCTCCTTCAGACGATCGAGTCGTGTCCAAGGCCGGACGTTCGCGAACAGGCACGGACTTTGGCCCATTGGGGCGCTCCTTTCCAGTTTTCTGCTAGTATGCGGGATCGGTCACGCCGCCCGTTCGCAAATGGAGGAATCGAGGTGTAGCTTCCCTTCTCATGCTTCGCTTTCGCTGATTCGGCAAAAGCTGGAAGCTGGTTGTGTCGGCCCTCGAAGCTTGCAGCGGCCTGTCTCTCTGTTGCCGTTGGCCCTCGGCACCTCAGGCACTATGGTGACAGGTCTTATGCGTGCTTCGTTCCCTGTGGACGCGAGTCGAGGTTTTGCTTCAAGGGAATACTTTGTAACGCCCACCAGCATATCGCGAAGATGTCTTCAAGAGCTTGAGCTAAATGTGTTGCCAGCGGGCTCCTGCCACCGTTACACACAAAGTCGTCACGGCACTCTCGCGGAGAGCCTCGATCACCCCCGGGTGACGATCTTGATTGCCTTTCGTCTTTAGTCCAGATCTAGTGAGCAAATATGGAGAGGGTCAGCTCCAGGCCAATTGCCTGCCGGACCCGCGCTCCAGCTGTGCAACGGACGAGGCTGGGATGGCATGGACGTGTTCTGGAAATGGCTCATATGCAATTGTCTCCTCTGTTAGCACAAACTCGTAGTCGCCATTCGGTCATCGGATGCCACTAGGATGCGTCCATGGTGGTGTGCGGTGCATTGCAGGTGCTGCGGGGATGCCAAATATATTGGCGCTGGAGGTGGAGGGGTGTGCTGTTGGACAAGACTCCTACGCATTTTCAGGTCCGCCTACCCGATATGATTCCAGTCGCTGTAGATGGATTGAAGAGTGTGTCGGCAAGCCCGTTACATGATCATCTGAACGACCTTCCTGCTCTGGAAACCAGGGGGAGTCCGCGAAAGAGAGAATTTCAAGAGGCAAGATCGGGTGAATCTGAGATCGAGGGTGAGAAGCCGGCTGCGTAAGACGCGCAGCGTCGACATCGATGGTGAGTTTGACAGGGCTGCGGACATTAGCCCGCAAACCCTGGGGCCTAACCTAACGTTAGTTCCATTATTTCCCTCGGGCATTGTGCGTCTCAGGGCTCATGGCCAACGTAGTCGTAGGCACCTTGGCATCCTACTGTAAGAAGCACGGAGTGGCATGTATACATGCACGCCGTTGATTGCCGGCATGCGCCAGGTTCCTTCCCCACAATTGCCGTGGTGTCGACGACGGTCCTGGCTGCGTAACAGCCACCACGGCGAGCGTTTGCCGCTCCTCTCGTTGACGTGCACGCCATCCCCGAATAAGGAAGGGCGGTGCCGACATGACAAGCGCTCGTAGCGTGACCGTGCGACTGTGGTTACCCGCCCAAGACGGTATGTTCCGCGCTGCGGCTGCTGAGGCCAAGCGACGCGGACGCCTCCTCCTCTGCCTCAGCCGCCTCACCCGTGGTAGCTAATCAAAAAGGGGGTTAAGAGTGGAGTGAGCCTTTGTCCCAACCGCGGGGAACCGTCGACAGTCCAGGACAATGCTGGGGGACGCTGCAAAATGTGCCTTTTGAATGTAAGTCCCGATGCCGTTGTGTCGGGGCGCCGATCCGGTACGGCACTTGATGAACATGCTACCGAGTAATGAGCTCGCGGCTACGGAGATACGCAGACATAGCGCCAGCTCCAGGAGTCGCAGGTCGCTATGGGGCGTATCAGATCGACTGACGAATGGTTGATGCCCAGATCCGGATTATCACCACCTTTACTAAAGTCAGACGTATCCCGATACATTTATAGCTAGAGTGTCGCCGACCAACGAGGTTTGGGTCGTATGCCGCGCGTGGCTGCGTCCCGTTGATGGCGTCAATTGCGGCGTCGGCACTGGCTGGAGTGCGATCCAAGGGCCGAACGACAAGGTCGCGTCAACTTAGAGGACTCCAGACCGCGAATCTTTCAACATCGGCCACGGCAGGCGGCCTCGCAGTGGCGCAAACTCAAAAAGCTTAGCATAGCTGTAGGAGTCCCTTAGCTGAGGTGACTCTGGGATGGGATCCAAATGGGCCTTGCCCAAGCTCCTTCTCCGGCTCTGGTGAACAACCAGTGGTAATTTGCTGGGAACTGATAACGATGTGCTCCGTATGCTTCGCAGCATCGACGTGGACGCAATTCGGTCGTCGTGTTTCGCGGTAAGCAGAGCATCCATACGTTTGAGCCGAGTGACATCCGGTCCCACTAATGGTCAGCCCCATGCACTGATATTGAGGCTTCGGAATCCTACCGCCACCACCAGCAGCCAACGCTAAAGAGGGCATGGATGGCACGGCGTCCCTTGTATCTGGGGTTTGGCGTTTTGAAAAGCAGCCACAACGATCGCTCGCTGCCTACTCGTACATCCTGCATCTCTATCGAAAAGACTGAAACGGCAGCCGTAGTAGGGCTGCCTCCAGCGGCAGATCTTCGGTGCGCAGGCCGCCATGGCACAGAGGGCGGACATGGTCAACGGATTTTGTGTTGAAAGTGTCGGCTGGCTTCACTGGTTGCTTCTACTGCAGAATAAGACCCAAGATCATAGCACAAACGAGAGGGCAACCAACGCGCGGCCAATCCCAGTCATGCGGACTCCCCAGTGGGTGTGGGCTTTCGGCACAACGAGCTGGAGAAGCAGCATGCAAGATACAGATAATGCTCCGCAGTACTCCGTCCTCCGTACGACGTAGCGCATGCTCGTAGCGAAGTACGCGCGTTGGGCCGGTCGACCGGGATGTGGGCTCCATCGGAGACTTGGGCCCGCCAATGTCGTTGGTGGATATCCGCCGGAGTTGTTCGCAGTGCAAGTCCTGTAGCAGCAGCCAACAAGGTCGACAATACCTGTAGACGTCTTGGCGCAGGAAACTCAACTTGCGGGTTTTACCTGGGAAGCTGTCCTGTAGCTGATGATGGCTGCAACTCGCGAGGTCGAGGACTCTGTGCAGTGACAGCCTGACAGCCTTGGAGGGAAAGTCACACCGCAGAGTGCAAACCCCTGCAGGCGAGCTGAGGCAAGTGCGCTCCTGCTTGGGCAACCTGTGCGGTGCAGAACGCAGAGCAGGAGCAGCATCAGCATCTTACTCGTGCTCGAACAAGTAAGTGCCCTGACGTCGCTGCTGCCAAGACCTACGACGGTTATGTCTTTCCGGGCAGAGAGCGCCAAAGCCAATGCCAAGGCTGGAGAAGCTCAAACACCGACCTTAGCTTACCTATTCATGCTCCATTGTCCGAGCTCCCAACCCAGGAATCAGCTCCGTCCTTTCTAAAGACGACTTGTCATGTGTCTGCTTAGGTGCCTTGCACCTTGTTCGCCCACTCGTCTACTTCGCACCTGTGCCACCCGACGTCTGGTTCGTCCGGACGGCTACACAAGAGTCTCATGAGATCCTAGATGAAGCCCGCGTCGCACGGCGGAGGCGGAAGCGCCGAGGTATGTACCAGGAAGGACCGTCGACCATTTTGCCTCGAAGCATCTTGCATCGTGGTTCACTGACGTGGAAAGGCCGTTGTCCGACCTGCTCGTTACCCCCTAACCCCTGGCCGTCGACGGGTGCGGCTACGCCATGAGCACCGAAGCACGGAGTTGGAGCGAGCGCTCTCCAGTAATTTCGTGGTCCAGCACTTGGCTGCATGCTCTCGAGGCTCGGGCCCGTCCTTGGTCCTCGGGGCCGTCTCGGGAGCATCGCTGGCCTGTAGTCGGACGGGGCATGACCCCAAGGAGGTATGGTGCGTGCAAGTCTGTCGGCGCAGCAGGTGCTCCGTACGGAGTACGGAATACTGTGTACTCTCTTCTCGTTCGGACACAGGGCACTGCGTAGTCCCAGGCCACTGGAAGGCTTGAGTCAATCCAATTCGGTCATCCTCAGCGCAACGGCTTCCTTGCGGGGGGGTCAGTTTGCCTCCTCATCAAAAACCGCGGCTGAATGCGAACTCGGCGCTATCTGCGACTAGTGCAAGCTGATCACGACTACCAGCTGCGACCTGGCCTGGCCTTGTCTTGCGGGTAGCTGCCCCCAACGATTCAACGCCACGACTCTGTTGCACGAAGATGGGGCCGTGGTGGGCTTCGTCTCACAACCATCCTGGATGGAGCAAGACAGGTCGCCGCTGGCGTCGTTCATTGGAGTCGGCCCAGGCTTGCCAAGCTAGCGATGCTGCTGCGATTCCGTTCCCTCGGGACCAACAGTCGACCCAGAATCGTTGGTGTTGCCCCAGGCGGCCAGGCCCCTGTTGCCGCCAGCGCCAGCGCCAGCGCCAGCCTGCAAGGATATCCTCCCCGGTTTCTGCGGCTGTTCGTTCGCCCGCCCCTCCTTCGTCCCTGTTGGATGGATTGTGGCAAGCCTGCATGATTGGCATGTCGTGCAACATCGGCGACGACGTTGGATGGGGACTGCACGTCCTCCACACGGGCCCTCCACTATCAAATCTCATCTCTTGTCAGCTCCTTGTCCCGGCCACACCTTAACCATGCCGACACTGCCGGGTCGTGCGTGGCCCTAAACCGCTGGCGTTTACTAGGACGATGTGGAGGGGAGTCCGTCTTCTTCTGGAAAGCGGCGACCTCGGCTCCCAACACTTACACACAGTCTCTCGACAGTATCAGAAGTCTGGCCAAACACAACGAGAGTACTGCGACCGGTCAGGCGCAAAGAACTTTTAATGTCACATTTACTGTGGTAAAGCGACCGAAAGCCCCTCCTCGCACGTGGAGTGGCGTCTGGGCCTGGCTCCTTGGTCTCGCAGGAGGAGCTACATGGCTACGACGGGGATGGGATGGGCCTCCGGGTTGGGGGGTCGTTTGACCCGCTTTGAAATCTCACGTCACGATCAGGGGCCCAGTGAGGAGGCTGCCGTGAGAGGCTGCAGTATTCATGCTGCAACTCCTGTTCTGTCTTTGATCACTGGCTTGATCTGTTAAAATATGGTGCAGGAAGAGCAACGGATATTTCCGTCGTTCATGGTCCGCACTTTCGACGAAGGCACAGAGGCCGACGTGGAACGCGGCGTGAAATCAGTGGGCCGCGGCACGCCATGCGCCTCTCCAAATGATGATCTCCTTTTCACTGCCGACGCGGGAAGCCCATCACATCCGATCCTTGCGCCGATCTTCTGTGAGAAGGAATGCTCGCACGAGGTACTTTATGCACAACCAGAAGCCAGGTTTGCCAACTTTCCGTACCCTCAGCCCAGGGAAATCACTCATGCAAGGGCAAGCTGCTCGTAGCATTCCGCGCTCAATGTTTCATTTTCCAACTGAGTCCAAGCGGATGGCCCTAGCAGCCGTTGATCAGTACAATATGCAGCATTTTAGTCCGTACATGCGAAGAAATTTCGAGATTCAACAGTCTCGTCCCTACGGGCCAGAAAGCAGAGATTACTTCACGCGCTCCGGTTTGCTCGCAGCTTGGGCGGCCGTTGTAGGCGAAGAGGAACGAAGCAGCAATACCACATTGGGCCGAGAAGCATGAATCACATCGCCGTCGCAGATGACCAAGGTAACATTGAGCCTGCGTGCGCTACGATTATTGCTTGCTGCATTCATGCATCCGTGTCCGCTCTCCATCCGGGACATTTACCACGCGAGATCGACGAGCGCGGCGGCCAAACCGCCTCCCCCGAGACAGACATTTGCTCTTCGACAATGGTGCCCGACTGCACTGCTAATCCGCGTAGACGGAGAGCTTCGTACAGTCAATATGCGGCTGCGAGCAAAGTTCCCTTAGCTCAGATACAGTATTGGAGCCGGCATGCAGACATAAGAGCAGACCTCTCAGACGCGACCTCAACGCAGCAGAGCCAGTCCGCTGTCGCACGCCCGTCCCAGCTGGCGTCATATTGCAAGGGTCGTATGTAAGTCTTTCGGAAGGAAAGAAGCGGTACGACCAGGGCAGACAGGGTGTGTGCGTGCCGTCAACTTGCAAGTGCCCGTTGTCGTTGCTTTTGGCTTCCAGCGAAAACCCGCCCTATGCATTAGAGCCTTTCTTGCTTTTTCCTGCCAAAGCCATCCAGGAACGTTGTCGGTGTCTGATACTGGCCATGGCTGGTCCCTGCTAGGGCCCTCGTGGCAGGGTTTCGTCGCCTCTTCCGACTGACGGCTGCAGGCCAGGCCAGCCGTTTGTGCAGGCGTTCTTTAGCGCTGCGCCGAGACCACCGTCTCCGCCGCATCGTCGCGGGCGCGCGGCGTGTGACGGGCGTCGCCAATCCGGCAGTAGCAACTACATACTATCGAAGAGTCGGGGGGGCGGAGTGGACTCGGGAGAGGCCCCGGCATAAGGGGGGAAATGACCATCTAGACTCCCTTTCATACGAGTACGGCATCGCAAGGTGGATGTCGTGCCATCGAAGCTGGAAACGCCTGGCTGCTGCTAGGACCGCGAGGGGTTTCGAGTCGTGCGGCGGCTCTCGTAGTTGAACAGCGCGGCATTGTCAACCGAGGCTGTCATGTGTCGGTCTCTTGTGCCACTTATCACTTGCGTTCCGGAATTCCGAACCTCAAGCAAGCAATACCGCCTTCTCCCTGTAGTTGTTCGTAAGCCGCATCCGGCGACTGGCAGAATTAGCAAAGGACGACGCCCTGTTTGGGCTTGTCACAGGCTTTCGCTCAGGGACCAAGCCCCGCATCCTTGGTCATTGAGGTAAAGTGACAGAACTGAGGCAAACACGATGAGGGACTTGCGATGGGCGGTTTGATAATCGCTTTTACTCACGTACAGAGAAGGTACCCTCTTACATCAAGTAGCAAAAACAGATGCCATCCAAATCAATCTCGACTGGTCAGCTAGGGCATAACCTGGCACCAAACGGGGCATCATCCGTCTCAACCGAAACAAACAGCTAACAAGTACTCCAACGTTGCAGGGCCATGGCACGAATCGAAACACGCAAATCCTTGCTTCAAGTTCACTATCCGTCGTTACAGCTTAGACGCCGAGCGAGGGGATCCAACCTGCGTGATCTCGTCATACAGCAACCTGTCACGCCGTCAGCATATCCATCCTCGTCTCCTTTTTCATGCACTATAGAAGGGGGTGAGGAGGGGGCGGGTCATAAACTCACGTCGTCAGGAAGTCGGCATAGTCTTCGCCTGTGACCTGGCCGGCAAAGTATTGCGCCGCCAGATGGAACTTGTTGCCCTTGGGCGCCTTGGCCGAGAGGCCGTCGGCGCACTCCTTGAGGAGCTTGAGGGCGTAGGCTTTGTCAACCTTCTTGCCCTCAGCGGTGGAAACGCCGTGCTTCACCCATTGCCACAGCTGGCTTCGGGAGACCTCGGCGGTAGCAGCGTCCTCCCTAGTGTGTGCATATTAGCAAAAGAGTTCTCAAGTAGTCAACCGAAGCAGATCGCATTTTCCATGGCTCTAGGTTGCCGCCTTTGGTTTTGTTTTTTGATTTTCCCGTAGAGGACTGAGGTGGTTGGATATGACTTACATGAGGTAGTTGATGGGCACGCAGCCGACACCACGGACCCAGGCCTCCATGTAGCCCAGGCCAATGTTGATGTTCTTCTTGATGCCCTCTTCAGTGATGCTGCCGGGGACGTTCATGTTGAGCAGGTCGTTCTGGCCAATCTGGACGTCCTCGCGGCGGATGAAGAGCTGGTTAGGGGTGGGCATGTGCTTGTTGAAGATCTCGTTGGCGATGGCAGCCAGGGCCGGGTGGGCGACCCAAGTGCCGTCGTGGCCGGCGCGGACCTCACGAAGCTTGTCGGCGCGGACGCCCTCCATGGCCTTGTCGTTGGCCTGCTTGTCGTCCTTGATGGGGATCTGAGCCGCCATGCCGCCCATGGCGTGGACACCTCGCTTGTGGCACGTCTGAATCAGCAGCTTGACGTACGACTCCATGAAAGGCACCGTCATGGTGACGGCGGAGCGGTCGGGCAAGACAAAGTTGGGGTTCTGGCGGAACTTCTTGATGGTGCTAAAGATGTAGTCCCAGCGGCCGCAGTTGAGGCCGGAGCTGTGGTCGCGCAGCTCGTAGATGATCTCGTCCATCTCAAACGCGGCGAGGATGGTCTCAATGAGGACGGTGCCACGGATGGTGCCCCGCGGCATGCCGATGTAGTCCTGAGCGAGGTTGAAGACATCATTCCACAGGCGGGCCTCGAGGTGGCTCTCCATCTTGGGCAGGTAGAAGTAGGGGCCGAAACCGCGGCGCTGCGTCTCGGCGGCGTTGTGGAAGAAGTAGAGGCCGAAGTCGAAAAGACTGCCCGAGATGGGTTCGCCGTCGACGACAAGGTGCTTCTCCACGAGGTGCCAGCCGCGGGGACGCACGATGAGCGTCGGCAGCTTGCGGTCGGTCTTCAGCTTGTACTCCTTGTTGCCCTGCTTGAAGTCGACCTGGCGGCGGTTGGCGTCGTAGAGATTGACCTGGCCGTTGATCATGTTTTCCCAGGTTGGGGCGCTAGAGTCTGTATCCTTGTCAGCTTCATGTCTAGGTTGATGTGCGTATGCAATGCTGATTGCTTTATGGCTGGACTCGTCTCCGGCGCTTCTGGCCATGACATTGAGATTTATGCCAAGCCAAAGACACAAGCTTGTGAATCATACGAGGCCATATACAAGCCACTCTCATCTGTCTTACAGGGGGGGGGGGGGTAGAAACTCACCCTCAAAGTCGGCCATGTACGTGTACACGTCGGAATTCAGCGCGTTCACCACCATCTTGCGATCCGTCGGCCCCGTGATCTCGACGCGGCGGTCGACAAGGCCGGGGGCCGGGGCGGCGCCCTTCCAGGTGGGATTCTCGCGGATGTGGCGCGTCTCCGGCAGGAAGTCGGGCAGCACGCCGCGATCGAGCTCGGCCTGGCGCGACTTGCGGCGCTCAAGGAGGCTCTTGCGGGTAGCGTTGAAGGACCGATGCAGCAGGGCGAGGAACGCCAGCGCCTCGGGCGTGAGGATCTTGCGATGGACATCGTCGACCTTGCCGAGGACGCTGACGCCCTGGAGGATGGTCTCGGTGGTGGCCATGGTGGTGATGTGGTGAAGAGCGGGTGAGGCGGCTAAGGGAAGGGGAAGATGGAGCAGAAGTGAATCTTCCAGGAAGATGAGAGATGAAATGTCCCGGTGTGAGCCGATGGCGGGTTCGGTGTCGTGGACCGTCTGGGGTCGTTGCCGGGCGCTGAGCTTTCACGTGTCAACGACGTCTGGGGTATATCCGAGCGAGCCTCGTCGCGCCTATGACGTACCGATTGAAGTCTCCTTGTCCGGCTTGCTCGCTGGCTCACCTGGCCGTGTGGATTGCCAAGCTCGACGACGGTTATTGATTACAACGATGACTTTTTGTGGTTGCAGAAGGAGGAGAGCTTGCGGTTGACGGGCCGGAAGTTGGGGGGGTCTAAGTGCGCATTACACGGCTATGACGCAGGCTGGGTGCGCCGGCTAACGAGATGGAGATGGGCTTTGCTTTACTGCAGGCTTCACAGCTACAGTACCTTATCCCGAAACCGGTGCCAATGGCTCTCCAATCTGCACATAGCCGGCGACATTGCTCGTCGTCGCTTCGGCACCCATCGGTCTTGCTCGGGTGGGCGGAGGGCTGGGATGCCGCGTCAATCAATCAATGGTTGGCGGTGCTGGGTGGTGGAGGGGCAGCATGTGCCTACCTAGGTATGGAGCTGCCACCCCTGCCAGGCCGTCCGTCATTGGGGACGCGGGGTAAGCATCGACGAAGCTCCCGGCAAGAAAGCCTACATACGGCCGGCGGCGGGCGTTGGTGGTGACGAGGACGGACGCAGCCGAAGGTCGTACTCACAACCGTTGCACCCTTTGCCATCAGAGGAGAGCAGCTTTGGAGAAGCAGTCAAGAACGACGACCAGTTGGCCATCAATCAGCTTCCGATGGCCGGCGCATCCCATCCACCTCGGCCATGGCATACATGACGCACAGCTCCCACTCCGCCACTGGCACTCTCGGCTCTGGAACTGCCCTGCGGTCGGCAGACAGCAACGCAGAGCGGGTGGAGACGAGCTCTGGGGGCCCCCTCCTCCGGAAACTCCAAAAAAAGCTCCCCACGGCCGACCGAGCAGCCGAGGCTGCCAGCGGGCCAGGGTCCACCTCGAACGCCGGCACACGCCTCGGGTCTTTCCGGGCGCTTCAGTCGAGCGACGAAACAGCGACACTGCCCATGCAACGGTTTGGGCAGGTCCAGGGAAGGATGGAACCAAGGGCAGCCGTTGGGGTGCGATGCAGCCATCACGCATGTCGGGAATGCGTATTGCAACCGTGGCATAGCTCGGTTTCCTCGACTTTGCAATGCATCTCCTCTGCGCGCCAGACTGGCCAAGGTATCAAGACATGGTAGCCCATACCACGTCGCAGATTACCAAATATGTGTATCGTACGCGCCGCCCTCTACGGATTTTATCATCGCGAAGCCCTGTGCTACTCCGAGAGCACGCATATTTCATCAAAGGCGCAGTTGAATCCCGCGGCACCCAACGCTCCTCTTGGCATCCCAGGACCAGCTGATTGGTCCTCCGACTATGGATGGTTTAGCCGACGACGAGTGTCTGCAGAGACCTCATGGTACAGAGACAAATAATAAAGGCAGTTTATGCCATCTTAACGTTCCTCCCTGCCTCCCTGAAGCTCGTGAGTGATTGGTCTGGGCTGCTGGCTCCGGGAATGCGCCTACTCATGGGCCGCGACATGCCGCCAGGGAGTTTCGGAAAGCAGCGGCACCAAGGGGTACAACGCTGGATGGTTGGCTCTCACTACGACTGGATGCTTCATCTCACCGTCCATCACAAGTCTTCCAGCTGCGAGCCTCCTTCGGATAGGTCATGTAGTCAAGGATACCGGTGGTTTACGAGCTTCCATTCATACGGGGTGACAAAAATACAGCCAAGCTCTGTGGGAGCCATGTCAGTGAGCCCTATTAACTTAGTAATTACAAACACCTAGCTGGCCCCGTCGTGCCAGCAACTCCATGCCCTCGACCTTCAGCAAGATTAGCACATCTCGGTGTGCGTGCGTGAGTGAGCAAGCTCAGTCAGGCAGCCATGGCCTCACCCATGCACCCAATCTCGCTTCAACATCTGTACAAGGAACTGAATGATTCGCCTGTCCGAGCCCAACTAACAACAGCCGTTGTGTATGTCAAACCTTACTCCTGGAGTGCTGTTGCTGCTTTCCAACATCATGCCCCAGGCCGTCTCCGATATGTGCGCATGGTTTTCTCCCAAAGTAGGAAATCTCAGAGGCCGATACCAGCCAAGTGTGTCGCCGTGATGAACAGCGAGCGTTCACAGAAGAGGCAACGGTAATTCCGACGAAATGCGCCAGAAACATGACTTGGCAGCCATGGCGAACACGGCGCCCCTCACGCGTTGAGCGTCTTTATCATCATCTTCCGCTTGTTCTTGTCCGTCACCACCAGGTGGCGGCTGTCAAACATGACCCGCATCGTGTCGACGACCCTGTGGAAGCTGCTGGCGGCGCCGCGTTCCTGGGTGAATCGTACAATGCTCATGGGCTGCTTCTTCCCATGCTCAATAACCGTCATGACCTCGGCAGCAAACCCTACTTCTTTCAAGTTCAAGTCTGTAAAACTGTGTCAGCCTTCCCTGTGCCATGTCCGCACCGTCACCACGTCCAGTCACTTACAGTTGTTCGCTACGAGCTGTGCAAATACAATGTTGCGCCGCTTGTCGATTTGTATACCCTTAATACCATAACGACGCCACTCTCGCAAGAGAACGACGACCTCCTGTCGAGCGCGCTTGCGCGAAATAGCCATGCAAATGTAGCTGGTGGCAGGTTTTACTCGGAACAGTCGCGTTAGCCAAGTCTGCTTGACCTCAATGTTCCGAATGCTGCCAGATCCTGTGTCGCGTAGAGCAGGCTGTCGGGTCCCATCATGCGTCTGCTTAGCGATTTTGCGGGTTTCCCGGGCGCTTTCTGGTCCTGCTCTCCTCATAAGCTTGTGTGTCAGCACGATGACTGGGTTCGGCGACTCACCATCCAAGTCGCCTTCAGCCGCCACATTGAGATCTCTGGATCTGTTGCTCTTCCAAAATGGGAAGCTGAACGCGCTCTTCCTTTTAGCATCAGATGCGTCCAAGTCAGACCGGTCAGCTGTCTTAGAAACAGCCGAAGTGCTGGAGTCTAGCGGCTTAGGGGCGTTCGATTCAGGCTCCGCCTTCGATGACCGGTTGAACCACGACGTCTTCTTCTTCTTCTCCTTCTTTTTAGTGTCCTGAGCAGAGAGTTGGCTGGCATCATCATCACACTCCTCCGCATTGTATGCGAGTTGTCGATGTAGCTTGCGTCCAAAATCGTCTGCCAAAGCCTTTTTCTTCCGCACGTTCAGCGGCTTTGGCACTTTGACAGGGCTCGTCGCTCCAGGGGAATGAACGAGGCGAATCGTATTCTCGACTTTGCTTAGGTATTCCACACAGCGGTTCCGCTCGTCTGCGCTCAAGGGTCGGCGGGGAGGCGCCGAGACGACGCGTTTTCCATCGACAGCCTCGGCAGCATGAACGCCTGAGTTCTCGTTGATCGACGGAAGGGTTGAGAGCTTCCGAGCAGGTTGGCCAAACAACGGTGCAGACGTGACACGACGATCACCCTGTCTCGACAACAAGACGGGCACAGCCAGTTGAGTCGCTTCCTCTGCCAGAGCGTTGGCGTCATCCTCTTGATCGTCACGTAAGCTTGGCCGAGATTCAATTTTCTTTGAGGTTATTTTGACGCAGTTTTTCGAGGCGTTGTCGGCAGGGAGGGGGGGCAAAGGTCGAGTCTGCCACGATGGACTTGAGGCATCGGTCGCCGGAGTGGTGACCGTGGGGCTCTCTATGGTCAGAGAGAGCGGCGTCGATTCACGATGCTTCTTCTCTCCATCCGTCCAAGATCCGCCCGCGGAGTCGTCCTCGATCAGCGTGCTCTTGAAGGCTTCATCGCAGTCCTTGGCACAGTTGCTGCTGAAGTGGCGCAACTCTTCGTTAAATATCATTGAGGCGCCCACCTTAGTCGCAATGCGTATGGTGGGAGCCCCCTTAGCTTTGGGGTAAGTGTTGTTGGGCAATTTCGGCATCTCCGGGGTTGGAGAGCGCGGGCAAGCATTGCCGAATTGGTAGCAGGAATCATCGCTTCTGACAGGTGCTGAGCCAGCGCGGCGCGTGGTTGTTCTCTGGGTTGCACCGGTAGAGGTTGATCGCTTTCGAACGTGAGAAAAGTTGACGCCTCGTTTATGCCGTAGATTAGTGGCTGCAGCATGAGTTGCGCCCTGCCTGTTGCTACGGAGAGATGCCAGCGAGCCTCTCGACGGTTGTCTGACGGTCATGGACGTCTTCCCAGAATTGGCCCGTCCGCGTCGAACGTTGGAGCCGCTGCGAGCTCTCGTCGCTTGCGACGTGTTTGCATTGGTCTGAACATCGCGATGAATAACGATTCTGGCCTGGCTGACTTCAGAGTCGCAATGCTGGAGCATGCGGCTACCCCTGTAGGGGTCGTAGCTCTTTTCCCCCTCCGCCTCGGTGTCGGCAGCGTTGGAGATGACTGTGAAGCGAGACACGGACCGGCCATGACCGTTGGCTCGAGGCTGCGCAAAGTGGCACGTCGACACGCGCTTCTTCCAGATGGCGGGTTTCAGATGGTGATAGTCGCTCATGGAGTGAGCCAACTCGGGCTTGAAGTCCTCTAGTTGCTTATTCCGATAGTTGTAAAGCAACCAGTAGAAGGCCTTCTGGTCATTGGGTCTGGAGCTGGTTAGAGGGATTTGGTGCACGTGGCTTGGAGAAATACTTACTCGTCGCAGGACAATTTTAACGCCAAATCTTGCTCGCTGAACATGTGCCACATGGAGCGCAGTTGTCGAAGGAGCTGCGGGTCGATGTCTTGGCGAGGCACAGGGCTGTACTGGAATCCTTTGCGGGTATCTGGCAGCTGTCCGCTAAGATCCCCAAAGTCATCGAGATAGCTGTATTTCTGCACCACTGGATGGCGCCAAATTTCCTGCAAGGTGATTCTACAGTCAGGATTCACCTGAAGCATGCGTCGGATGAGATCCTCAGCCTCTGGGCTGAGGCAGCGTGGCATCTCGTAATGGCCCTTCTTCGTTTTGGCCATCATGACACGCAGATCAGGGTCGTCGAAGGGAAGAGTGGCGGACAGCATTGCATACAGAATGACGCCCAAACTCCAGATATCGGCACGGTCTCCGCGATATTGCCTGTTCTTGAGAAGCTCTGGGGCGGCATAATGCGGACTGCCGCAAGCGGTGGCCAGGTGGTGGGTGTCTGTCTGATGAAGGGCTGCCATGCCAAAGTCGGCAATCTTGATTTGAAGGTCTGCAGTAATCAAGATATTCTCAGGTTTAAGATCGCGATGGCACACATTGAAAGAGTGACAGTAGGCGATGGCACTGATCATTTGCCGGAAGAAGTAGATGGCTATCTCCTCCGACAAACGGCCTTTACTGTTGATGAAGGTAAAAAGATCACCTTGATCAATGTACTCGAGAATCAGGTAGCTGTCTCAGTATCAGCAAACATTCATCATGACAAAGGCTCAAGCCATGCGAATCTTACATTTCCGAGCGATTCTCCCAGATGTCGTAGAGTTTCATGATGTGGGGGTGTTCAATAAGCTTGAGGATTGCCACCTCGCGCTCAATGGCCATGGGAACGCGCATCTCGCCATTGGTCTGCTCAGGAAGGCTGCTGTCCCACTTGCTCAAGGCGGCCAAGCTGCTATCTTGAACCAGGTAGGCCATTCGTCGGTTGACGATTTTGACGGCAGCGAGTTGATCGGTCACATTGTGACGACAGAGGCGGACACGGGCAGAAGAGCCTTTGCCCAAAGTTCGCCCAAGCTGCCACGGTCCAATGTGGGTCTTGTAGTTCTTCTTGCTGCGGCTGCTTGACGTCGAAGCGTACGAAGCTTGGGATAGCCGCTTGTCATCGTCGATGGGCTGGGGCGGGTTTAGGATAGTTGAGACTTGGGCGTTGGCGGCGACGGCTTGAGCGTTAATCGCTGCAGCACGCTGCTCAACCTTGCTTGGAGATCGGGCATGACGAGTTTGGGCGTGACAGCCATCGCCTGTGTCGTGGCGAGGCTTGCCGACCTGCTGCTCTAGGGGCGGGAAGGGGGAGTTCATGCGGTTCGTGGTCTCGGCCAGCGGGGAGCGAGCTTTGGCACCCACAACATCCGCCATGATGAGTCGACGCGATCTTGATGAGACTAGCACATAATACTCGGAAGCAATGTGCAGCTAATGCGATGGTGCGATGCAATGAGTGCAGCTGACTGCAAAGGCTGCGGAACGGTGGTGAGCGACTGCAAGGCGGGACAGAAGCGATGAGGGCTTTGCAATACTGGGGAGGCAGAACAGAGGGTTTCGAGGAACGCGAAGTGAGAAGAAGACACGCGACAGTTGGGGCGAGGGCGAAGAATTAGTTGGATAGAAGTGAGGCAGACAAGAATGGCCGAGCTGGGCTGGGCAATGAGATGGAAGAGTCGAGCGAGCCGAGCGAGAAAGAGAGAAGAAGAGAGAAGGAGGGTGGGACGAGAGAGAAAAGAGGTGTCAGGCGTGCGAGTGTAGCCCGATCCGCGGATGTTGGTGAGGGAGGAATGCAATGTTTACCTCTCGGTGGCGGTGGACGGTGGTGTTTTTGCGCGGCTGGTAAGGGAGGGTGTGCACTGGCACTGGAACTGGACCAGCGATTGGCATCCAACGATGACGCCGGTAGACCGAAGCTACCAGCCAGCTAGGCAGTTGACATGCCTGCTGCAGGGTGGGGGAGGAATCGACCAGGCATGGCAGAGGTCCAAGTGATAATTATTGCCGTCACGACGCATTCCATTCCAGTTGCCGAGCACCCAGCCAAGGCGTCGAGGAAATGGCAGGACCGGACCAGCCGCATCAGCGCTTACGGAGATGAGCTGGTTCAAGCATGTGCACTGTTCCGGTCCGAACGGCACGGGCTGCAGAGGAAGACTTGAGCTGCATCTGACTGCTCAAGCGGAAGTGAGCTGCCAGCGTTTGTCGCGTGTTTGCACTTGCGCGAACATGCAACTCCGCTCCAGGTGGCGGGAAGCAAGAGGAGCCGTTCCCGGCCCATTGTCGCCTTTCCGGAATCCCAGTTCGTGCAGCTTCTGACTACTACGGCCGCAGCAAAAGACCAAGGTAGCCGGAGTATCAATCGGATTGCTGGCCCTAAGAATCAACATCGGCCGGCAAGGGCGACGCGAGAGCATCAACTCGCATCATCCGATGCGTCCAGGACTAGGGCTGCTAGCGTCTCGAGAGGACCAGCATTGCCGCGAAGTAATAATAATCCATGGAATTGATATATGCTGTGACACTCACGCTTGGCAAAGCCTAACCGAGCCTCTGCTCGTGATGGACCAGGCGATGCACGGCGGCGCCAGGTCGCCTGGCGCACCTCAACGCTGTCTGGAATTCAAGGGATGTCGTCGAACCGGTTGGGAGACAGGGGTGTGATGATGACTAAGCCAGTTTGGACGGCATTACGATTAGGCATCCAATCTGTCAGTCCTACCCTAGAGCAAAGCCATGCATCATGGCAGAGAATCGCGACAGCCAAGCCGATGAGCGCATAAGGTTGCAATCCATAGGTTGCTGTGATAGAATGAAACATATTTGCGTTATACAAGTTGGCGCGATTCGACTTGATTTCTCCATGTGCGCGTCGACGGCCACTCAAACAATTACTCCACGAGTTCTGGTGCGCCCGGCTTTCGCATAATAATGCCATAAATTTTGTCGCTCGAGTTCAGAAAGGTGAGACTAGATTTGACTTTATTGCCAATAGTTCATACTAGGACTTAAAATTGCATGATCTAGGCTGCAGAAACTGTCAACAGTCGATTTGGAGTGAGCATTCCATGTGGGATTTATTACAGTCTACATATACTATAATTGCGACATTAATCTCCATCAAATAAACCAGCGTAATTGGTTTAGTGGTAAAATTCTCCGTTGCCATCCGAGCAACGTCGGGGAGCCCTGGGTTCGATTCCCAGATTACGCATATATTTTTGCACTCCAAACCAATCTTTGTCAATGAGCCAGAGATGTTGATTCCTGCTTTTTGTCATGGAAGACGTAGCCAATTCATGTCGCTGTGGCCATGTAGCCATAATCGGAGCTACTCGATGGTCTGGGGCGTGACCGGAGATGGTGCCTAAGGCCGCCCATCTTTACAAGAGTGCTTTCCGAACCAGACCAGAGAACGCAGAAGATTGTAGACACCGAGTTTTTTTTTCAGTGAATGAACAAACGCGGCCCATTTTCGCACCTCTGGCCCTTTCCCATACCTTATTTATTGCTCTGCATGGACGTCCACAGTATTGCGTCCCAGCGCTTGGTGTCCTTAATCCAGTTGCCGTCCCCCGGAGCCTGCACTTCTCAATAGTGGGGGGTGCACCACGACGCGTGCTCACGCGTCTCCAGAGGCTGTTAATTAGGCAGCTTCAACTTCCCTCCCCCCGTATCCACCTCGCAGCATCCAGCCCTACGCACAGAAGGGACTGACCGGACACGCGCCATGGCGCGCCCTACATCTCGCCGCCGGAGGCGCGCCGCGTCCGAAGATGATGACGACGGTGATGCTGCGCGCTCCTCGCAGGGCTCCGATACGCCCAAACGGCGGCGCCTGGCCCTCGAACCAGATGCCTCCCGGGCCAACGTGAATAGTCCGAACGGAACCGTCAATGGCGACGTGATGACCGACTTCCATCCCGGCGCGATTGTGCGCGTAAAGGTCGAGAATTTCGTCACATACGAGAAGGCCGAGTTCTTCCCCGGCCCTCACCTGAACATGGTCATCGGGCCAAATGGCACTGGCAAGAGCTCGCTGGTCTGCGCCATATGCCTCGGCCTCGGCTACAGTCCGAAGCACCTGGGACGAGCGGGCTCGGTCAAAGAGTTCGTCAAGCACGGCAAGGATACGGCGACCATTGAGATCGAGTTGCAGAAGAAGCCCAACGACCGATCCAACTACGTTGTCCGAGTCCAGATACGCCGCGAGCAAAATAGCCAGAAATGGTGGCTGAATGGCAAGGAAACGAATCAAAAGGCGATCCAAGGGCTGATGCAGTCACTCAAGATCCAGGTGGACAATCTCTGCCAGTTTCTGCCTCAAGACAGGGTGGTTGAGTTCGCGGGTTGCACCCCGATAGATCTTCTGCACGAGACACTCCGAGCTGCAGCGCCAGAGAAAATGCTGCAGTGGCAGAAGCAACTCCAAGATCTACACAAGGACAAAAAAGGTCTTGTCGAGGCAGTTCAGGCCGATACCGAGTCCCTGAAAAACCTTGAGAGCCGACAGCAAGGGCTACAAGCAGACGTGGATAGGATCCGGGAACGCGAGGAAATCCAAGAGCGTGTCAAGAATCTGCAGTCGGCCTTGGTTTTGGCTAAATACACAGAAGCCCGGAACAACTACAGCGAAGCCCGTGATCGAAAGAAGGAGGCTGAAAGGGCCCTGAAGCGCCTCGAGCGGGACAGCGGGCCGTCATTGGAGGCAGTCAACCAAAAACAAGCCTACGCCAGCCAGATAGAAGCCACGATACCTGGAAAAGCAAAAGCTCTGAGAGACGCCGAGCGAGCCACCCTAAGCGTGGCCCATGACGTCGCAAAGGCAACGGACGACGTTAAGGAGATGAATAACAGAGTGGACGCAGAGCGCAAGGGCTTCGAGGCCAAGAAGAAGGAGTTGGCAGCATCACGGTCCAAGATCACATCGTATCAGGCCGATCTCAAGAATCGACCTTCAGACTTTAATGCTGCTGACTGGAACCAAAAGATTGTGAGTCGCCAGCGCTCTCTCTAAGATTTTGACATAACTGACGACGAGAACCTCAAGCGGGCGGAAGAGCACAGGGTCCGGGAGCTGGAAACGGAGCAGCGCCAGCTGTCGACTGACCAAACCGCACTCGCCGGCAAAGCAAAAATACTGAAGCGCGAAATAGGCGTAATTGAGCAGGAAATCCAATCCTTCGACACCCAACAGGGCCAGCAGCTAAACTTTATGAAGAGGCACTTTCCAGAAGCCGCCAGTGGCTGGGAATGGGTGCAGGAGAACAAGGGCCAGTTCGAGAAAGAAGTCTATGGGCCGCCCATGATAACCTGCTCAATTAAGGATGAAAGGTACTCGGACCAGGTACAAGCACTACTCCAGAACGACGACTTCTTGTGCTTTACTGCGCAGACAAAGAACGACCACAAGAAGTTGACAGACCAACTGTACCGAGTGATGAGCTTGTCCGTCGTCATCCGAACATGCGCACACGCCCGTGACTCTTTCAGAGCCCCCATCGACTCTACTGAGGCAGCTGCGCTCGGCCTTGATGGTTTTGCTGTGGATTTCATCGATGGCCCTGCCCCAGTTCTGGCAATGCTCTGCTCCCAGAAACAAATCCACCAATCTGGCATCGCTCTCCGTGACCACAACGATGCCCAGTATGAGCAGCTGGTTAGCAGCGGCAAAGTCAATCAGTGGGCCGCCGGCAAGCACTCGTACACTGTTCGGCGCCGGAAAGAATACGGCCCGCAGGCAATGTCAACAATAAGCAAGAACATCCAGCGTGGCAGGTTCTGGACGTCACAGCCCGTCGACTCCCAGGAGAAGGCGGAGCTCAGTCGCCGTCTAGTTGAAAAGAAGGGCGAATTTGAAGTCTTGAGGGGCGAGAATCAGGAATTAAAGGAAAAGATATCCGCTATTGACGATCAGAAAACAGAGATTAACCGAAACATTGTGAGTGAATAGACTTATCTGGTGCGAGCCGGAAGAATTTTGCTGACGCGATCCCAGGACGGCTTGAGAACTGAGAAGAGTGCTCTGCAGAGGGAGTATCAGAAATGGCAGTCTCTGCCGGAGAAGATAGGCAAGCACACACTCATCCCCATGTTTTTTGAGTATTTGCGCTAATATCCGGCAGAATCCGAGGAACGCTCGAAGGCAGCACACGAACAGGCCTTGCGCGATGTGAGAAAGGCAATGCTGGACGTGCAATATGAGTGGGACAAGGCGGCTCTGAAGCGCGCCAGCCTCGTCATCAAGCACAAAAAACTTATCGACAGGATACGAGAAGCGCACCGAGACCACCTTGAAGCCCAGATATGGCTCATCGAAGCGCGTTCAGACATTCAAGGCCTCAAAGATCGTAGTGCCAGTCTCATGGCGCGGCTTGATCAAGAGAAGCAGAACGTGCAGACCGCTGCCAACGAGGTGAGCCTTGCCAAGGAAGCTGGCCGCCGGCTGGGCGAGGATGTCAAGGATGTACTCGCCAATGACGAGAGCAAGAGGGAGCTGTTCACACAGTTGTCCGACGGAAAGACCCCCCACGAGCTGGAAATGGACATTTCTGCCGAGGAGGCCAAACTCGAGCTCATACATGCTGCTAATCCTAACGTGATTCGCGAATTCGAGCGACGCGCGCAGGAGATCAATCGCCTGAAGAGCAAGGTGGAAAGCTTCAACGAGAAGCTCGAGGGCCTCAACAAGCAGCTGGACGAGTTGATGGGCAAGTGGGAGCCGCAACTGGACGAGCTGGTGTCCAAAATCAACGATGCATTTGCGTACAACTTTGAGCAGATCAGCTGCGCGGGAGAGGTCCGCGTCAACAAGAACGATGATTTCGACTTGTGGGCGTTGGACATTATGGTCAAGTTCCGGCAAGTACTCTTGTTCGTTCCCCTTTCGCCTTCTCTACTGCTAACACCCCATTGTCAGTGAAAATGAAGCTCTCCAGCAACTCACCGCTCACCGTCAGTCGGGTGGCGAGCGCGCCGTCTCCACCATCTTCTACCTCATGGCTCTGCAATCGATGGCCCAGTCGCCCTTCCGCGTCGTCGATGAGATCAACCAGGGCATGGATCCCCGCAATGAGCGCATGGTCCACGAGCGCATGGTCGAGATTGCCTGTCGCGAGCACACGTCGCAGTACTTCCTCATCACGCCCAAGCTTCTCACGGGCTTGCGCTACGACCCCAAGATGCGCGTGCTATGCATCGCCAGCGGCGAACACATGCCCCGGGAGGGCCGGAAGCTTGACTTTAAACGCTGCCTGGCGCTGCAGCGGGGGCTGATGGTACTTGCGGCGTGACGCAGCCTGAACTAGGGGGTGGTACATATGGCGTCTCGGTAGCAAAGGGGCATCGGTTCACGAGTCACGACATCCAGAGTAATTTGAAACATTTGACCAGCCCGATAATCACTAAATTGCGTTGCTGAATCGGTTTTCATGGCAATTCGATGAGGCATGCAAAGCAATGAGAAAAATCAATTCATCAACTCAAGCGACTCATTTCATCATTCGACCAAGCCCTGTAACGGTCCCTTTTCAGACATGAAAACCACAACACTATTTGTTTCTCACATGGGTGAGGATGACAAGCCCACACACTTGCCAAAGAACCCACCTGTGTTCCTCCCCGAGCAACACAAACTGCCAAGTCACTCGCCGTGGCAAACAAAGAATAGAAAGACAAGGTTGGAAACAAAGGGGGCCAACATGATAATAGAAAAGAACAACATCTTGGACACGTAAGCCGGCGATGTTACTCCAGCCCGTAGCTAGACGGCGAAGAAAAGTTCAAAGGGAAAAGAAAATAGCACTCATTCCCAAACTCCAACCTGCCCCCGGTGTCGAGGACGGCGTGATGAATGTGCAACACCAAGAGGCTCATAGGCCCTGAGCGACGAAAATGAAGTTGTGTGTGGGGGTATATGGTTGTGTCATGAATGCCCGTAGCAGAAGCCATTATTAACTCTGGTGCGTCTTGTCGGCGTCGGCGTGCGGATCCTCCGTGTCGAGCCTCTTCCTCCAGTCAGCGAGACTCTCGCTCAGGCCGATGCCGGCGACACCCCCGTCGTCATCCTTCTTGGTGACGGCGGGCTGGTCAAAGTCAAAGTTGGTGCTGAGGCGGTAGTTCTTGTTGGTGGCCTCCCAGTGGCTGCGAAGCGTCTCGAGCTCGCTCGCGAGGTTGTCCAGTGCTGCGCTGTTCCTATTATCAACGCCGTTGCCGCCGTACGCGCTCTCTGTGTCCGAGCTCTCATTTCGGGTATGGCCCAAGCTAAGACCGTTCGAGGCCGCGGAAACTGCCTCCGAGTTCAGGCTAGGAGCTTGACGGCTACGGCGGCGATAACTGTCGACCGAGTGCTCGACCTGGTCAAGAAGCAGCGAAACCTTTTGCTCGGCGTCGTTTGCGCGCTGCTCGAGGAGAGAGTTCTCGGACTGGAGCTGCTCGAGGTCTTTGCGGTGCGAATCCAAATTTCTGGAAGCATTCTCACTGCTCTTTACCGCCTCATCGCGTAGCCGATTGCTCTCCGCTAACTCCGCCTTCAAGGTCTGAAGGCTCCTTTCTAGCTGGGCTCCTGAGCTGTGCAGCTCGGTCTCAAGGTCCTCGATCCTGTTCTGAAGGATGCCGCGCTCGCTTTCCCAACCGGCTGGGCCAACTGCTTTCTCATCGCTTGCTTGCAGTCGGTTCTCGAGCTCCTCGACTTCAGACTTCAAGCGGCCATTGTCCGTCTTGTAGCGGGAGAGCTGGTCCTTGAGCTGCTTGAGCATCTTCTCGGTTCCCTTGACGTAGTGCACAGCCGACTGATAATCGCTCTCGAGCTGTGAAAGTTTTTCACGGTACGCCATATCCGATTCCTGTGCCTGAGCTGCGAAGGCACGCTTGGTCTCATCATGCGCAGCGGTGGCGCTAGCGAGCTGAGATTCAAGATCGCGCAAACGGTTCTGTTCGGGAGAGGTTGGTCGCGGGCTGGCGAGTCCACGGGCTCGCACGGCACTTGTCGGACTGATGCCTCGCTCACTAAGAATGTCCTTGAGCGCATTGTGCTGGACCGTCATGGCATTTGTCTCGAGCTGCTGGGCCGCCAACTGGTTCTTGACGTCAGTATGTGCGGCTTGCAAGCTCTGGATCTCCCTCAGCGACGACTGCAGCTGCCTTCTGATGGCGACTCCTTCTCGGCTTGATTGCTCCTGGTACTGCTCCAATCCTGCAATTCGCTCCTCGGCGCTTCGCAGCTTGTCAGCGGCCGCATCAGCTTCCTGCTGGTACTTCTTTACCAATGCGTTGGAGGCATCGACCTGTTTCTGGAGCGCAACACTCCGCTCAGACTCTGCTTTACCGGAGTCGGAAAGCTCCCGGGTCGAGATTTTGTCGAGCCCAGAAAGGACAGCTTGCCGATGTGTTCTCGCTTCGTTCGCGTGCTTCTCGGCCAACTCTTCAGCGTCCTTGAGTCGTTGCGTGCAAGCAACAAGTTCTGTGGTGCATGCCTCATGCTCGACCTTGAGTTTGTTGAACTTGGACTCAATTGTCTGACTCTGGAGACGCTCCTCATCTAGCTTCTTCTCCAGATGTTCTGTGGCGTCCTGAGATGCAACAATAGCGGCCCGGAGAGACTCGAACGTTTCGTTGTGATCCTTGGAATTGCTCATGGCATCGTCGTACTTGGCAGCATATTCCTCCTTTTCAAGCCTCATGAGCTCCAGCGCGGCGACAGCCGTCGCGCAAGAGACAGACTGCTCGCGAGCTTCGCGCTGCACAAGGTGCAGCTCTGCCTTCAGTCGCTCCACCTCTGTAGATGTCTGCTGCTTGTAGGCCTCAAGATCAGCCAAGCGCTTCTGGGCCGCCGCCGTGGTATCGTCCGCCAGTCTTCGAGCCTTCCTCTCGGCTTCCAGCTGCGCCCTCATGCTGTCTAATTGCGATTGAAGGTCCTTTTGAAGGTGCAGGGCCGAGGCAAGCTTCTTACTCATCTCGCCTGACCTGTCGCTGATCTCGTCCCGTTCACCGTCCAGCTGGGGAGTGCTTCTCGCACTTCCGCCCATGTGAGCAGCCGCCTTGGCTTTGGCATAGACTGCTTCCTGGATGGCTGCATCACGCTGCTTCTCGGCCTCGGCGATTTGCTTGGCGGCAAGAACTGCTTGCTTGTCCACGGCGCTCTGGACGTTGGCTAGCTCGGTTCGCATTGCCAGTAGAGCCTCGATGAGAGGACGGTCTTCGTCATCGAAGGTCTCAGTGGCCTTGGGGTCAAAGCTCGGGCTCAGAGTTGCAGTGGAGACGTAGCCTGCCTTTCGCGCCAGCTCCAATTCCGACGCGTACCATGCATTTCTATTTCGCGAAGAATCTAGCTCCTTGAGAAGGGCAACAGTCTGCGAGTTACGGCCTGACGAGCGTCTAGAAAGAGGATTACTCGACTGACGGGTCGGGGGAGGGGGAGAAGATGGCCGCGTGGCCCTCGACAAAAGCTCCGTTGGGCTATCTGCGGAGCCCTGAGACTGGCCATGGCGAACTGGCCTGACTCTGGTTGACTCGGCGGTGGCGGCGGCGGAATCTTGTTTGACCTTGATCGGCTCGGCGGCAACATATTCTGGTTTCGAGCTTGTTCTGGCTGGCTGCGTCGGTGTCCGTCTACCATTTACGATCGGTGCCTCATTCTCGTTGACAAGGTCGCGGATGACAGGAGACTGCGCCGAGCGGGCTTGAGGGGATCCCGATGCAGTGGCAGCAGCACGATCGGCAGACGGTCCGCGAACCCGGCCCACCATCGATGTGTCAACCGTGGGTTTTGCAGGCGTCGGCCCCCTTGGAGGTGGACCGGCGGGACTTGCGGTCATTGCGGCCCGAGGAAGCTCAGCGGCCCGAGGCAGCTTAGTTGTAGGCGCTGCCGGGGCCCCTGGATCCGATGGACCGCCAGCCTCCGCACCCGGCGGCGGTGACTTGAACCCATTCAAAATGCTGTTGACGGCAAACGGAGCCCCAGTTACTTTCCTAGGATCAGCAGGCCCTGTCGACCCGTCTCGAGACTGCAATTGACGAGGAGTGGTTTGGCCTTCGGCGCTCGGCCGGCGGCCTTGAAGCGCCTTCTGCGCAACCTGCTGGCTATCGTTGGGATATCGAATTTTAGTCGTATCCAGAACGTAGAGTATGCCCAGATCATTGATGGCAGCAGCGGCAGAGCTGGGTTCACCACCGAGAACAACGATTGATTTGCCAACCGTCGTCATGCTGTGGCCAGATCGCGGGGAGGGCGAGGGGCCCATGTTCTGAAACGTGTACCATCGTCGAGAGGATAACCTGAATGCGGCAAGGTCCCCGAGATCGCTGCCCTCCTCAGTTCGACCGCCGAAGACGTACATCACATCATCCACGAGCGCGGCAGCGTGTCCCTCGCGTGGGGCGGGAATGTAGCCTATGCAATCCAGCTGTTCCCAGAGGTTGACGGCGGGATCGTAGCACCAGACATCATTGAACCATTGAAAGCCGTTCGTACCACCGAACCTGCTAATATCAGCATCGAATCTATGAGGTGAGGTGGGGGAGGCCCAAAAGAATACTCACAAGTACATCTTGTCGTTGTATGTGATGACTGAATGATTTGTTCGAGCAGCGGGTACCTTTGGGGATGTCTCGCCGTTTATGAGAATCTCCCATCGGTTGTTCGGCATCTGCAGTTGGTTGAGGTCAAACGCGGAGAGATCGTTCATAAAAAACCCCTCGACTTGGCCACCAAAGATGTATATCTTCGATCCCAGGATATTCAGAGAATGTCCATAGCGCCCAGACGGGCGTGGTCCGGCTGGAAGGGCACGAGACCAATGTCGCGTTGCTATTTGATGACGCAGTCAGTAAAGTACCCACGTGAGAACTTACAGACGCAAACGCAAGCGCTTACAGGTATTTAGCAGGTAGAGCGTCTCGTCCAAGACGTCCGAGTCTTCAATTTTGGTGTCACCTCCATAGACAATGAAGGCGTTTCCGACGAGTAAACTGGAGTGGCCGACCCTGGGCCCAGGGCCTTCAGCAGTGGTTGCCAGCGGATAGCAAGCCATGTTACCGCCCGCCTCAATCATCCAGAGATCGCCCTTGACGGTTGAGCTGTTTATCAAACCGCCCATCATGTAGACGTCGCCTTCCTTTGACGACGTCGCATTCACTGCGGCGCCATATCGAGGGAACGGACTAGGCTGGGACGTGGTGTAGGTCAACCGTCGTTGCGACCAGGGGTATAACGAGGCGTTAGGATTTGATGGTTGCGGTCCGTTTCGAAGCTGCGACACGTTGGTTAGGACTTGGCTCCAAACCTGGCTCTCGGCACAGCTGCTCTCGCCCGCTGCGCTTCTGCCCAAGTGACAAGACACTTACCGGCAGATCACTTTGTGGGACTTGAGTGTTGTCGCCGCTTCCTCCGCGGCGCGCGTGTCCCTTTCCCTGGTCAGGGCTTCCAGCTGCGCTGCTATCATTCTCGAGGGAGTTGAGGCTCCCCGTGGGCGTGGAGCGCTGGAGTGCGGCCTTGTCGTCGCGAGGGAGGCGGGCGCCGGTGCCCTGGATGGATCCCTGAGAGCCAGAGTTGGCATCGCGACTCGCCAATGCGCGATCGTGGCTTTTCTTGGACTTGAAGAGAAAGGCCATGATCGGCTACGGGCCGCTCGGCGGCGGATGCTGGGCGGCGTCGCGCTCTTGAAGGGGGTTTCGTCTGGGCGACTCGGGGTCGATGGGCGGAGGCGGGAAATGCGATGCGATCGATGCAAGCTTGCGTCGTCGTTGTCGTAGTCGAGGTCGTCGTCGTCTTAGGGGGGCGACAGGAGGAGGGAGAGGAGCGCTTCCGCAGGCTAGCAGGCGTGCAGATGTGGTGACAGGCGCCTCAGCAATGCCAGCCAACGTGACGACGGAGTGCGGACGGACGACGAGCGAGGGCAAGGGGGACCGGGGCTCGAGTCTGGAGATGGCTGGGAATGCATCGGTGGCCCAGCCTGGGATGGATGATTAGGATGCCCTGTGGCCAGTTGATGACCAAATTTTTGGCCAGCCGCCTTCTGGGGGGTCGGGTGGGATTCCAGACGGGGAGTCGGTTCAGGGGAGAGAGGCTAGAGGGAGGAGGAGCGGGAGGAGGCTGAAGCGCCGCGCTGGGCTGGGCTGGGCTGGGCCGGGCCTCGCTACGGTACCTTACCTTAGGCGATGACCGCACTGGCCGTCCGCTGCTCATCGTGAGGTTTAGGTGGGTTGTTTGAGGAAATTGGCTAGATTAGTGGACAAAGCTGAGGTGTGCAGGCGGCCAGCAATCTCGACGGCGACAACGACCAGATTCTTTCCACGTCGACGATGCTAGAGAAGGCAATAATAAGTAGCATTCGCAATGCACGAACACCAGCCATCTGCTCCGGCCTCTCTTGCTTCCTCTGCCTGCCTCTCGAGGACCACGGATCCCCTGAGCCCTGAGGCGAGGCCGGTGCCCGGACTGTCTTGGCCAATCCCAGGCGCCATCTGGCCCGGCCGCATGTTTTTCGAGGGGGCCGCTGGCCCATGCGCATGCACTAACTTGCGCAGGCCCAGCCTGTGGCGCCGTGGGGGCTGCAAGAGCTCTAATAACAGGAATGACTGGTCTGGTACCAGACGGCGGCCGGAGCCCTGGACATTAGCGTAAGTCATGGACTGGTATTTGCATCGCGCCGTCAGGGGAACGTGCCAGTCTGCAGGCACGGAGGGTCTCAAGCCACGAGAAATTTAAGGTACGACTGTGGATTGACTGGAGAAGGACACGGACAATAGCAGCGAGATATCAACAAGTTGGTCTATACGAGTACGCAGGACTCCGTAAGGAGTACCTTCCTGACAAAAATTACAAGTCATGGCTTCTCGAGAAAGCCGTACGTCATCGGGCGATCTCCATCCCCTGGCCGTCTTTTCTTCCTCACTCCTCTTCAATATTTACGGGCTACCGCAGATAGGAAATGCCCCCCTGCATCTCACGAGTCAGCCGCCCCTACTTTTAAGAATGGTCTGTTCTTCCTTTTTGCTTTAGTCTATTTGTATTTCTCGGGTCTGCAGTCTGAAAGCAGCGGCCACATGGGCCTTTGTCTGAGCTGCCAAGATGAATCTCGGACTTCAATAGCCGATTTTGACTTTCAGAACAAAACATGTATTGGGTAATTGTTTGAGTGTTCGGTTCGGACTGCGTGGGTGGGTATCAAGGAAGGGTTGACATAGTAGAAAACCCGGTTCCGCGCCTTCACTTGGGTAAATGAAGCGACGTGAGCTTTCGCGTAGTTGACGCCTTTCGGCTTTTCGTGGCACGCACTCAATCAACATTCCGAAGTCTGCAACAACTTGCAATACGCAGCAGCCTTAAATGTGCTATCTGGATGGGACACTTGCGGCTTAGAAACATCCTCACCCCGACCTTGTTCGAGCAGAAACTGGAGCAACGTGTCCAATGTACCGCCGAAAGATGAGCAAGCTTGTGACAATGTTGGGTACCTAGTAAACGTCAATTGCTCGCCTACAACGTCGCTCCAATTTGATCCCCAGCTATTCCGAGAAGTATTCTAAGCCGCGCCACAAGAGGCTGCTGGAGGTCATGGGCTGTTCGTGAATACCTTAGTTTTACCGGACTCAGAGCCGCTCTGTAGAGCCAATACCCGCCGAAGACTTGAGAGACCAAGTCTGAGCAGGTGAGCTAAGTGTACTTATCCTCTCTATAGATCAAGTATCTGTGCATGTCCTTCGGGGTCAGGCCTCGTCGATCCAGTCCTTTATTGTTGCTTGATATGTACTGTACCAGCAAGGAACGATGGTTAATAGAGAGGTTTCAGTGGGCTTTAATGAATGCTCCATGATTGCGATGCCGCAATGCCAGTGCTATGACCAGAGTGAGACAGGTGATCTGCCAATGCTAATTAACTTGGAGGGGAAAAGACGAGATTGAGCCTGATTCCGAATTCTGGATCGAATCGTCGACTGACTGACGAATATTACAGCCGTAGTCCTTCTAGTTGAAGTGAGTCAGCAGATGCTGAATGTGCTGCATCTTTGCTTTCTGCTGCCGCAAGCCACTTTGCAAGTTCATTGAGACACTCCGTTGATGATGAGCTGGAAGCGGGCGAGCGACGGAGATAAGCAACACACATTGGATAGAGCTAGACATTTGACTGCCTGTCTGACAGATAGACAGAAATGTTCAAATGGCCAAGCAGATCAATTGCCACATATTTTCAGTGGGTGGAATGGCCTTTCCACGACGACATGAGGAAGCGTGTAAGTTGTCACGTGCCGGCTGTTTGCAGTCGCGGCTCTCCATCGTGAACGTGCTGGGATGCGGTCGCAGCGCGCCTGCAGGCCTTGGCCTGGTTGGTCGTCGGCGGGGTGCAGGCACCAGCTCTGGTTACCTTAGCATATGGGATGGTGGCACAAACGGCGATCAGCAGACGCTGCTTCATCTCAGCTGGCGGAGAAGATGGCGCCGGGCATTTATAGGAGCAAATGGCAGTACTGAAAAGCAAGGGATTCGTACCTACTTATGGAGCAACCTGACCGTGTACTGTAGCAATGGGGCAGTGACGGAACGGGCAGCTGAGAGCGACAGGGGCCAGCAGCTGTCATACCCGACCCGTACAGAGCTGCCGCCTCGGCGCCCTCGGTGGAACTACTCGTAAGCAGCCTGCGGGCGTGGCCGGTGGGTGTGGGTGTGGGTGTCCGCCACTTTGTGCGCTTGGTGCTGGGCCAGCTGGCGAGGCGGCTGCCAACCATCTCACCCTCGGTGGTCAGCCGCGCACTTCGCATGGAGCCTCGCTACCTTGGACAACACACCTCCAACTAGGCCTCGCCGTTGCCAACACGAATCCAACCTCCAACGGCCGCCCTCTGTACGGCGGATGCCCATACTCGCGCTGCACAATCGAGCATGGGGCGGCGCCTTGTGGCACATTAGCGCTCTTGTCGAGTCTCGGGACTATGACCCTTGTGTCGATGCAGCAGACACCGCCGCCTTCTCCACCCCAGCCGCCCCAGCACGCCGCGAGCTCCTCCACCAAGCCGTCGCGCGCGCAGCTGTACGAGCACCAACGGGAGCACCGACGGGCGGCCCATGGAACTGCTGCCGACATGACGCTGCGATCGGACCTGCACGGCTCGCTGCCGTCGACCGCCACGATCAACGGCGAGACGTCAAGGTTCAGAGCTCAAGGCGATAGCAGCCCCGACCACGATGCCTCGTCCAATGGCGGCGACGGGCGGCCTTCGAGCGCACCCGGCCGCAAGAATGGCTCCGCGTCTACTGCCGAGGCCAAAGACGACATCGGACACGAGCGGCCAAAGCGCCCGGTGAAGCCGCCGCTGCGGCGCTCCAAGAGCGACTTCGTCCCGCGGCAAGCAGACGATTCGGAGCCCGACGACGAGATTCGGGAATGGGGAGCCAGACACGGCTTCGAAGATCACTACCAGTCAGAGCACATCATCTCGCAGCTCGTAAATGTACGTTGCGCCTTCCCCCGTGACACCCTCTACCCCCCGAGCACGTGCTTCAGGTCTCTCGTGACAGGCAGTCGCCCATCAACTCCCCTTCCCGTCATCTCGGATGCTGTGGTGCCTTTGCGGTGGGCACAAGTTGTACAGCGAATTGGCTCTGTGGTCGTCGGGGAAAAGGCGCTCCTACGCATGCGGCGCCTGGAGACCGGCGACTACTCGTCCAACATGGCGTTCTAGCACCGTTCCATGCCCGAGCAGCTCATGAGCTGGACACACTGGTGGAACGAGCACATGAGAAGACGTGCTGACAGGTCGTCCCAGAACTGGTACATGTACTTCACCGATAAGCGCCACGAAACGACCGGCAAGCCCAAAGCCCTGGAATACGACCTCCAGGACTGGCGCCAGCGAGACAGGCTCAAGACGGTATCCGCAGCACTGGCTGTATGCTTGAACATAGGCGTGGAGCCGCCCGATCAGCTGAAGACGACTCCCGGCGCAAAGCTCGAGGCTTGGACCGACCCGACCGTACCGCCGATTCAAAAGGCACTAGAGAACATCGGCAAGGCTCTCCAGGCTCAGTACGAGACGCTGGCAATCAGGGCACGTTACAAGCAATACCTCGATCCCTCCGTCGAGGAAACCAAGAAGTTTTGCGTTTCTTTGCGCCGCAACGCAAAGGATGAGCGAGTGCTGCTGCACTACAACGGCCACGGCGTACCAAAGCCGACGGCCTCGGGCGAAATCTGGGTCTTTAACAAAACGTATACTCAATATATTCCCGTCAGCCTGTACGACCTGCAGCACTGGCTTCAGGCACCAACAATTTTTGTGTGGGACTGCTCGGAGGCCGGCAACATCCTCAACAACTACCACCGCTTCGTCGAGAAGCACGAGGAGGAAGAAGAGGAGGCCGCTGAGCGGGACGCTCACTATGAAAAGACGAAATTCCGGCCGTACATACATTTGGCGGCGTGCGCGGTGAAGGAGAACCTCCCTACCAACCCGCTCCTCCCAGCCGACCTCTTCACTGCCTGTCTCACCACTCCCATCGAAATGGCACTGTGGTTCTTTGTCCTTCAAAATCCGTTGAAGACGAATCTCACCCCGGAACGAGCCAAGCAGCTACCTGGGCGGCTTCAGGAAAGGCGGACGCCCCTAGGCGAGCTGAACTGGATTTTCACCGCCATCACTGACAGCATTGCGTGGACCACGTTGCCTCGGGACCTGTTTCGAAAGTTTTTCCGCCAGGACCTCATGGTCGCTGCGCTGTTTCGTAACTTTCTGCTTGCTCAGCGCGTCATGACTGTATACGGATGCCACCCGCAGTCGTATCCAGCCTTGCCCGACACACATCAGCATCCGTTGTGGCAGACCTGGGATCTTGCGGTGGACATGGCCCTGGCGCAGCTTCCAATGCTCGAGAAGAAGGAGAGCGAGGGCCTCGATTACGAATATCAGAACTCGACCTTCTTCACCGAGCAGCTGACGGCATTCGACGTCTACCTCACTAGGGGGGATGCCATGGCACAGAAGCCCCCCGATCAACTTCCCGTCGTGCTTCAGGTACTTCTGAGTCAGCAGCACAGAGTACGAGCTCTCATTCTACTCGGGAGGTTCCTGGATCTCGGACCTTGGTCTGTTCAACTTGCTCTCAGTATAGGCATCTTTCCATACGTCCTTAAGCTCCTGCAATCTGCGGCTGCGGAGCTGAAGCCCGTCATGGTCTTTATTTGGGCCAGGTTGATTGCTGTGGATATTTCCTGCCAGCAGGATCTTATCAAGGATAGCGGGTACAACTACTTTTCTCAGATCCTCAAGCCGTCCGAGGGGCTGCCAGTTGTTGACAGCGACGAGCACAAGGCAATGTGCGCATTCATCCTTGCAATGCTGTGCAAGGACTACAAGAACGGCCAGATGGTTTGCAACCAGACGGACATCATGTCCTATTGCCTGGCCCACCTTCAAAATGAAAGCAACCCACTCTTGCGACAGTGGGCGTGCCTGTGCATCAGTCAACTCTGGCAAGACCTTCCGGAGGCAAAGTGGCGCGGCATCCGGGAGAATGCCTACGTGAAGCTGGCATACTTGATGCGGGATCCATGCTGCGAAGTTCGCGCGGCCATGATTCACGCCATGACGACCTTCCTGGGCATCCCGGATCTGACAGAGGAGGTTGCCCGAATCGAGGAATCAATCGCCTGGACGATATTAGAAATGAGCACAGATGGCAGTCCCATGGTTCGAAAAGAATTCCTCGTCTTTCTCTCGCACTTCATGTCGCGCTTCGAGAACAAATTTCTCGTCGCGGCGTACGAACAGCTTCAGGAAGAGAAGGACCATCTCCTATATCCACCTCAAGACGACGGCCAGGACCACAAGATGGGATTGCACTACGCGAGACCAGAGAACAGGAACAAGGACGGCACCATCAAGGTTACGGCCCAGGGGTTGTCCCACAATACCGTGTACATGGCGTGCTGGAAGCATGCACTGATACTCGCCGTGGATCCGCACCCGGAAGTCCAGCGCGAGGCTACGATCATTGTCGACTACATGCATTGCGCTCTCCAGGACTCTAGCGTCGGTGAGCCTGCACAAGCCCTGGTCCGAGAAATTCAAAGGAGGGCGAACAAGATGGCCCAGAGACAGGCTATCCATGCGGCTCAGAGAAACTCTCTGAGGGGCGGGCCCAGCACCCCTCCGCTGCCGTCTCCGGGTCTCTTGCGAAGGACCGCGAGTCTTTTCTTCCAGTCTTTAATCGGCAATGAGGAAAGGCCAAGACCAGACGCTCTCTCCTCTCATCTGCCACCTAAGCATTCGTCTGCCAAAGTTCCCCCGGATCAGGCCTTGGCACCGCCCGAGCAGACTGACCAGTCCAACACCTCGGCTTCGTACCATGTTGCGCGCGAGCCGCTCTCTGGTGCGTACGAGGAGAGGGACCTAGCGAAGTTGCCTCCGTTCCCTCTCAAGAGCGGATTCTTGGATTGGTCCATTGAGTACTTCCGCGAGCCGCAGATGAAGGCCAGCGAGGCAGACGAGCCGGGAAGTACCGAGTATAACGAACGTTTGTGGCGAAGGGCGCGCAACGAGAATATGCTGAGGGAAACTCAGCCATTGAAGCAGCTTGCCGGCACCCACAAGTGGAACAATCAACTCGGCATCATCAACAATGGTGCTCAGCCCGCCAAGATGACGTTCCATCAGTATGAGGACCACCTGGCCGTGTCTGACGACGGCAACACCGTCTACGTGTGGGACTGGAGAAAACAGGGCCGGTTGAGCAAGTTTAGCAACGGCAACCCGTACGGTTCCAAGATTAGCGACATGAAGTTCATCAACGAGGATGACCAGGCTTTCCTGCTCACTGGATCATCCGACGGCGTGATTCGTGTTTACCGGAACTACGATTTTGACAAGAACATTGAGCTTGCAACTTCGTGGCGGGCCCTGACGCACATGGTACCTAGCAATGTCAACTCGGGCATGGTTTTCGACTGGCAGCAAGTGACCGGCCGCGTTCTGGTAGCAGGCGACGTGAGGGTCATTCGGGTGTGGTATGCTGCGCACGAAACCTGCATCATGGACATCCCGGCCAGATCTGGCTCGTGCGTGACGTCCCTGACATCGGACCAAATGACGGGCAACCTGTTCGTTGCCGGTTTCGGCGACGGAGCGGTGCGGGTGTTTGACACGAGGTTGCGACCGCAGGACTCGATGATTCGCAAGTGGAAGGATGAGTCAGACCGGCAATGGATCAAGAGTGTGCACATGCAGCGAGGCGGGCAGAGAGAGTTGGTGAGTGCCAGTCGAAATGGCAAAGTCAAAGTATGGGACATCAGGATGGATCGGCCGTTGCATGCCTTCCAGACCACACGAGACACCCTGCGGACCGCGAGCACACATGAACACTTGCCTGTATTCGCCGTGTAAGATGACCCGCCCCTTATGCAGTCTATTTGGCAGTTGTGAACTGACAGTGTGACAGGGGCACGTCACAACACTCGGTCAAGGTCTTCAACCTGGATGGCAACGAGCTGTCGCGGCTAGAGCCGTATTCGAGCTTCCTGCAGCAGAACCGCGGTGGCGCAATCTCGGCAACAGCGTTCCACCCCCATCGGCCAATTTTGGGCTGCGCGGCGCGCGGTGACCACCACATAAACCTCTTCAGCTGCGAGAAGGCCGAACCTCTGAACTTTGGCTAGGTGCCACGCTCGATGGAGGCCCTGGAGAAGCGTCGGCCACACTCTTCCTGAGCCGGGTCACCAACCACGTTTAAGAGTACAACATGGATCGAAGCCTTGCTTCCCGTTGATTTCTGTTTTCCAGAATAATTTCATTTCCACAAGGAGCACGGTTAGGGCTGGGCTGAAGGCGTTTTCAGGACAGGAGTTGCAGTGCTAGGGAGACGGACAATGAGCTTGCATTTATTTGCTGGACTACTGCGGGAATGATGCTAGATATTTGCTCTTGCGATACACAAGGTATCGAGGTAATAACAATTCTTGCGCCGCACGCCTGCAGTTTTCCTTTCAATAGCATACGGTGACCAGTCCGCTACGTGTTGTTGAGCCTTATTTGTATATTCCCCCGTCTCTCGATTCGGTTGTGCAGCCCCGCCACAGGTGGAGTTGAGTGTCATGGCGGGGTTGGTGGTGGGATGAGTGTTGCCCCGCCATGGACGACTGAAAATTGTCTGCCGATGGAGTCATCAGCTGTCTGTCTCTCCCTCCAGCTACACGACACTCTATCAAAGCGCCGACTCTCGGGTCTTTCATTTACTTGCATCCATCCACCTCGGATTTCAATTGCCACTTCTTGAAGCCCGTCTGCTTCCCTATCGACCACAGCGACCCCGCGAACGGACGACCCGACATTGCAGCACAATGGCCGACAACCCCACGCCACCGCCGTCCCAGTCCGAGGCCCCGGCTGCCAACCCAGCTGCTCCCTCTGCCGGCGGTGAGGGAGGCGAGGGAGGCGAAGCCCCGTCCAAGAAAGCTCTGAAGAAGGCCGAGGCCAAGGCAAAGAAGGAGGCCGAAAAGGCTCGTCGCGCCGCCGAGCACCAGGCCAGCCAGGCCGCCGCGAAGGCTGCCGCGGGCAACACCGAGGACTTGGCCAAAGACAACTACGGCGATGCGACGCCCCAGACTAAAATCGCTGCCGAGCTCGTCAGCCTTAAGAATGTTGGCGACGAGCTCCTGGGCAAGACAATCAGGGTGCGAGGATGGATTCAGAACTCGCGCATGCAGGGTGCCAAGATGGCCTTTGTTGAGCTGCGCGAGGAGAGAAACTGGGCGATCCAGGGCGTCGTCGCGGCCAGCCCCGAGGGTACACCCGTCAGCCGGCAGATGGTCAAGTGGATCGGCGGCATCAATCTCGAGAGCTTCGTCATGATCGAGGCCAGGGTCGAGAAGCCCCTGGAACCGGTCAAGAGCGTGCGCGTGTCCAACTACGAGCTGCACATCACCAAGTGCTATGTCATTGCTGCCGGACCTGAGGTCCTTGGCATGGGCCTGGTAGTTGCCAACAAGGCCGTCACCAACTTTGACGACGAGGATGCCGGGCAGGACGTCGTCGAGGAGGTTCGGAAAGGCGTCGAGGCCACCGGTCTCGACAACGTGCCTAGTGCCAGCATGGCCACGCACCTCAATAACCCGGCTATGCACAAGCGTGCCCCCGTGCAGCAGGCCATTGCCGACGTGCGCATGGCGACACGCAAGCTCTTTGCCGACTACCTCGACTCCAAGGGCTTCAACCAATTCGAGCCGCCGTGCCTGATCGGCGCCGCCTCCGAGGGTGGAGCCAATGTCTTCACCCTGCCGTACTTCGAGAAGAGCGCGTGTCTGGCGCAGTCGCCGCAATTTTACAAGCAGATTGAGATTGCCGGCGGCCGAAAGCGTGTGTATTGCATTGGTCCCGTTTTCCGAGCCGAAAACTCCAACACCCCCAGGCACATGACGGAGGTGAGATGAAGCAGCCCTTGCATTTGCCGCCATCGTACAAATGCTAACCAACCTTTCAATAGTTTACCGGTCTCGATCTGGAAATGGAGATTGAGGACAGTTACCACGAGGTCCGCGACATGCTGGAGGGCGTCCTGCTGCACATCTTCCGCGGTCTTGCCGAGCGTTGCGCCGACCAGATTGCCTTGATTCGCACCATTTACCCCTCAGAGGAGTTTATGCTGCCAGCGGCTGGCAAGGAGGTCCGCCTCACTTTCGCAGAAGGCCAGGCTCTCCTTCGCGCCGAAGGCCCTGAGGAGTTCCGCAACGTCAGCGACGAGGAGGATATGTCGACGCCGCAGGAGAAGGCGCTCGGAGCCATCATCCGCAAGAAGTATCACACTGACTTCTACGTGCTCGACAAATTCCCCGAGGGCGCGCGCCCCTTTTACGCCATTGAGGACCCGCACAACCCCAAGGTGACCAACGCCTTTGACTTCTTCATGCGCGGCCAGGAGATTTTGTCCGGCGGCCAGCGTATCCACGTGCCGTCGACGCTAGAGGCGCGCATCCGCAAGAAGGGCATCGACCCGGCGAGCCCCGGCATCAAGGAGTACGTGGACGTGTTCAGGAGCGCCGGCGTGCCTCCCCACGGCGGCGGCGGCATCGGACTCGACCGCGTCGTGGCGTGGTACCTCAACCTGCCGAGCGTGCACCTGGCGAGCTACTACCCTCGCACGCCGAAGCGACTACTCCCCTAAGGGACGGCGCTGCTGATGGAGGCTCATGAAGTTCACGAATAGTTGAGAGGGTACACTTGACGACGGAGGGTTGAGTGGACGACGAAATGTAAATAGACTCGTGCAAGGAGTGAAAGAGATGACAAGTGATGCTCAACTGGTCTCTACGGGGACTCGGCAGGCAAGAAACGGCAGGTCGTACCATTGATACAGTCGAGACGGTGGGACGATGCTCAATACTCCAAAGTCTTTTGTGCCACGCTTCAAGCGGCCGTGAGATGGCAAGCAATTTGGAAGTGTTGACAGGACTAAAATGGCCTGAGAGAAGTCAATGCTACGGGTGCATAAGCCTCCAAGCATGATGTCTATTGGGCATGCACCGGTCCGCGGGTGCGTGATAGCCCTCGAGTAGCTTGTCAGTCTCTAAATTTCTTGGACAGTTGCTCGGAGCAGCTACGACGCAAGGGAAATGGATTGTCCTGGTGGCAGCGCGGGTGCATAGGCGTCGAGATGAATGAAGTGAAGGTTGACCCTTCCCTGGGTGTGAATTATCCCGTGAACTCGTATATGCGGGCTCGCGCTTCAAGTCTTGAGGTGATCGTGCTGCGGGAACCGGCGAGAATGGTTGGTGGGAACTCGGAGAGTGTCACCACGGACGAGTGGAGGCATGCAAAGCATCAACGGCGTCGATCCGCGCGCTCGGTGATGGGCGTGGCCTACAAGCATTTGAGATGATCTCAGTAAGGTAGTCAGTAGCTTGGAACCGGAAGTGGGCTCTCGCAGCCCTACAAGGTCAGTCAGGTAGGTATTGTTGAGCTTGCCACTGCCGATAGCTGGCCATACACCGGGACAAAGGCTGCATGTGCTCGATATGGACTGCACGCCAAGCAGGCCCAGGCAGAGAAGGGCGGCGGGCGGCGTGATGAACGGAGTTGGGGAGAATTCCTCCGTCGGCGTCCCACAACCATGGGCACGAGCCTGGTGTCGAGACGATTGGTGGAGGTTCCCGCCAGCAGCCGCCCGTCGCGAGTCTCGACCGCCTCCACTGTTACTGTTGCGGCTGGCTGCCGTTTCGTACCTAGCGAGTGGGGGGACGCCACGGGGGCCTTGGCTTGGATGGCATGGGTGCGGTGCCTCCCGAGAGCTCCCTCCCTGTCGACTCCGCGTTTCGTCATCCATCTCGAGCCTCACCTCGAAGCCCGGGCCCCCCTGCCTGGATACCCTCATTTCCATATCAGATTGCCGCGCCCGCCGTCTTCTCCGCCGCCGCCGTTGCTGTGCTCCCGTCACTGCCATCGCCGCCATGGACTTTTCCAGCCAGTTCCAGTTCTCGGGCGCCCACGGGCAGCCCTACCAGCCCTTCATGCCCATCCCGCCCTTGTCGCGGTCGCACTCGCACTCCAACGCCTCCGACGAGTACATCAACAACAACGGCAACCCGTCTCCTCCTGTCGGTCCTCACCCTGTCTTGCTCTTTGCCTCGATTTCGATGAGCTCCAAGCATCGAATCGTCCCCGGCTTCCCCACTAGTTGGCCAGCTGCAGCTTGCCAACTGCATGAAGGCCTGCTCCGCCGCATTACCTGAGCATTACCAACAATCACATCGACTCACACTTGTTCCTTCCTCTGCGCTTACCCCAGTGCCCGCCAACACATATCATTTGCCTGCGTGCAGCCGTCTCTTCTGAAGTTGTCCTCGTACTGACCCAGCCGCCGCCAAACAGCACGCTTTCGATACCCTCCCCGCCGCTGAACAATTCTCGGGTTTCGAGTTTCCCCAGAGCTTCAGCAATCCGCCTCAGCATCAGAACGCCAACTATCCGGGGCCGCCGACCCCTCCGAATCCCGCCGCCTATGGCCACCAACAACATCACCATCACCAGCAGCAGCCGCCGCCTCAGCCTGCGTCGACAAATGGCAGCGTCAATGGCAACATACCCAGGGCGACGAGCGATGCCGGCTTTGATGAGGTGCTGGGGGTGCGAGGAGGTAGCGATGAGGACGAATCTCTGACGCCCGCTCAATCGAGGAGGAAAGCACAGAACCGCGCTGCGTACGTAATTAGTCCTTTTCCCGGGATGAGCACACCGCTTCAATGTTGTCTGCTGAAACCTAACACTCTGTCTACAGCCAACGGGCATTTCGTGAAAGAAAGGAAAAGCACGTCAAAGATCTCGAGACGAAGCTCGCCAGCCTCGAGGTCGCCCAGCAGCAGGCATCGGTCGAGAACGAGCGTCTCAAGCGTGATCTGCAAAAGATCTCCACCGAGAACGAGATCCTGCGGGCCACATCGGCCATGGGCAATGGCTACAAAGGCTCTCACTCCCCAGAGCCTACCACTACCGGTCCTTTGCGGTACAGCCCAAAGGACTTTTACTCCAACGTCCTCCAGAACCACCAGAACAAGCAACCTTCGCACCGCGTCGTCACCTCCGACGACGGCGAGCGCCTTCTGGCAGCCGGTGCGACCTGGGACTTTATCATTTCCCACGACCTCTACAAGCAAGGGCTTGTCGACGTCGGCAATGTTTCCGAGCGCCTCAAAGACCTTGCTCGCTGCGATGGGCAGGGACCCGTCTTCGCCGAGAATGACATCAACAGCGCCATTGAGCAAAGCGTCGCCAGCGGCTCGGATGACCTGTTATAGTGGTGGACGTACAATGCGATTAAGAGTTACGACTGTAGCACGCGCTACGAATACCAGTCGGTACGATTGGACAAAAGCGGAACGACAAGGTCCACTGGAGGTTCATCAGCGGCGCAATTGATGGGCCGATACTGATATAGCGTGACTTTCGCACGACCCTGTCTCTTTGGTCGTGCCTTTGACGCGACGCATACCAAGGCCCTCGAGGATCCTTGTCGAACCGAGCTGCATACTTGTAGAGGTCTTGCATATGGTACATGTGCCTGCTTGTGGCAGAATCCTACAGCCCAAGGCTCTCCCAGCGCAGGAATGCTTGGGGTAAGAGCTCATTAGAAGTGGCTGGCGACGTTTGCTCCGGTCATCTGGCCAGTCTGATTCAAAGTCACTCTATTTTGGGAACTTATTCGGGCGGTAATCATTCATTTGGGATCAATCATTGACGGGAGTTTGAGGGCTTTCTTTTGGGCTGCAGCGGGAAATGGACCAGAGTCAAAAATGTCATACCAAGCTGTCAAATTTAACGATCTCTAACCAAAATGCGCCTGCTAGCCACCGCACTACAAACATCATGAGCTAAACTCGTCTACCGTCCCGCATGAATCAATAAACACCTTGGCCAGTTGCAGCTTTGCAGTTGCCTCAGCCTCTTGAATGAGCTTTGATCGTTTGAAAGAAATAAGCTGTCCGAACTAGCTGGGCTCAGATGATGGACTCTGTGTCCACGACCCATGTCTCTCAGAAAAATGCTCCATATATCTGCGAGTCCGCGACTCCCAAGGTTGGTGTTGATGTTGGTCCGTGATTTCTGAGCTGGTCGAAGCATTGCAAGTGAGGGACAGCGCCGGGCGTCTGTCCCCAGAACCAACCGGGCTGCTTGACACTCACATACTCATAAAATCGTGCAGACGTTGAATTGGCGCCTCGCCATGCATGAGAAGGGAGCTGCTCAGCGCCGAAAGATGAAAGATGGGTAACAAACAACAAAAGAATTGGGGCCCGATAAGATTTTTGAGCCTCACAGCCGCACCGGACCTCAAGTCTTTCATGCACGCTCATCTTCATCACTCTTGTTGTCGTTTCCACTGTCTAATTTGGTGAGAGATCAATAGTTCTTAGTCTTTCTGTTGGCCTGCTCTTGGCCATCGTTGTGAGGGTGCTTGATCGTAAGGCACCAGATGTCAAGGTAATCGCAGATGGTGACAATGACGTCAACGACGAAGCTGCCGTAGACGCCGAGGGCGGTGCCCAGCATGAGAAACAGGAAGGCGACCTGGTAGACGCCATCGCCGAGGGAGCTGGGCCAGCCGACGCCGAACCACTGCAAGAGGTAGGGGCCCAGGGAGTCGACAACGCCAAAGGCGATAGGCAGACCGAGCACATTCCAGTAGGGGAAGCGCATCTTAACGAGATGAGCGGTGATCATCTGGCCGACGCTGTAGGCGTTGACGAGGCCAGCGAAGAGCACAAAAGGCACGAGGTGGTGGTGGAGGATGTTGGGCTGCAGAGCTAGGTAGGCGACGATGAGGGTCCAGATGGCGAAGAAGGGCAGCAGGCCGAGGAGGGCACCGCGGGAGCGGTCGCCGCGGCTGCGACGCGCGCGGATCACGTTCAAGGAGGACTCGACAGTGTTAAGTACGAGGACGACGCCGCCTTGGACCATGTACCAATCAGTGAAGGAGAGGTTGTAGATTGCAGCGGGGATGCCCAGCGACTCGGGAACGCCGACGGTTCTGAGCAGGCTCGACTGCCAGATGTGGGCGCCGCCGAGGTAGCCGGTAAGGGCGTAGACGCCAACGAGAATGAGGACGCCCTCAACGGGCCCGTTGACAACGCCGAGAGTGAGCGTCTTGGTATGGTACTCATCCCAGGTCTGGACGTAGAAGGTGAGGAGGGCTGGGGTGGAGAGCTTGTCAGCCAACTCGACGAACCATGTGGCGGAGCAGAGGGAAGGAAAAATGGAGGCTCACATGCGAAAAGTGTCGCTACAGTCCTCCAACCCTGGCCCATGTTCTGGGAAGCAGCGAAGAGGAGGACCTCGAGGCTCGTGTTGAGGGCGTCGACGCCGTGGTCAAAGAGCTCGCCAAGCGGGCCGGACTGCTTGGTGCGGCGGCTGGTCATGGTTTCAACATCTCTTCCGAATATTCACACGGTGCAGGGAGCAAGAGCTTACGCCTGGGTGCCGTCGACGGCATCAAACGTCTGGTAGAGGAACAGGCCCAGCGCCCAACTGTAATAGACCCAGCTGGGGCAGTCCTGGTCGAGGCCCGGGTTGTACCACAGCAGGGTGAGGAAATTTGCGACGACGAACATGAAGCCGGTCAGGGTAATGAGGTTGGGCGCCATGCTCATGGGGAAGCATTTGATGACGAAGTGTGTGTAGAACGGCTTAAGGACGTGCTTTGAGACGAGTGAGCGGTCGACCGACGAGTACTTGTACTCGCGGAGCCCCGGGAGGTTGCGCTGGCGAACGTAAACCATGATGGGGACGGTATGTGCTGAGCTGTCGCTTCAACACCGCCTGGGCCTCGTCGAGAGGAGAGTGATCGGTGTTGACTTCAGTATCGGCTGGACGCGGAGCGGAGGGACAGCAGTGCGGTCGCGCAGGTGACGCGGAAAGCAAACCGCGGCAGCGAAGCTCGGACACGGCGTGCGGTAGGCGTTCAAAGTACCTTGGGTGCGAAGGATGCTCGGATCCTGCTGTTGCGAGGTGACGGGTGGCCGTGTCCAACGGAGGAAGAGGTCGCGTGGCCCAAGGGTCTGGTTCGCGAACACGAGTGACTGGAATGCGCTGGCGGCTTTTCCCCCTTCCTTGCTTGAGTGGGAAATTTTTGGCGTCCGGCATGAGCCGACTGGCGCGTCATCCCAGCTGTACCCCTTGCCGGTTTACGTTGCGCTAGGCCGCCTCTGGACACGTACTGGAGCCCGATGTGTCCACTGCCTGCAAACCGTTGAGAGGTCCCTGGTTTAAGCGAGGCATCGCAAGGCGGAGCGACATTGGTGATTACCTTGGAGCAGGGTGCGTGCGAGGTCGGCACTTGTCCAGGGACTGCCGGTTCTGATAGTGTACTGCGATGCAGCCGGGGCAGTCCTGGCGTCTCTGCACCACAATAGGGACGGAGCGCCAGGTACCTTCTTTACAGATTATCTGCAAAGGCATGTCGTCAGCCTCAGGACGTACTCGTAGCTGGGGGCGCTGAAGTACAAGTACGTGAGGTAGTTGTGCTTGCTCGGCATTCTCCAAGGTACTGTACTTCACGCGCGGCGGTTGGGGCTGCTGTTTTGATTACCTTGCAAGGCCTCTCAGTACCTTGTGAAAGCGCCAGAGCACGGCCATTTGGACAAGGCCTGAGTGCACACCACCATTGCTGTTCGTTGCCTCAACGTGCCACCATGTCACGCATCAATATCCCCGCTGCAACGCCCTCGCTGACGGATGAAGAATAGCATTTCACGGCTCGGAATCTCGGCCGGCCGCGACCATGATCACAAGATAGAAAGAGAGACAAGTCGTCTCCTGCGCGGCGTCGCTGTCGGGGGGAGGTTGCAAACGGGAAGTAGCAGCCAAAAGCACGGCTTCTGGCAGGTACCCAATTTTGCAAGCTTCTCCTCGAGCCGCGCAGCCGCCCCTGTTCAACCTCCCAACGCAGCCTCGTTCCGTCTTCGGTCGTTCGTTGGCTCGCTCGGCTGCCTACATCATCCGATTTACTCATGGCCTTGTTCACAACGCATTGTTGACCGCTGCTTTCTCGCGTTGAAGTGTGCTGCGGATGAGGCCAGAGAGGCGTTGCCCTCGGGAGGCATCACTTCACGCTCGCCGCCAGGCTCAACTCCAATTTCACTGCCGTGCACCAGCCATCTTTTCCATCTTGTCCTGCATTCAAGGGGGAACAAATACCCTCTCATCTCAACCGGGCTGCTTCTCTTGATTCTCTCACTAGCGAAGTGGACCTACTTTTGCCTCCGGCCTGCCCTGTGGTTGACCGCTTGCCGCCATCCATTCCGTTTGTCTCTTAGTTCCTCGCCTCAACTCATGCACACTATCTCGCGTACCACGGAACTCAGCGTAAGGGTCCGAGATTTCCCAAACGCCAAACTCCCTTCTCACGCACACTCTGACTTTCTGGGGAATCGTCCAAGGGAATCATCACCGCTGGCTCCTTTCGCGCTGATCGACGCGTCGAGTTGCCGCTATCCTTCGCGAACCCAGCATTTTCTTTGTGAGGAGGCAAACAGGACTGGCACAAGGACCCAGCCTTCAGTTTCGTCATGTCTGGAATACAAAGCCCTCGAAAGCCTACGGCGCCGACCCAAGCCAAGAGTCTTTTGCAAGACAAGAGCAAAACACCAATACGATCCGGGAAGACCCACGCCACTCCTTCAACCCCAAAGAACACTACCCCGAGACTCAATGGGAGCCCCAGAAACGATTCCGGCTCTTCTCCGGCGCAATGGCGAAAGTGGTCTGAACTCAGCGTCCGTTTAGATGGCCTTCCTAGAGATGTGACCACAGAGCAATTGTGGAACTGGTTCTCCCCTGAAGGCGCTATAGTCTGGTTGGACATCTTCGATCAGATAAGCAATCGCAGCACTGTGTCTGCTGAAATTCGCTTTCAGCCGCCCCCAAAACGTGCCTTTTGGTCAGGTGGCTCTATCAAGGTGCATTATCCCAGCATTCGCCACCATCCACATGGACTCACCATCCTTGCTGCTGTGGTAAAGAAGGCTCCGCGAAGATGGTTAGTCAACAGCAATAATTCCCATCGACGGGAATATCCAGTCAAGATGATTGTCGGTCTGGGGCAGCTTGAATTTGGGAGCATGATCGGTCCCAAAGCCATGCGAGTCCTCAAATCCGTCACAGCCTCGTCTGAGGCGGAAACGTTGGACCTGGAGCTGGATGTTAGGGCGAAACGGCTCACCGTGCATTTCCCCGTTCCGACAAAAACCGAGGAATGGTCCGGAACTCGACCCTTTCGCTTCGCAGTTGACCTGTCGAACATCAGGGACGTGTATCAGGTGTCGTCGCCTGATGGAAGCATCTGCTTGGTGATCCCTCTCCAACGTCCGCCTCAGTACTTCTGGAAGATGGATGATGTTCAGTCGACCTTTGCAAACGACTGTCAAATCTGGAGCATCGAGGACGTCTGGTGTCGAGCGACAGACATTGCAATGGATGCCAATGAGCCCATGAAATATCCCGTGGCCGTCCACAATGAGATCAAAGACCCAGGCTACATTGAGATCGGCCGCTGGACAACCTTCCGTCTAGTTCTTGGTGGTCATGGCGATCGCGAAAACGATGCACCTCTGCAGCAGATCCGGGAAGCGCTAGAAGACTTCAACGTCTCCATCAAGCTCTGCGACGACTTCGACTTCCAGAAACGTATTCAGACCATGTGGGACTACCTGGATCACCCGCCCATTGTCGGCAACGGCCAGGCATCAGCGCTCCTTCAAATGCCAGCATCTGAGATCGTTCACATCGCTTTTGAAGTGCGGTACCAGCTCGAAGTTTGTGTGTCTCGCGGTATCCTTAACGAGAACAGCGTGACTCTTCAATTTCTGCAACGGCTCGCTACATTGACACCGTTTGACGCCACACGTCGACTCGAGTATCTCGTCGATCAGGGCGAGATACTACAAGACCCAATGAGGTTGTTCGCAAGCTCTAATGCCGAAGCTTATATTCCAAATGCCAATTGTCCCCACTACTGCACGCCGGTGCGCAAGGCTGTCATCACACCTACCACGATTCGGTACAACTCGCCGACCCTGGAAACGTCTAACAGAGTCATTCGCAATTACAGTCACATGCAGGACCGCTTTTTGCGGGTTCAATTTCTCGAAGAGACGGAGCAGGGACGGATCCATATCAATAAGCAGCAGAATGACGACATTTGGAAGCGCATTTCTCGAGCCCTTTATCATGGTATCCGCATCGGGGATCGCCTGTACGAGTTTCTCGGCTTTGGGAGCTCCCAGCTGAGGCAATGCGGCGTCTACTTCTTCTGCCCGACGGAGCACACGTCTTGCAACGACATTCGGCAATGGATGGGAGAGTTCAGTCACATCAAGGTCGTGGCAAAGTATGCCGCTCGCTTAGGGCAGTGCTTCTCTACCACACGTGAAATTCGCGGCATCTTCAAGCCAGCTACCAAAGTCATCTCGGACATTGAGCGAAATGGGTACTGCTTTACAGACGGGGTCGGCAAAATTTCCCCGTTTCTCACTCGCCTTATTGTTGAAGAGATGACACTAGACGTCTTCGACGACCCGACGGCGTTTCAATTTCGCATGGGCGGCTGCAAAGGTGTTCTGGCCGTCTGGCCCCAGGCACATGGGATGGAGGTACACGTGCGAGGGTCTCAAGAAAAGTTCAGGGCTTTATCAAATGGCTTGGAAATAATCCGTTGCGCCAAATTCGCCACGGCTACGCTGAATCGGCAAACTATCACCATCTTGGAGAGTCTTGGCGTGCCTCCAAGCGCGTTCTTGAAGCTTCTAGACAAGCAAATCAAGGAATACCAAACCGCGATGACCGATAACTCGGTCGCGATTGGGCTACTGACCAGGTTCGTGGACGAAAACCAGTCCACGCTTGTCTTGGCCGAACTCCTCAAGGCTGGCTTCAAAAGCAGTGAAATTCAGGAGCCGTTTACGCTAAACTTGTTGAACCTGTGGAGATCGTGGTCCTTGAAGCTCGTCAAGGAAAAGGCCAGGATACATGTCGCGAAGAGTGCCTTTGTGCTCGGTTGCGTAGACGAGACGGGTACACTTCGCGGCCATTCGGCAACGACTGAGGGATCGCAGGACAAGGACGTCAACAAGTTGCCGCAGATCTTTTTGCAGCTAACGGACCCGACTCGCTACAACCAGACCATCGTCATCGAGGGAACTTGCATAGTCGGGCGAAATCCTTCGCTCCACCCGGGCGATATTCGGGTCGTTCAGGCAGTAGACAACGCCGGGCTTCGCCATGTGAAGGACGTGGTTGTATTCCCCTCCACCGGCGACCGCCCGCTTCCTAACATGCTGTCTGGCGGCGACCTCGATGGAGACGACTTTTTCGTCATCTATGACACTGACTTGATTCCTGAAGAATGGAACTATGCGCCTATGAACTATGACGCTCAAAAGCCCTCGCAGCTGGACAGGGACGTCAACGTCAACGATCTCCGAGACTTTTTTGTCAAGTTTATGAAGAATGACGTTCTACCGCTGATTGCAACGTCACACTTGGCATTGTCAGACAAGGACGGTCCCAAATCGCAACGATGTAAGTACTTGCTACCCGTGTACCAACCTTGACGTGTCTAATGATCTAGGCCTCTACCTTGCCGAACTGCACTCCCAAGCCGTTGATTATCCCAAGACCGGAATTCCGGCTGGATTCAGCGCCAACTTGCAGCCGCGAAGCTGGCCGCACTTTATGGGAAAGCGGAATTCGTACAAGTCGAAAAAGGCACTTGGCAGAATCTTTGACGAGGTTGTCTCGAAGACGATCCAATTTCGGCCACACTGGGAGCAGCCATTTGATCAGCGCATCATCACGCGCTTCGAGCTCGACAAGGTCACTCTCAAGACAGCGCGCAGTATCAAGTCGCAGTACGATATTTCTGTCCGCCGTATTCTCGCGCAGCACGACGTGGCGACTGAATTCGAGCTATATACAGGGTGGGCCATGTCGCGGCCCCCAATCGGCAGCGACTACAAGCGTCAAGAAGACCTAGGCCGTGAGTATGAAGCTCTCAAGTCGCGCTTCCGAGACTTGTGTTACGACGCCATCGGCGGCCGTGGCGATCACGAAAAGCTGGACCGATTTGCTGCCGCCATTTACAAGGTCACGGAGCAGGAGATGAACATTGCGCTTTTTGAGCATCACCGCGGACCGATCAACGAGGCCGGTAACATCGTACCGGAGCGGCGACTCGAGCCCAAGAGCATGCCACTCATCAGCTTTCCCTGGATCTTCCATTGGGTCTTGATCCGGATCGCAACGGGTGGTAAGTACCAGCCCAAAAGATCTCACCTGGCGGCTGCGCGGCGAGACAGGCCTTCCGCGGTAGAGGAGGATTCGGAGGACGTTGTCGGCAGAGACTTGCTGATTTCTTTTGAGGGTGAGAAGCAAGCAACACAGACTTGATCAGACGCCGTCCGAGCTTCTAGCGTACATAAATGAAAAGCTGATCATTAAATCTTCTATTTTCCAATTGCAGATTGTGGCTAATACGGCATAACGCAGACGTTGCTGCCAGACGAGAACACCGCGCTTAGCCCCAGGGTGCGTCATCGTCGTCTCGTAATTCGCTTCATCCTCTTTCCTTTATCATTGTCGCCATTCTCTCAGCCCAAAAGGGAGCGTGACGGCCACAGGCCTGCTGCCGGGCTTGATGGCACCCGTGAGACTGCCAATCCGCGTCCACAACGCCCCACTGCGCAATCCTCGCCATTCTTATGAAACAGAAGCCTGACGTCAAAACACTGGCAGTCACGCTGTAGACCCTCGAGTCAGCAAGCCGGCATCATCGGTTGGGTACAGTACCATGCGCAAATGAAGCAGCCGCGCGCGTCACAAAGTTCCATGCATGTTGGGTTGAGCTCGTGTGGCGTGGTTGCATGCCCGTTGGTTAGGCACGCGCGGCGCAGTCGAACGGGCCGTTGCATGCTCATCAGGACCAACAGCGAGCCCTCAGATCCGATCGATGTCCCGCATATGCAAAAGGCCCGGGATGAGAAAGATACCTGGGCCAAGGCGCATAGCGTCCGTGAGTTTATTTTGACGTCTCCGGGGATGCAAGGACCGGGTTGGTCTGGGCTGCGGACCAACACGCATATCGTGCGTACTATTTTGACGTCAAGAAACAGCATGATGCGCCGAGGACGAAGCCGTCACTGGATGGCTGGCTCGCAGAATTGAAGACCTTTCTTCCAAGCTTGCAAAAAATCTTTGGCTGTAGGGTAGAATCGCAGGGAGCCACCTCAGCCACCACGATAATCGCAACCATCCACTTGGGTGTCGCGAGCAAGCTCGACAATATCGTGAGGCTTCAAGTTTGGTCTGAATCATTGTCTCGCGCGTGAGGAAGGGAGTATGAATAGACGCCACGACTTTGTGGTCGTGTTGCATCCCGCCGCAGATGTGTTGGTGGTGGTTGGGCGTCGCTCACTCAGGAGCTCCACTCTCACCGCCTTCCGCAAAGGTTCTGCCCGCACCGTGGCAAAATCGCCATAGTCCATGACGCCTCTGTCGCAGCAGCTCGGCCATCTCAACGGCCTCTGCGCGGCGAGAAAGGGCATCGTTTCGGCACCGGCGCAGCAACCCAAGCGACGAGCGGAACGCAAAGGACTCGGATTTCCCCCCATAGCAGCGACCATGCCTCCAAAGAGGCCCATCAACTGGAAGCTGTGGAGCAAGGTGCTGATCGGGTACGTCGAGCAGACGGCGTCACGGCGGACGAGGATGCGAAACCCCTTCCCAGCGGAAAAGAATTGGCGGCGTGGGAACCAGACTGACCGTGTGCAATGACAGAGGCGCCATTGTCAGCGTCGGCGGCCCGGCGCTCACGTACTGGCTCACGCCAACGCAGGAGGAGCTGCGCTCGCGCTACAACCCAGACCTGCTCAAGCAGAGCATCGAGAAGCGCGAGGAGCGGGAGCAGGAGTTCGACGAGTTCGTCACGCGGCTGAAGGAGTACTCCAAGTCGGACAAGCCGAGTTGGTCCCCCCCTCTTTCCCGCTGGAAACTTGCGCACATTGCACCGAGACGAGAGGACGTATAGCTAATTTCCGTGGCAAATTCCAGTTTGGATCGTCGTAAAAGAAGAGGAGGAGCGGCGGCGAAAGGCCGCTCTGGACGCGGGCAGGGCGCAGCAGCGCGAAGCCGATGCGCGCCGGGACGAGATGAGGCGAGAAGCCGGGCTCGGGACGAAATAATGCCGCTGGGGAGGGTGTTGGGTCGGTCGAGGCATCCGTCGAGGGAACGTCCAGCTTCGGCGACTTTGTAACATAATGTACATCTCCGAGGCGCTTCATCCGTTTGTACAAACACCAATCCTGCTCTACATGTAGAGAGCTGCAACGCACGCACATGCGGCAAGCGCCAAGCTGGGGGGGGCTGTGGAGATGGTTGGTACCTCCCTTGGAGCATGCATCAACCGCGGAGGAGGCAAACTAGGCCCAGGCGCTCGCAGAGAGCTCGAGTCTAGAGTTTGGAGTCTGGAATCTAGAGGACGACTGTGGAGGCGGAGGCAAAGCGAGGGAGGTGGCTACCTGCAGCATCGCAACTCTAGAACAAAGCTCGAATCCGGAGCAAACCCGGGCCATGGTACTGCGTCTCTCACGGTGTGCTTCGCAGATTATACCTGTGGCAAGTCATCGTATCCGCCACCGTTCGTTGCAACCCTCACAACCGGAGGATCGTCAACCTCGCGTGAGCAGCAGCAAGGCGAGGGCCCCACGTCCAGGAGACCATCAGCCAACCTCATCCCAATTTCAAGTTGGTCGCCGAAGGATGGGCCCAATGAGGCCTTCTACCCGCCGCGCTTGACAACCAATCTTGGAGTCCAACGCAGAGAAGAGAGGGAGCAACATGCTGCCGGCAAACCCGCCAGCCAACCACGCGGTACACCCAGCCTCGCGCTTCGGGTCTCAGCACACCGTCTCACAACCCCAAAGACCAAGCTTAGCCCTCTATGGCGCAAGGTCCGTTGGCAGACGACCCAGACATGTTCGAGCGGCGAGGAGAAGTTCAATGCGGCGAATATGGCTCAGACTGGGCTACTCGTACTGTAGGTGATCTGATCTTTACTCGACTCCAATGACTCTGGTGAGTTTCTCCGATGGGGCCCCCCACAAACGGGCCAGCAAGCCATCCAAAACGCCTCCGAGCGCCTTCTCCGCCGCCACGCGATACCATGTTGCTTGGCGCACTTGGCGGCCAGCAAAAGGTCCCATAGACTCCCAAAAAGTCCCTAGATAGCGCACGACGTAATAACCGCTCCTAGTGGTTTTCTATGCATGAAGAGGCGTCTGCTGCGAACCTCAGCCTGCAGAATTCCGAGTTCCTGCCATCGCGGTCTTGATTATTGCAGCTCGGCTCCGGCGTCGGCTTAGCCCCAACTTATGCCGTGCCCCATTCATGGGCCGGGCAGCATACATGTAAATGGCGTGGTCCTTCAGGATAGGGGCAGGAGCCCTTGTAACACTACCCCATACCCCAACGACGCTACGTACGAGCCCCGAGCTCTCATCGGCAGGTCGCTGCAGGGCAAGGCCATTGTTTTAGTAATGGCCTTCCTATAATAAGCCCTGGCATGGAGCTGAGATGCGAGAACGCCTGTCAGTCAGCGCTTGACCCAATCTCGATGCTGCAATGGCTCGACGGCTCGCTAGGTCCTTTCCTGATACGGCCCGTCTTGGATGCGCTGGTGACACCCATCATCCTTCGCCCGGGTTGTCTAATCCGGATCCTGGCAGGCCTGGTCAGTGGCGAAGCCATTGCATACGGCGGAAACGCCTGGGTTGTAACAATCGGCGACGTTCCCCAGGTCGGCATGCGCATCACGATCGCTAGTTTGCAGGCTGTGTGTGGTGTAAGCATTACCAACAACTGGCCAGCCGCATTTGCCAATGGTTACTGCTGCTGTCCCAGAATTGCAAAAGGTCTTGGAAGAGTCCTCTCATTCGATTGCTCCGCATCGGCTAAATGCTGCAAATGCAGCGCCAAGTGATGGCTGCCAAATAGCTCTCCCCTTGAGTCCGTGAGTGCCATGGCAAGCCACGACACTCAGGAATGTGCAGCGGACCTGGCGCCTGTATCTTGGCAATGCCCTTGACGACACGCTTGGCGATGCCCCTGGCGATGCCTTGGGCAATGTCAAATCGTCTATCCGCGTTTCGGGAATAAGTGGCCGCATAACATATCCGGTTGAGGCTGCTCGGCAGCGACTGCATTGGCAATACGGACACGTCCGTATGGTAGCATATCGCGGCTGTATTGTAGAAATTTCGGGCGGCTGCAGGCACGCAATGCTGCCATTTTTGGCCGGATCACGGAGTACAGGCCATTCTGTTCCTCGAGGCTCTAGAGCGATCAAGTGCATCAAGGTTGCCACGTGCTGAGGGTTGTTGATGCGACGGCGCCCTCCCAGATGCGTGACAAATTGGCTTGCTGGAAAGGAAGCTGCAGATAAGCATAAGCAGTCCAGTGCAGGTGGTTTGTCCCGCGAGCAACACGATTTAGGAGAGGGCGTTTCGTGGCTGTAGGTGATCCGTAGTAGATTGGCTGGGGCGAGGTGTTGCCGCGGGCAATGGCGCATGATACTCGTAGACAATGGTACCAGGAGAAGACGGTCAAGGGTGGACGGAGGAGCACCAAGTTGAAAGCTCGAACCACTTGGCACGCGACAGTGAGCGGGTCACATGTCGTGTGCAAGTAGCGCCGCCGTCGAGGCAACAAAAGTCCATCGAAAATCAAATCGCTTCCCTCAGACGGGCGGGGGACCCTGGTAGATGGCAAGGTTCAGGTCGGATTCGGTGGGCAATCCGGGGGACGCCGTTGGCTGCGGCTTGCGAGATGCCGAGCTTGGGATGGCCTCTCAAGCCATCAGTCCAGCCAGTGCTGTCAGTATCCTGCCGGTTGCGGATTAGCCCCTGGCCCATCATCAGGAGGCAAATCTGTCGTCCTGCTCTTTGGCGGAACGGGCGGTCATGACCATTGGTCTATCGAGTCCGGGGATGGACTGGGCGATGTTGAGCTCGCGGGGTTCATGGGGCAGGGGACCGGGGCCAACATCAACTACGGGCAGATCGCAGACTTCCATCGGCGACGGCAGAGGGTCCAAGGGGCTTCCATTGCTTCTAGTGATCTCGTTTGAGGGCGAGAATGTGGTGTCACGTCTCTCCGTGTCTCAAGTCTCATTTGCTGACGCGCTGCTGTGAGTGGTGGGCATTGTCGCCGCGTGCGGCGTCGCCCGTGCAGGCCTGGAGTTGATAAGGCAGAGCCCCCGGACCGGCTCCGATATCGCGAGATGGAGTTGTGGGAGGCATACCCAACCCCAGCGACATGTATTAGTCGTCTATACTCGTGATGCGATGCGGGTGGTGAATTGTACGAAGGCAAAACGGCTCCTGACAGGGCCCAGACTGGCGATTGGGCGCTAGCCTCCGCCTGGCCGGCAAACTATCATCCCACGCAGCAACGAGCTTTCCCGCAGTGAGCAGTTGCATTGGCAAGATCCATTGCGATCCGGGGAGAGTTCCTGGCTGCTGGAGATGAGTGGTGCGAAAACGTCGTTACAAAAGAACCTCTGAGATAAGGGAGGCGCTAAGCATGCGCGGAGACGAGGGGCCGCCCCACAGGGTCCTTTGCAAGTTCAGGTAATATTCAGCACCCGAAGCCAAGACAGTCTGGTAGCTCGGTAAGGTACGGTACGGCACCTACGTACCGTAGGTACGGAGCGGAGCGTAAGATAGGTCGGGCTTCAAAGCGCCACCTCCACCGCCACTGGTCTGCGAGCTGGTGTCACGAAAGCGGCGCGAGGGGGAGCACCACGTTGAGGCGTGTCAGTCACGTCGACAACCGCCTCGACAAACGTCCATGGCCTTGCCGAGGTCGCCGACAGGGCGTTCGAGCTGGCGGTGGCGATGGTCACGATGCGAGTTTCCTTTAGTCGAGTGTTGCCGCCTCCCAGATGCAGGGCCATCGATGAGTGAGTGAATGTCTGAAAGCTGGCTGCTTCGGCTGTCGTTCTGTTGGTGCCACAAGACGGGAGCGGGCATTAGGGCGCCCCCAGCAGGCGCCCCGTGCGCAACCAGGAAGGAAGGGCCATCTACGAGTACCTAACCTAAGCGACTGGCCAGTGGCTGCCGACTGTCTTCCTTCGACATACTCGTACGGACTGCTCCGTACGAAATACTGACAGGGCAAGTGCACGCCATCCGCATCTCAATCCTTTGCTTCGTCGACTTATACGGATGCACTCTTGCTCACGCATGTCGGGCTGCCCAAACTCGTACGGGTAGGACGGCAGTTCCGCACCGGCCAGGCGGGTTGCCCGCTTCATTAGGCAGGTCGGGGCCGCCCACCCTAGAAACATGCAGGGATACCACTCAGCCAAACTAGACAGCGCTAATAGGATCTGCACCAAATTGAGATAATATTTACACATCCCTGCCAGGACCCTATCGCAACCCGGGTGTCTTCATGTGCCACATGGGGACGAGCAGCCAGGCCGGGTTACGAGTAGGTCTCAAGCCTCCGATGATCCATCCCATCGCCATGAACCACACGCAGGGGTGGCTGGTATGGGGCACAGGGGGGTGCATGCGGCGGCCCGGGGGCGTGCTACTGGGGTGGTGCCAGTGGTACTTCCGCATTCTGACGATGCGCCCCCAGCGTCGAACAACGCGAGTGTCTGGTCTGGCCCAAAGGCCGTTGCCCAAGCCATGCCCGGAGCGGCCTTGTCTGCGTCCACCCATCACCATCACCCGCATCATGGCTGGCTTGATGTTGCGTGAGGCGTGCAGCTGCGGCCAGCCCACCCTTGCTGGCCGCCTCTCGCCTCTCGCCTGCCCCCAGGCTTGGATATAAACACCAGCTCGACCCTCCTCCTACTCACAGGCCCTCTCCTCCTCTTCACGTCTCGCCTTTCTACTGTCAGGAACACCTCGTCCATCAGCGGGGTCGAGCACGCACACAAACCGCCATCATGGGTTTCAAGGACCGCTTCGGCGTCAGGTCGCGCGAGACCACAGCCGAAGTCACTGATGAGACGGGCGCTCAGACGACGGGCGCTCAAATACTTCCCACCATCTCTGCCAACCACAACCCCGAGAATGAGCTCCGGCGCTTCAGGAAGCAACACAAGTGGGACCCCTTTCTGGACATCGACAAGCTCGACAATATCGACGATGCCCTTGCCTCTGGTAACGCCGAGAAGGAGGCTGCCATTGACGAGTCGCTCATCCAGGAGGACTCGCCTTACCCTGAGGTTCGCTCTTCAGTAAGTTTTCCAATTCCCCGGCTCACAAAGGGGCGCAAATGCCAGCAAGCGGCATTCGAGCGTGCATCTGGATGAATCAAAACTGACCGACTTCTCTTCAGGTCCCGCCTCATGATATCGACGTGCCAGTCAACACCATCCGCGCCTGGACCATTGGTTTCGTTCTCTGCACCATCGTTGCCGCCTGCAACGTTCTTCTTGGCCTGCGTCGAACTCCCATCACAATCACGTCCACTGTCGTGCAGTTGATCGCCTACCCGTGAGTTCATGCCCGCGCCCCTTTCATACTCGTGCCGCCAGACAAGAAATGACGCTGACCGGTTTTCAATCAGCATGGGCTGCAGCTGGGCCAAGGTCATGCCTAAGAAGTCCTTTACCCTGTTTGGCCACCTGTTTGAGCTGAACCCCGGGCCTTTCAACGTCAAGGAGCACACCATCATCACCATGATGACCGCTGCTGGTTCAGCCGTCAGCTACTCCATCGATATTCTTCTGGCCCAAGAGATCTTCTACAAGCAGCACTTCAAGTGGGGTTTCCAGATCCTTCTCATGCTGTCCACCCAGGCCATGGGCTTTGGCGTTGCTGGTATTGCCCGCAGATTCCTCGTCTGGCCATCGTCCATGGTGTGGCCGGCGACGCTGATTACATGCACCGTCATGTACTCGCTGCACGACCACAGGCCCTCGGAACCCTCGCAGACCAATGGCTGGAAGATTGGCCGATACAGCTTCTTCCTCATCGTCGCCGCCATCACCTTTGTCTGGGAATGGTTCCCACTGGTCATTGCCCCCTTCCTGTCCATGTTCATGTTCGCCACGTGGGCTGCGCCGAGCAACGTTGTCGTCAACCAGATCTTCGGTGGAAACACCGGTCTCGGCCTTCTTCCCATCTCCTTCGACTGGTCTACCGTCACGGCCTTCCTGAATTCTCCTCTCCAGACCCCTGCCTTTGCCATTCTCAACGTCGCTGCCGGTGTTATCCTGACCGCGATTGGTGCAATTGGCCTTGCCTGGGCTGGCCCAGAATTCTACCGCTACCTGCCCATCAGCGCCAACCAGAACTTCGACCGATATGCCCAGCCATACAACACCAGCCGCATTCTGACCCCCGATTTCACAATCAACGAGACTGCTTACCAGGAGTACTCGCCTATCCTGCTGGGGCCCACCTTCTCGCTCTCCTACGGCCTGGGCTTTGCCACGCTCATCTCCACGATCACCCACGTCGCCCTCTTCTACGGTGCTGATGTCTGGAACCGCGCCCGGAGCTCCAAGTACGAGGAGCCTGACGTCCATCTGAAGCTGATGCGAAAGTACAAGGAGGCGCCCGAGTGGTGGTTCCTTTCCATCTTTGCCGTCAGCTTCGCCTTTGGCATGATTGCCTCGCAGGTCTGGGCCACTCATCTTCCCTGGTGGGCATACATCATCTGCATCCTCATTGGTGTCGTCCTTTTCATCCCCATCGGCATGATTCAGGCCATCACCAACCAGCAGACTGGTCTCAACGTCATTACCGAGATGATTGTTGGATACATGATGCCCGGCCGCCCAGTGGCTATGATGCTCTTCAAGTCTTGGGGCTACATGTTGTCGTACAACGGCCTCAACTACATTTCCGACATGAAGGTTGGCCACTACATGAAGGTCCCTCCCCGCAGCATGTTTGCCGCCCAGGCGTTCGCTGTCATCTGGCTCTCCTTGGTGCAAATATCCACGTACAACTTCCTCCGAGGAAACATTGCCGGAATTTGCACTCCCCACCAGGCCCAGGGCCTGACCTGCCCCAACGCCCGGACCTTCTATAACGCCAGTGTCATCTGGGGTGTCATTGGTCCTAAGAAGGTATTTGGTGCTGGCAGCATTTACGCCTGGACAAACTGGTTCTGGCTCATCGGCTTTGCCGTGCCCGTGATCCAGTTCTTCATTGCCCGACGTTATCCCCGTTCCTGGGTGCGCTACGTGGTCACGCCCGCCTTGTTCGGCGCCTCTTCCATGATCCCTCCGGCTACGCTGTACTTCCTCTTCCAGTGGGTCATTGTCGGTCTCGTCTTCAACGCTCTTATTCGCCGACGATTCTTCGGCTGGTGGTGTAAGTTTTCAACCCCTCGCTTCATCTTCTTGCTGTCGACACAAGCTAACATTGACATGCAGCTCGCTACACATATGCTTTATCCGGTGCTCTCGACATCGGAACTGCCCTCTGCACCGTCATCTCCGGTCTCGGCCTCGGTCTCAGTGAAACCAGCATGCCTGACTGGTGGGGCACCACCGTCATTTCGAACACTCTTGACTTCAACGCCACTGCGGTGACGAAGGTATTCCAGGATGGCCAGAGCCCAATAGGTCCGGAAAGCTGGTGAATATATTATCCGCATATTGGCAGATCGTGTAAAGATTATACCATTAGAATCCTTGATTAAGATGGATTTGTGTTTGAATGTTCAATGAAAACCATAAAGAGTTTCAAAGCAACAACTATGAGCCTCTTAGACGACGCTCTTGACACTCCTCCGCCCCTGCTTGGCAGTCAGTGCAGTTGCTGCGCCAATGCTCGGGAGATGGCTCCAAGTCTATGCGTATGTTCAACTTGGGAATAATGAAGCCAGGCCACAAATCCTGGATACATTCAGTAAACAGGATTGTTCCACGTTTACCTGGTGGTCAGGGGATTAAACACCTATTACTAGCTAAGGACTCTTATTGACTTAGTAACACAAATGGACTCTAATTATCGATGTAGCGCCGCATATACTACAGTTAGTAGTAAGACGTAGCGGGATAAGAGAAGAATACATAATGTAGGGGTATATATTAATAGCCTGGCGTAGCTCTATTTCATAGTAAACATTAATAGCAGTTTGTCGAAGGCGAACTAACACACTAAAGGCCCGGTGTAACGATCACTAGAAGATCGAATAGCGAGAGGGTCGTTGTGCAACTATTGTCTATTGGTAGACGCCATTAAACAGCGAGATCAGCGATTCACATGTTACTAACGTTCTCATTGACAAAGATCAGATGACGTTACACGTCGTCCCATCATTCAGCACCTTGCTCCTACTGACCAAACGTGATACCGTGAATCGCGACCGCGATAACGTGATTCACTCTGCTCCTGTTATAGTGAATCGCGGACCTCGCACCCTACCCAAAACAAAATCCCATCTCCCTCTGTCGTTTTTGCTTTCTACTTCCTATCAATAAAATAAACCTGACGGAGCAGCTTTCAGACCTTTAACTTATTAATCTCTAACCCTATCCATGGCTACACATAACCGAAGGCACCTTACTTAAGAAATACATTCGCTCTCTATCGAATGGCCTTCGATATCAAACCATCAAACCATCAAACCATCAAACCATCAAACTACGAAGAAACGGTATGTCGGAGGACAATTGCTCCATGATATTTACAGACACACACTTCTCGTTCAATGTTACGACGATCTTGAGAGGTTTTACTTCCGAGGCCAAAGCCCTACTTCAGCATGGCAACGTCAGCAGGGACCGTGAACAAACATCAGAGCTCTGATCGGGCAATCAAGATATTCATACAGAGGAGGTTATATTTCATGGACGTATTGACAAGGTTTCCTTGCGCAGTTTACTCTTGATAGCAAGTTCATTCCTTGAAGAGCGGGCCCGTTGCCAGAAGCCAGCGACAGATGCCTCAACACATAATCAGAAGCATACGAGCGCCAGTTAATTCTCGTCAATTCTCGCCTTATTTCTTTCTGGCATCCACGAATACGTGTCGGTCTCTGGTTTATTGCGTCAAGTACCGAGTCGCAAATAAGGTAGGTAGGGTTAGTACGAAGCTGGGAGGTCGGGCCCAGGTCCTTCCCATCGACCCGGGATGCCCTTATCATGCGCACGATAGCGAAACACCCACGTCGCCGGGCTCAATCCCGACCACCACCAGCAACATCTCACCCAGCGGTCTTTGCGGAGCCAGCAACAACAACTACACCTGCCGGGATTCCCAATTCGGCGACTGCTGCAGCCAGTACGGGTATTGCGGCTCCGCCGATGCTAACTGCGGCAGCGGTTGCCAGTCCGTCTATGGCAGTGTTCCGGCGCCGCTACCATCAGCCCCGACGGGACATGCGGGGGTAAAAAGGGGTACACCTACAAGGGATCTTCTTTTGGAACTGCTGCGGCAAATATGGCTATTGCGGCTTTGCCGACGCAAACTGTGGTACGGATCGCCAAGGCTCGTGGGGCACATGCGGTACTCAACCATGTTCAACATCAACCACATCTAGCGCCACGCCAACCAATTTGTTGGGAACGAACGAACACACAAGAAGCCGAGAGCAACGACCTTGCAATAAGACAATGAATGAGTGCCTGCCCAAGCAATTCGGTAGGCGTCGTAGCTCAAAGTATCGTGGTATCAAACCGTACAAGGCAAGGAGAAATCACATCGTATAATCAGCGAGACAAGGGCAGCAAATGGCCACTGTCTCAAAAAGGAAGGGGGAAATAACCATCCTTAATTGAAAAGCTATGAAGAGCTCATGAATAATGAAAAGCGCATGAGGTGCCATCTGATCTTAGGGATCTAGATAGTCTCTTTATATCCTTGCAAAGTCAGGCCATCGTTGTCCATCCACTTTTCCATCTCCCGTTGTTCTGGGTCAGGGGTCTGTACCGTCTCCCCGACAAACCAAGTCGGGCAACGTATCGCCCAGCGGCCTCTGTGGAGCCAGTAACAACGGATGCAACTGCAAAGGGTCCGCGTTTGGTGATTGCTGCAGGCAGTACGGCTACTGTGGTTCGGCAGACGCATACTGCGGTAGCGGCTGCCAACCTTCGTACGGGACCTGCTCCGGCGCCGCTACCATTAGTCCTGATGGCACATGCGGCGGTGACAAAGAGTATACTTACTCATGCCAATTCTACTCAAACATCTCTCTCGGTTGTCGATGGATACCAGACCGATGCAGCTCCCGCCTGGCCATCGGTACCTTTGAACATTTATTTTGCGGCTTCGTCGGCGTAGAGGGTTTGCCCTCGGGAGGAGTTGTGTTCTACATAGGGCATGTGGAATTTCTCAAGCAATTACGCCCACTGGTTGACGCTTGGCCTTTTCGCCAAACCGAAGTGTTGTGGCATTAGGCATTGGTTTCATTACAAAGCTGAGTAGCTGCCAGGTACTCCGCAGGTCACGTGGCGGACTGTATTATCCGCAAGGGACTCGCGCTGTTCGCAAAGGTGTATGTAAAGCCGCAATTAGCAGACAAAGTGCTTTAGACATGCTTGCTGGCACTGCCGTGTTGTGACGTCGCATCCGAGGAGGTCGACCAGGCCTTACTTTTACCCTGAGATGGGTGTTCAGTAATTAGTGGCTGATAGCCCCCAAAGCCTTACCCCGACTGGGGCGTTGCCTTTTTGGTGCATTGGGTGGGGCACTCTCGGCAAAACACCTATTCCAGGTGCGAAAAGTCTTGGCACGCACAAAACCATCTCTACTTTGATCCATCACCAATCGAGTCGTTGGCGACAAATCAGCCTCTTGACGCAACCCCTCATCTCCCGGTATGTAGCGCTGGCCGCGAGCATCTTGTGCCGCCAAATTGCCGTCCCTCTGCCCCCTTCCGGTGCCGATCTTGCTAACCCATGAAGGCGTAGTCTTTTGATTCCCCCCATCGTCACACCCGTTGCCCATCATGGCCGACATCCAGGAGCGTCTCAAGAAGCTTGGCCAGAGTGCCCGAATTGGTGAGCCACGAGGCGGCATCCTGCGCTTGACTTTTAGCTAACATGTGCGCAGGGTACGCACCGATTTTACTCGAATTGACACCTCCCCGAATCGATCGCTAATGTCGTCTTCTTTTGCAGTGGAAAGGGTACTCCCCGGAGAAAGGTCAAGCGCGCACCTGCGCGGTCCGGCGCCGACGACAAGAAGCTCCAGCAGACGCTGAAGAAGCTCAACACGCAGCCCATTCAGGCCATTGAGGAGGTCAACATGTTCAAGTCGGATGGCAACGTCATCCACTTTGCTGCTCCCAAGGGTGCGTTGAACCACGGCGGTGTCTGTCTCTGACCATCCACAGCTGTATATGCTGACATGTCCTCTCTTACACAGTCCATGCCGCTGTCCCCTCCAACACCTTCGCCATCTACGGCAACGGCGAGGACAAGGAGCTGACCGAGCTCGTTCCCGGCATCCTCAACCAGCTGGGCCCCGACTCGCTTGCTTCGCTCCGTAAGCTCGCCGAGAGCTACCAGAACATGCAGAAGGGCGAGAAGGGCGAGGACGATGACGAGATTCCCGACCTGGTCGAGGGCGAGAACTTCGAGAGCGAGAACAAGGTCGAGTAAGGACCTGCCCACAATCTGATAGGGCGGCAGGAGGAAAGCTGTGTCGACTGGTGGAAACGCCGTTGGCAGGGTTTTAGGAACACATTTCTCATGCGGGATTCTTATGGTTATGCCTGTGCTACGTGGAGGAGAAGTACAACGGTCAGGGTTTGGAGTGTGGCGGGATAAGCGACACAGACGAACTTTCTCAGTTGATTGATTTGTACAAAACGTGGACTGCATCGAGAGAAATACCAATCTCTAAAGATGTTCGATATGCGCGTCAAGCCGCCATGTCCATCTCCCAGTCAGAGTCTCCCTCGTTTCGGAGCCAGCCGGTCAAGGCGTTGTCGCGAACCTCGGCCTTGACTGCTCTTCGCTTTGCCGCCAGTGGGCCGTCTTTGATCTCTCGATACATCTGACCCCCCAAAACATGCTTTAGCTCTCCGTGGTCGTCGAGCTGGCGTGTGATCTCCTTCGCTGACGTCCACGTCTGCCTTCTTGACATGCGGCTCGCGCCACGGAGGTCAAATGGCTTCCTTCCTTGGATGACGCCGCCGAGGATGGATTCCTCAACGCCAGAACATGACCACGCGGCGGCAAGATTACTCGCCGAGATCTTTACTGAGCGAGCCTGTACTTCCCTCCGCGAGAATTTGAATTCCTCGGTCGTAGTCTCCACAGTAAACGGCTTGAAGGCATAGCCACCCTCCCATGCGGCGTCGGTCAGGCCGCTCATTCGCCCGTTGCTGGAGAAGGCGCGCTCGCATGCGGTAGCCGAATGCTGTGACGCGGGCAGGACAAGAGTGTCGATGTAGGCGCGGGTAGGATCGACGAGGAGCGAGGTTAGGGAGGAGAGCAGCGAGGTGCATTGTTTGAGAGCGAGCTTGTCAGAGCAGGACTTGGAGAGTGTGGTTGGGGCATCGCCACGAGAGGGCTTGCGGCGGACGATGCCGAGCTGGGAGAAGTAAGCGCGTCCGGGGAGAGAAACAGTCTCGCCGTTGACCGCTGATGATGGGGTGGGCGCTGGCCAAGGTGAGGCGTCGTCCTGCGCAGCCATTATGAGCTCCATGCTTGCGTCTCCGCCTGCAAATTGTTACTTTTGTAAGTTCAGGACGAGAATAGGGGATATGTGGTGCCTACAGGGTGCTTCGGAGCAGTACATGTGCAGCGTGACATTGTCCTTGATTCGGAAGGGGGTCCCATATTGCCCTTCGTTCTCCTCGTGCATGTCATTGCGTTGAAGTACGCCTGTGTGACCACCGCTCTCACTCAAGCTCCTGCATTCATCTAGGAGGAAACGATTAAAAGTCCTTATGGCTAGAATCTCCGCATGCCAATCGTGCAGCCCATTGCCATTGGCCTCGGGGAGTTTATAGGCGGGGAGACATTTCATGCCAGTTCTGGCCCTCACTTAGAAGACAGTCTTTTCCGAGAAGATACAGGTGAGCACTTACGCCAGAGCCAAGCATGTGAAACTGCCGTTCTGTTCGGCGACAATGCCGCTTAGGGGAACCCATTCATGAAGCCCATTGTCTCGGATGGCGGGCTTTCGCTTCGCGGGGAGTTTGTTGAATTGCGATATGACGGCTTCGGCGATCAGATTCGCTCGGGATGTCATTTAAGCGCGGGAGATTCATAGCCCTCAGTCCAGATGCCTAGACTGTACGCAAAATGGACCTATTTGAGCCAATATGTGAGATTCGCAACGAGGGCCATTCTATCCTTCAAGCTTAGTGAGAGTCTCACTGAAGCACTGAAGTCGCAGTACTTGACTGATTGGAGACGCCGTCAGATCCACTTCGAGGAATAAGTGGAGTATGTGTCGCATCACGTGCGCCGCGTTTGTGCAATTAGCGTCAGTTCTGCCCTAGACCGCTTAGTCAGTGCCACACACCTCCAATTCTGAGAAAATTGAACGTATCACGGCCGCTCCAACTTTTGTCAACGCCAAACCCACGGTCCACGACACCAAATAGCCTTGTCGCCATACACCCACCGGAAGCGACAAGATGCGTACCTACGACGACACCTTCTCCGGCCAGAGAATTTACCCTGGCAAGGTACGACTCTCCTGTCACTCCCCAGCGGCGCCACAGTCGGTCAAAGAGAGAGAGTTCAAGATGGTTGCATGGTGGCGGTTGCTGGTCGAAGGAGGGGGAGCAAGTCCTCGAGCTCGCCGGAGGCAGAGACAATGAAAGTACGGTTGCTAACGAGATGGTGTCGCACAGGGTAAAATCTACGTCCGTGGCGACAGCAAGGTGTTCCGATTCCAGAACGGCAAGTCGGAGTCGCTGTTCCTGCAACGAAAGAACCCCCGCCGCATCGCATGGACCGTCCTCTACCGCCGACAGCACCGCAAGGGTATCTCTGAGGTACGATCGAACCACTGCATCCCCCCGATTGCTCAAGCTGCGGCTGCCCGGATGACGCCGGAATTTGACCCGAGCTGGTGACGAGGGATTTGAGAGAAAGCAGGACTAACGCTGTCCTACAGGAGGTCGCCAAGAAGCGCACCCGCCGAACCGTCAAGGCCCAGCGAGCCATCGTCGGTGCCTCCCTCGATGTGATCAAGGAGCGCCGCTCCATGCGGCCCGAGGCCCGATCGGCCGCCCGCCAGGAGGCTATCAAGGAGAGCAAGGACAAGAAGGCTGCTGCCGCTGCCGCCAAGAAGGCCGACAAGGCGAAGAACGCCTCGCTGGCTTCCAAGGGCCAGACCTCGCGAAACGTCAGCAAGCAGGGAGCCAAGGGCGCGCCGGTCAAGGTCGCTGCGCGAACCCGTTAAGGGACGACGTGGCGAGAAAATGGAAGAGTGGAGGAGTCCGTGGTTCTTGTGTCTTTCCGGCCGGTTCTTCTACAATATCGGGTGCATGGAATGCCATAGGGTGCATTGGTAGTTGAGTAAATGACATACCGGTGCAATGGTCCCAATATCTGCGGCCTCTGTGTTTGTGACGGGGGGGCATATGACAATGGCGAGATTGAGACGGTGGGGGCCACTAGAAAGGCAGAGACGATATACGGGAGATTTTGAACAGTGAAGTTTGAATGGGAATATCGAAGTCTTTGTCTATGATCTCATGTCTAATCTATCTTGGTCGCGTGTGCTATATACGGGCATTTACAGCTTGGCGAGGACAGCCTCGGCGCCAGACTCGGCGATGGACTTGGTGTCGTCGTCGCGGCTGGCGTAGATGACCTTGCCGTGATCAATAGCAATGGCGTAGCGAGAGGTGCGGTCGCCAATGACCCAACCGATGCTCTTGCTGAACTTGGCGTCGGCGTCGGAGGCAAAGATCTGACAATCAATTGCGCATTAGTTGTGTGTCTTTGGAAGCAACAGAGGAAAATTACCCACCACAAAGTCGTCGGTGACGCCGTTGGCCTTGCCCCAGGCGGACATGACAAAGGGGTCATTGAAGGCAATGACGACGACCTGGTCGACACCCTTGGCGCGAAGGGCGTCCTTGTTCTCGAGGTACGAGGGCAGGTGCTGGGACTGGCAGGTGGGCGTGAAGGCGCCGGGAACGGAGACGATGACAATCTTCTTGTTGGCAAACTCTGCGACGGATCAGCAACAGGGCTGGTGAGTTGACTTTTCAATCGAGGGCCAACGCACCTTTGCTGGCGTCAAGCTTCTGAGGGATGCCGCAGACCTTGATGTCGCCCTCGGGGGTGGGGGGGATGTACGTGAAGGCGACGTCCGCTGGGAACGAGTCTCCAACCTTGAGCTCAGGCATGATGGACGAATGAGGGGTGGTGCTTCGTGTACAGAGGAGGGATCGCGGTGTTTTCGGTGACGATTCGAGGCGAGACGAGGTGAGAGGACGCAGTGAAGGGACTTAAATAAGACCAGCTAACGCTACCTGATCGGATTAAGACGCAATGCCTTATTAATGGGCGGCGGGGTCGGCAGACTACAGATGAGCACCGATGTATCTCACGGCTGCCGGCGGGGTCCTGCTCCTTGCTGCACGCGAGTCGCGGACCCAGCCGGCACCGGGAGCAGCGACGGAGCGAGTCGTATGATTGCCACACATTCACGGTAGGGACTTGCAAATGCACCTCGCGCGTGCCTCTTTCACAGCCAGCAGTGGGACGACAGCAGGTACCTCGCACGCACTCGGCTCGGAACACCGATGGCTGCCATGGTGCCGCTGTGACCCGACAAATGTCCAGGGTGGGTCTTGGGCCGACCCGGGACGTGCTGCCGCCGGGCCCTGCGGCGGAGACCATGACGTGGCACCGGCAGACGCTCCTGGAGGGCCGTCGGAGGTACGAAGGTTTTAACGGCCGGGCCTGGCGGAGGGCCGAGTCCGCGCGAGCTGAGATGCCCAGCTCGCCTGTGCTTGGTGTGCTTCCCACAAGGACAAGCCTTCGTGGATGAAGCAGAATGGTCTTCGAGATGATGGAGGCACGAGTCGGCTGCCCTTCCATGGTGTAGCATCTTGCCATTTTCGGTTCAAGCTCTGCCTCTTGGTCACGCTGTCTCCTGCCGAGCGCGTGTAAGTCAGACTTGGTCACTTTGATACCCTGAAGCCGGAACCTCCAGCTTCGCCGGATCGTATGACATCTGTCCGCCGTGACGTTACCCTATAACAACCATTGCGACCAATGTCACCGGAGCAAGACATTGACTGCGGCTCCTGTTGTGAAAGAATGGTAGCCAGTTGAGGGCTTGCTGCCACATGAATACACTGCACAAGCATGAGGTGCCCAAGGTGCGTAACGTGTTGAATTGTTGTCAGGTCGGTTTGGTTTGCCACGAGCCGATTTCTCTTCGCCATCGAAGAAAAGTCGCATTTCATGACACAGCATCTTGAAGGATATGGGGGCCACCACTTTGTGAGCGAGCAACCATTACCCTCCAATTCTAGTGTGTGGAATCTTCAGCCCCGACATCTTCACCACATCCGGCGCCGTCGAGCGGTGGTCAACTATTTGCTCGTGTTCGACATGAGCCCGCATATTGTCGAGGCATAAAAGCCGCTTCAAAGCCCAAAGTTACTGGCTGCAGTCTCATCGTGGACAGACTCGCCAGCCCGCCTGTCAGGAGGATTGAGGCCACCTGTACTTTGATTGCGCCAACTAGAAATTTGAGAAGCAGAACTGTTGCTACGAGGGAAGCAGATGATGCGGACAAGGGTCACAGCAGCGACGCAAAATGCATTGAATCGTTGCGGTCCGATCCTTCGTAGCTTCTAAGCTGCTGGTAGCTGATCCTCACAATGGGCAAGGGGTCCCTGGACTAGGGCTTCGAGTCCCGTCGTCTTCGGAGTTGGAGCCAATCCATTGTATGTTCATGACATGGCAAGACGGAAGGTTTCCACTCCTCGTCTCGCACAGGGGAAGATCTACGTATGTGATATGACAAGAGGCAGGAGAGTCAGTCGAGACCCGACAAGTTCGGGGAGGCAAGGTAGTTCATAGCCAAGCAGAGCATGACAACAACTCTGAACGTGACAAGTGGCAGTGGCTACCTTGGCGTACCAGCACAATGGGAACATGATAGTTGGCATCGAAGAGGTCTCGGTTTGGTTCAAATTTTTTATCTTTGATCATTAGCCTCAGCGGCTGGCTATCTCCAGGGTAGTCAAAGCCCTGTAAAATAAAACGTCAAATCCCGAGACTCCAGTCCATATGCCTTTTTCCCACGCGTCGCCGCACTTAGTGGGCAGCGTTGCGACGGCGGTCACGCTCCTCAGCAATGGAGAGCTTGACACCCTTGCCCTTGGGCAGGGAGACCCAAGGCTTGTCCTGGCCAATGACAAAAACGTTGCTCTCACGGGTGGCGAAGGTGTTCTCAATGGCATCCTTGATGTGGACGATGTTGAAGCCACCGTCGTGGCGCTCACGGTGGGTGATGACACCGACACGGCCCATGTTACGACCACCAGTGACCATGGCGACGGCGCCAGTGTCGAACTTGATGAAGTCGGTGATCTTGCCGGTGGACAGCTCAATCTTGACAGTGTCGTTGACCTTGATGTTGGGGTCAGGGTAGCGGATGCTGCAGATAAGGGATTAGCATCTGGGGTGTACGAGGGAGAACATACAGCCGTCAAAAAAAGCTCCATCGACACGTCGTCGCGTGACTGCGAATCTACCAAAGCTTGATTCAACGGCTGAATGATGTCTGACAGAACTTACGTTCTCGCATCGTGCGTGACCAAGAATGGGATTCCACCACGACCAAGCTGAACGCGCTTGACCTTGCCCAGCTTGTACTCGGCCTCCTCGGTCTGGATTCGGTGGACGGTGAAGCGGCCCTTGGTATCGTAGACGAGGCGGAAGTTCTCGCCGGTCTTCTCAATGGTGATGACGTCCATGAAGCCGGTGGGGTAGGTCATGTCGGTGCGGACCTTGCCATCGACCTTGATCAGGCGCTGCATGAGGATGGCCTTGGTCTCGCGGTAGTTGAGCGCATACTTGAGGCGGTTTCGGATGAAAACGATCAGAGGCATGCAGTCACGGAGCTTGTGAGGACCGGCCGACGGCTTGGGGGCGTAGACACCGGACAACTTGTCGAGCAGCCAGTGCGACGGCGCGCTGAGGCGCTTCTGGTGCTTCTTGCTGCGAGAAAAGTCAGCGACGGCGATCTTCAGACAGTCGGATGCCGACCAATTGCCAAGTTGCAGGATCTTCCCGAGCACAATTCGATTCTTCGAGGGTGCTCGAGAAGCCTTGGAGTTGCTGCACTCACATTCCTCGGGCCATGTTGACGGTTGGCTGTGGTGTTGGCGGTGGTGAGGAAAAGTCAAAGAATGAGGCCGCGAAACGTGGAGCGAGTTGCAAAATGCAGGGCCACAACTTTTTTTCCACTTCGTTTAGCGCGAACAGCGGGGAGGTCTCATGCCCTACACTGGCTGGGTGGGTCGGGAGCGGTCGCAGAGTCATGTGACTATGCACGTGATCTTGCACGCGACCCCATCGACGCCAAGTCGCTTTCACATGCGATCTCTCTTGGCGATCCGGCTCAGGTTTGGATCTGGTCTCCACTGGGTCAACGCCAACTTCAGGTTTGCATGTGAGAACCCCGACCCCTGCTACAATCCCCCTGGATACCACCCTTAGGATTCATTCGTACATGCGAGTTCATTCAGGTGGCATGGACAGTTGGAGGACGTGGGTGAACAATAATCATTCATCAGTGGTATCAATATTGAGCAGCGATGCTCGCAAATAAGCTCCCGTTCATATGCCCCCACCTTCGTTAGCACAAGCTCCGTGGCCAAGCACCGAGGTATCTGTCTGTTTCCAAAGGCTGCAGCTGCTGTAGAAAGGCAACTGCTGATGCGTAGGCTCAACCGTCCATGCGCCAATCCATTCCTGCCAACTCCAGACCCAAAGCAAATCGTAATTATTTGCGCCGACGGGCGCTCTAGGATGTGTCCGTAGAATCCACCTTTAGCATTTCACTGTGCGACCCCCGTGTCGTCCCCGTCGGTGCTCTGACGCATATCCTGAGGGGGACGATGGACCTGAAACCGCGTCAATGCCGTGTCGCGTAGGCATTTGAGGGAGTCTCGAGTCGTCAAGTAAAAGTCTCGATATGTCCATCTCTCCGCCCATGAAATGAGGCACATTCCCTTCGCCAAATTCAAAGGATTGCGGTGGGTGGATATAGGTCGAAGAGTCCACCATCTGCATTGGCCACGTGTGTAGCTCCTCTTTGGCGTTGTTGTGGCTCATGCGAGGGTTTCCCGCCGATGCACTTGATCGCTTAAGCGAGTCATCGATCGACATGTTGATCGAGGGCTCCAGGATGTCGTTGCCCCGGCTCTCATCTTTGGCCTGGAAAGTGCCCTTTTCAATGCGTTGATAAACGCCTGGATACTTGTTGCGCACTCGGTCTCTCAGATCCGTGGGCTGTCTGCTGGAGAGATGGAAGCGCGGATCTCGTTGAATCTTGGTCCAGGCAGGGCCGTAAATGTCGAGACCTTCGAGGATTTCTCGATCATCTTGGTCGGTAAAGGGACGTCTCTCGCGTCTGAGAGACTTTTTGAATGGGCCATGGATGCCCAGCTCGGCGAGATCCTCCATCTTCTTGCGATGTGCACGGCTCTTCTTTTGCTTTGGCGCCGCATCAGAGTCCTGTGGGTAGCCCGAAGTAGAGTCTTGTGGAGAGGGAGAATCTTCCTCGATCAGAATGTTTTCCGAATGGAGACCCTTTTTGGCTTTTTGCTTCACCTCTCGCGGGTGCATAGGTGGTGACTCAGGCTGGGCACTCTTGCTCGGTCCACGAAGCTCCACTGGACAGCAAGTCCTGAACCTGTCCTTGAGGTCCCCGGCGGTGCGGTCGTTGAAGGTGAAGTCAGGATCTTCGAGGATAGTCGTCCATTTCCCAACCCCGTGCCGATTGACACCCAAAAGGAGATGCTTCGTCTCTTCTTCTGACCACTTTCGTCTGGGTTTCGCAGCCCGCTTTCTTCCCTTGCTTGAGCTCTTGTCCCCTTCGGGAGACGAAGCAACATTAGCCCTGTCTTCGGCCCCGCGGTTGAAGTCTTGCAACATTTTCATCTGGCCGGCGTCGTTGTCGTTGAAGGACTTTGATGCTATCGGGGGGAACAGCGCGGCATGCGGCGGTGGCTCGTGCAGGCCGTTGATGATGGGCGGCATGGCCAGCGCCTGCTGGGAGGCCTTTTGCTTCTTCACGGGCTGCGGCAGCTGAACAAAGTCATCCTTGACGTTGAGATTCCGGGCCCGCTTCTTCTTATAGGCATCGTCGAATGCGTCCGTGGACTCGTTCAAGATCTTGGCATGAGAATGGGAGGCCGGGTCGGCGACATTGGACTCGCTCAAGAGTATTCGCAGAGGATACGCGGACGAGCCGCCAGAAGGTCTCCCATCCCATCTCCCGTCATCCTTGCGGTAGGAGGTGGGAGGCTCATCGCCCGAGAGTGACAGCGGTAGGCTGCTTGCGCCATAGGCCAAGGCATCGGCTCCGTATCGGTCGGTGCGGTGGCTCGCGTCCGGCTCAAGAGGGGGCAGTGGGCGCTCGCAAGAGGTGGGCAGCGGCAGCGCATAGAGCGGCGGAAGATCAGCGTGCTGTATTTGAGGCGTCGTCGACTCGTTCAGCAGGTGGATAAGGCGTGGCTCGATGGTAGCCATCTTGGGAGGTGCACTCAGGCTCGCGCATTGGATGCAAATCAATGGCTAAGTAAACAAGGAAGGAGGAAGGAAACAAGGGGAGGAGGGGGAGGGAAGGCAAAGGCACAGCAGATGCTAATAAGTCCCGACATAATCTCTCCGGGCTTTGGGGCGGACTTTATGATTTGCCTTGGGAGCGTGACAGACGTGGGCGCATCAAGGACGAGCGAGCGAGTGCCGGTCGTCTCACGGACGGGTCAGGTACGTACCGCAGCCGGCAGCCGCCAGCACAGCACAGCACAGCAGATTTCACGTGCAATTCGAGAGTCACATGCGTGGGTTGAGGGAGTTGCCAGCTGCTCGCGCTAGAACCCTGGCGGATCAGCACAGCGCTCGGCTTTATCCGGCATTGACCTCGTCTGACAGGCCACGGACTGCATAAGGTAAGGCAGCCTCAGGTGCACGAGACGGCGCCGACAAGAGAGGGGCGGCGTCGCAGACTACGAGCATCGCCTCGTCCGTGCAGTGTAGCGTGCGAGCGCCCTGATAAAAGCAGAGCACACACGTCAGGCACATGCAACGCCAGAAGAGAAAGACACGGAGACGCGCCTGTTAGCAAGGTAGCTTCGGTCCTGCTCCCTCCTTTTGGGCCTCACCGGCCGGGTCTAGATCGCCCCCTCGGATTGCGTCGTGCCACCTCGACCCAACAACGCTCGTGCCTTTCGGCGTCATCATGGCAGCCTCGCTGCCGGCCGTCCCTCGGGTGACATTTACCATTGTCGAGCCCATATCGCTGTGAGCTACTGTGCATGCTGCCGACCCGCGTCTGCGATAGCTAATTCGACGGAACAGCGTCGCGGGCTTTCTCGGCGCCGTCAGCGATCCCGCCTGGTTCGTCGCCGAGCAGGTCCCTCAAAAGGTCCCGCAGCTCGTCACCGAGAACGCCGTCGTTGTGGCCTGGCAGCTGGGGAACCTGTATCTGCTCCTGGCCCTTGTGGGCCTGGCCGTCTTGAACACCACCTCCGAGGTCAAGGTTGTGCGCAACTACCTCGTCGCGCTCTGGATTGCCGACATTGGACACGTCGCTTTCAGCTGCTACGGCTTGGGACGAGAGCGCCTGGCCAACCTCTCGGAATGGAACGCCATGGCCTGGGGCAACATCGCCATGACGGTTGGTGGTCTCCCTGACGCGCGCCAATGCGCCTTGGGCGTGCTCGTGCTCTCGCTCACCGATGCAACAGATGTTCTTGTTCGCGATGCGCTCTGCGTATTTCCTAGGCGTCTTTGGCCCTGATAAGCCGGCCGTCGCCAGCACAAAGAAGGCTAGATGAAGGCATTGCGATACATGCGCATGCTGCATCATGTCCGCAGCTACGAAGTACCGTTGTCCAGCTTTGTCCAAGCCCCTCCTATGCGCAAGATGGCTTATCTGTGCAGGGCATTTATCTCTTCGCCGGTTCCATACTCGTACATGGATGGACTTTCACATGCTGAAGGAAGCTCTTTGCTAGCTGATGGCGACGTTGTGGATACTTTCCTCTCTGGGCCTTCGTAACGATCGATCTCCTTCTGTACGGGTAATAAATGTTGACGGCTCCCCGCCTGCAGGCACTGGCATGGACACACGTAGGAACGAGCTCGTACCTTAGGGTTAGCTTAAGCAGGATGACAAAATAACTGTCACAGCGACTTTGGAGGACCCACGCGATAGGTCCCCAGTTTAATTGTCTTTGATTCGCTGGCAGTTCTCGAAAACAACCCTTCATTAGATGCATGCTGCTCCACACGCGGCCAGGTGCCGAGTCGCAACTCCCCATCAACCAATCTGGTGACGTCTAGAGGGTTAGGGTTAGAAAAGAGAGCTTCATCGGAACGAGTATACGAGAACGCCCAGCAAGCAGACAATGTGTTTACCTACGCGCCACGTCGCCCGTGGTGATTCTGCGAATTTTCATCCACACATGCACGCTGCCCTCAGAGACTACACCACTCGTCATTACAACTCACCATGGAGACGCGCCAGCGTGGAACAAGCCAGCTGCATGAGACTGAGTCTCGTGTAAGTGCATCGCGAGAGCTCGAAGCTATTCGCACCACACGTGCAACGGCAGGCCGGCGCACCTCTGCTGCTGCTTCCAGCACCCTTTCAACCTCGCGAATTTCTGCTGCAAACCCAGCCTCAGAACCCTCGAAACGCGGGTCTCTCTCAAAAGATGCCATTCCCCGCCGGGGCGCAAAGTATGACAAGGCATACAGTGTCATCAGCATCCCATTCAGCAGAGCGGGCAGTAGTGAAGCTGAGGACGAACACGAGCACGAGGAAGTGCTGGACGAGGAACAACCACGTGCATCACCTTCTCTTCATCCCGCCTCGCAAGATGGCGATGTGAGACAGGCAGATGAAGACGAAATGCGACAAAACATGATTGCTACAGCCCCGGATCTGGGACGGGCAGCGGATGAGTTGATGGCCCGTCTGGCGAAGGGAAACTATGATGACAAGCGGTTTCACCTAATGCTCAACGTCAAAAAGAGGGCTTTCAATCTTCACCGCGAGAGTTGCCTACCAACAGACGCCCCATCACCTTTCATCGACTGGACATGGCTACAAGACCGGGAGCGCCCCATCGATGAATTTGAACCAGAAGCCAACGTCTTTGCAAGGGCGAATCTGGTTTCCGCTCTCAGCTATATTCAAGACACGCGAGCCGGGGGCGGTGCTGGTACGCTCGAACTCCTCGAGAAACTGGACCCAGCCGTCCCAACGTTGTTTGCACCACCGGGTCGGGGCCGTCCACCCCCCGAAATTACTGTGAATCTGCGCGCATGCTACGCCATCGAATTATTGGGCACGGTGAACAGCAAGGCGGCTCTTCGACAGATAATTACGTCCGTCTTCTGCAAACCAACGGACGGTTTGGACTTCGACCAGCTAATTGCATATGGTCCGTTCCGAAGTTTAGGAGATCCCGAAGAGGGTGGCGACAGTGACCTGTGCTCTGCCACGGCTTTTGCACTCTACGAGGGCGGGAGGATGGAGGCGGGACTGAAATATTTGAGAGAAAAGTTTCCCCTCGATAAGCTTCTCGATGAACTAGAAGAGTGGATCCAAAACGAGTACCCCGAGTTGCGAGCTGCTTACCACAATGCCGATGAAGATTTTGAGGAGCCTACATCCGAGTCAAGCCCTGAGTCTCAGCCGATCGTTCGTGCTGAAGAAACGGACGAGCGGTAAGCACATCAGCTTCGTTCGACGCTGGCCCACCTTTATGGGAATGGATCCAGCTAACATTCAACAGGAGTCTGTTCGTGAATACCCAGTCAGTCAGGGAGCTCAGGGCTGCAGAAGGCCTCGGACTCGCCCCGCCATCGAATCAACAGCAAGCAGCGCCAAAACCGGGGGCTTTTCCTCTGCACGTACGCGCGAGGCCTTTCCCTTCCAACACGGCAATCCTCGAAGCAGAAACACCAAGGACCGAATATATGGCACAGTCCGCCAGATCTGGCAGAAAGCGAGCGAATACTGTTACCGCACCAGACGAAGAAGAAGGGTCGGATTCGGAGGACGTGTTCGAGACTGATAGCCGGCCAGTTGACAACAGCAAGAGGACTGCCATTCAGTCCAGTCATCCTAGGAAGAGGGTTCGATCATCAGCTCCAGAGCCACAACCTCCCTCGCAGCGGGGCTTGGCAACCCCAGCCCGCGCTGCTCCCTCTCATGCAGCTCCTACCGCGCGATTTTCTTCGCAGCATACGCACGTAAACCCATCTGAAACCCGCGTTGCCCCCTCCTCTTCAGCTCCTGCTGGGCGAATTTCGTCACAAGTCGACCTCGACGCTCTCAGGCAAAGAAAGGCCGACGTCTCTGCGGCCGCCCGCTCCCAAAAGAGTGGATATCCTGCGGGGCCCCAGACGCGGATGCGCTGGTCAGATCACGACACCAAGCTCCTAATTGAGCTCATCGGCGACACTAACGCGGCGTGGGCCACAATTGAGAGGGACTACCAGGACCAATTTGAGCATCTTCGCAATCAGCAGGCGTACCGGGACAAAGCTCGTAATCTCAAGGTCGACTTTCTCAAGGCGGATGCCGTCTTGCCGCCGGGCTTTGATCGCGTCGCTCTGAGCACCAAGGAAATTGTCCAGGTCAGGAAGGAGGGTAAAAACCACTTGCGCAGGGAGCTTGACATTGATAGGAACGGGAACCCGATCTACACGGAGGCGGCGGACGCAAGATGGGGCTAGGGAGCGATAGACTCTGGGCTCAGGTTAGACAGGCGGCCGACTCATTTAATGGCCGGTTGCTGCTCATTCATTTAATCATGGTTTTGCTCTCCTTTGCTATAGTTTTGTGCTCCTTTGTCTCGTTTGATCCTTCACTTTGGTGGCTATACGTTAGCAAAGAGCGGATGCTCTCAAAGCGTCGCGGAAGCTTGCAGTCTTGGAAACAAATCTGCTTGCGGGGAGGTTACTAAAGGCATCATTTTCTACTTTCGCAATATCATCGCTCGACCCAAGGTGTTCATACGATTACTGGACTGCTACAGACACAATCGGGCAAAGACTCGGCAACCCAGGCTCGACGGCCTTCTGGGGTTTCGGACTTCTCTTGATCTGTCACTGCCGACGAGGGCGTAGAAGGAAGCGCGCGAATTGATTCGGTGAGCAAAGACTGCCGCGAGAGACTACTCTACAGGCTGGCCCTATTAATTCCACAATACTCTTCACACAATGCTCACCCGCCACGTCTCCGCTCGGAACGTCGGCAACAGCCAACAATCGTATCGTCCGTCCGTGCCGCCACCGCCCACAGGCGGCCTCAACTACCCCTCGTGAAAAAGAAAACGGACCCTCGTGGTCCAGGACAGAGTAAACCCACCGCCATTCCCGAAAGGTTAAAGGTTAGGCTTCAGGCTCAAAAGGTGATGAGAAGGGAGAAAGTTGTCGTTAGGATAAGGGGACTCATGGGAGAGATGGCCGGTCGTAATTGGTGATTGCCAAGGTGCAAGCCAGGTTCTTCGACAGGCGATATCTTGATAAGACAAGAGAGGCGCGAGCAGAGACTTTGAAGTAAACGCGTCTACAGTCGGCGTGTGCATGCAGGAAGCATCCGAGTCCAAGACTTCGTCCAGCTATGCTCTATTCAAAAGAGACCTGGACGAGCAAAAAAACAGGCCCATTCTTCCCCAACGCCAAGTCGGGATTTCGGATAAAGAAACAATAATGGGTATGCCGCAGGTCGTTTAAAAAAAGAAAAGGGTTATCCGTCCACAAGAGGCGAAAAAAGAAAAGGCCCCAATGCAATCTCAATGCGCAAAACGGCGTCTTGTGTTGTCCGCCAAGCCCGTAGGACGTAAGGCCGAAATAAACGTGTTGCCTTGCGTACTTGCTTCATTCACATTTTTTTTTTTCGCACGCCGTCGCCTATCGAGGACGGTACGGCTCATTCCTCTGCTTCAACTTGGACGTTCGCCAGCCCTCATACCACTGGTCACGGCTTGCCTCGCGCAGCTCAGCTCGCCACTCGCCGAAGACAGCTTCCTTGAGGCGCTGAAAGTCACAGTGTTGCTCGTTGTATGGGTCGGCGAAGCCCCAAGGGAATTGCCGGCCTACGACTCCCGGTTCGTACAGGTCGGGGCTGATGACGGACAGCGGGAGGAAAGGCGTCTCGTCCTGTTTGGCTTCCTCTTGCGCCTTGTGTCTACGAATTGATTGGCTCGAGAGTCTCTTTGAGTTGGGCGATGCCGGCACCGAAGAGGCTGCGCTGTGTTCGTCCACAACCGCCTCCTCGTTGGTCATCTCGTCCTCGTCTTCCTCGTCGATCCGGCCCGACAAGCTATCATTGTCCTCGTTCAGACCGAGAGCCTCGAGAGGATCTAGGTTGGCCGTCTTGATACTATCCCAGACGGCCTTTTTGAGCACGTTCATGTGCTTGGTTGTGATGGTGTCGGCCTTGGCGATAATGGGGATGACAGTGGTTTTGCCGTGAAGAGTGCGCAGGACCTGGACGTCCAGGTCTTGGTCAAGCCCGCCAATCACTCGCGAGGCTTGATTGCTTTTGATTCCATTCTGATAGCCATTGGTGGACAGACTCCGAGCAGCGGCAATGTTCCGATCGAGGCGCGCAGGGTCCAGGATCATGAAGACGGCGTGGATATGAGTGTCCTGGACTCCAGGCGAGCGCACGACTTTCATCTCTTCGGCAAAAGTCTCGTCGAACTTGGACTCCACAAAGGTCGACATCTCTCTAAGTTGCAAATCGACCACGTTCTTCTCAAGGCCTTCGGAGTCCCAGAGAGTCACGCCGACACGCTCACCTTCGATCTCTGTCTCAAGAAAGTGAGGGACGAAATTGCCGCTGGCAGGGGCAGGAATTTGCAACTCGTCGTCATCATACCTCCTCGTGGGACGTTTGTGTGAGGGGAGGGCCAGCGCAGTCTTCAGGAACTCGAGAAATGAGGTCTTGCCCGCGGCGCGGGTTCCGACAACGAGGATGCTGCGGACAAGGGGCGTCAGCACCATGCAACAAGAGCCCAGACTGCCGAGGGAAGCAGAGGGGAGCACTCACTTGAAAGGCGTCGGATCCTTTCTTCTACGAACCCTCCTAGGGCTATTGATGGTACTGATGGCACTGCTGGCATAACTGTAGCGCCCACGGTGCGTCATGCTCTCGGTTCTCGCATAGGGATCGAAGGGAATCGGCGGCACGGGAGGTGGGTTGGCGGTGACGTAGCGGCGAGGTGCTTCTGCAGAGCTGCGGCTGGAGAGTGCGGCCGGGCCTGAGTAGAGACTGTAGGCCGATTCCGCCTGCAAGTCGGGGCCAAAAGACTTGGACAGCTGCTCGGTGTTGTCGCGAAACTCGGGTAGCTTGGGGGGTATGCGCGAGGCCTGGCGCTGGCGCTCCAGCTCGGCCTCTCTAAGGGCCTGAGCCTTCTTTCCCCCCTTGCCGAAGTCACCGCTTTTGCTTCGTTTAAGCAACATGCCGAAACTGGAGCGACGAGGCGGCAGGTCGGTCATTACAGCAGCTCAGTTGCGGAAGATGCAGGAGGAGCGACGTGTCGAGATTGGGGAGGTGCAGCTGCGCGAGGTTCGATTGCGCCACTTCTCGACAAGCCTCTGGGCAGCGTCGAGCTAAGTCGTCCCGTTTGCCGGGCTCGTGTTTGGTAACCCAGTTTGCTGTCGAGAGCGAGTAACGCACTATGCGCCTCTGATCGTTTAGGCTCAGGTTGCCAGATGGCACTGATGCGGATGCGGCAAATAGACAGTCAAAGCGGCAAGAAATCGGGATCACGAGCGGCAGGACCACCACCTAACAAATGGACGGGATCTACCGGTGAGGAAGCAGAGATCAGTCGAGAAAAGAAGCTGAGGGTGTGGGTGAGACTTTGACTGTGCCTGAGAGACGCTGTGCTGATCACGGTTGATAGGCCCAGTGACGACCCAGGACGTAAAAGGGGGGATAAATGGAGGCGCGGGGGGATCCAGGATGGGACAGTGATGAATGTGGATTGGGTGTGGATGAGACCGCTAGAGAAAGTCGGGAGATCGATTGGATTCGATGGGCAGCGTGGTCCGGGCGGCAGTCTAGCTTCAATGGTGGTGCTCGACGTCCAAGTTGGTCGATGTTGCACAGTTTACCGTAACTTACAGTACAGGCTCCACCAGGAGCTCGCTTGTCCTATTCTTCAACGGCTGCGGCTGCACGCAAGCACACATACGCCCATTTCCCCGGTGGAGGCGACTAGCAATGCAGCATCCGCCAGGTACGTCTGGCCTTACGGTTGCTGAACAACGATCATCAGTCTTCGAGCAGCAGAGCGGCGCGCACCATCCCAGCCGGGGCGCACTAAAAACAAAGGGGGGCGTCGATGCAAAAAGGGCTGCAGGGTCCAACCAGGCCAAATGGGTCCAAAAAAAAAAGGGGCGCCATGCGACTCGAGGCCCCAGCTTCTGAGTGGCTGCATGAGTTGACCAGGGGGAATGGTTGGACGATGCGACGAAGTTCAAGGTGGACTTGACCTCGACAGCAACGAACTCTCATGCGAATCCAAGCCGCAAGTAACTCCGTACAGTGCTACGAAGTGCTACGAATCTGTCTGGCTCGCACAAGGATGATCTCAACGCAGAGCGACAAGGCGCGACGCGCGAATCATGGAGGCGATGCGAGTGTGCGGCGTGGGAGAAGCGCCAAGTCATTCGTTGGCCACCGACCCTGCTCGTACTCGTATTTGCTCAACTCGAGCAAACGGCAGTGTACAGGTAATATCTCCATCGAGAAATTGGAGGGGGTACAGAAAGGGTACAACGGCGTTGGTCTGCCTCGAAAAGGTGAGGTTAGGTGATGACGAGGCGCGCGATACGGGCCGCGCTGAGCTTGATGAACAAGGGACGTGTCACGCCCCAGAGCGGCCTGCAGCAGACGCCCATCCAGTGAGCTGAGAAGCCGACGTCTTGCACGGCGGGCCGCCTGTCCCTGGCTATTTCCAGCTGGTGCTGCCGCTTGGCTTGTTCTAGAGAAGCATTGGAGGTAGCGGCATTCGTTCAATGCCCATTTGCCGTCTGAGCGTTCCAGCAAATGAGGCTCGATGGCCAGGCTTCACTGCTCAAGCAAGCGACTTGTCATTGCACCCGACTGTTACTCGACACAGGCGCTTCGGGGTCCAAGACTGCACTGCCGCCTCCGTGCTGCCGCAGCTGACTTGTCCTTCTCAGCCGCCGGCAACATGAGCGCATGAATTGCCCGTCCTGATGTCATGCGCGACGAACCCAATTTCTGTGCCGCGACACCCCTGTTTTCGGATGCCGCGCGAGACACGGCTGTCGATTACGTTGCCTCGCGTGTCTCCCAGCACTGCGGGCCCGCGCTACGACCTGTTCGTCGTCTTTGTCTCACATGCTCACATATGACGTCTCTTGTTCTTGCTTTTTGTCTTCCCATTCATGCCATTGTCCTACTTTGCTCTACGAGAAAGAGCACGTTGAGACAAAAGGGTTCCACGGCGGGGACTTGGGGCCGTGGCACCCCAGAGGCCAAGGCCAGGGTAAGGGTCCGTCGCAGACCCATCACGATGATCCATCCCATCTCACGTCCGACGACCAGCCTTGATGAACCCCGCCCCTGCGATGTCATTTTCTGCCCTACTCCCGGGTCAAGACTCAAGGCCACTCACTACTCGTACGAGTACATCGCCGATGCTGGTGAAATTGCAGGTGCCTCCATTAACCCGCCGCTTCCGGGCCTATCACCTCGCCGGCCCGCTGGGTGGGTTGACGACATGAAACTCGCGTGGCGCCGGGACACGCGCAAACCCTTGTCCCTATGCGCAGTGTCCAAAGCCATATTGGGCGGATGCCCGCGTTTTTAACGGACCGATGGGAGGGGCCAATTTCTTTGCGAGGCCGAGGCGGCCGCCGCTGGACGACTGCCGACATGGACAATCTGCAGATTGTTGTCCGTGCGCTCAGCTTTTCGTGCTCGGTCATACAAAAAGCTTGGATCTCGAGGCATCCCCGTGAAAGTCGGGCTTCGGACATTTGAATTTGAGTGGTATTTTGCCCCCCTGTCTACATGTATGGTTGTGCCCTCAGCGCCAGTGCGTAGTGCCCGCTTCGTCCACATCTGACTGTCTACGAACCCGTCTATAAGATGCCAGCAACGCCCAAGCCAACGCCTCCCCAGCTCCAGCATGCATCGCACGAGCTCATACGTATACCCACCTCGCGATGCACCTAAGCGGCTGTACGTACGCTCGCCTACCCCTCAAACACCTCGTGCTGCAGCTCAATGCCGTAATCCTGTGCCACGTCCTTCATTCGCCGCTCCATCTCGTCTTCCATGCCGCCGCCGAGCCCGAGCCACTGTCGCAGCTTGAAGAAGTAAAAAGCCACGTCTGTCGCCGTCATGACCGACTTGAAAAGGAGGTGCCGCCACGCATTGCGAGCTCGCTGCGGCCAAGGCAGGTTCGGGTCCTGGAACAGGCTGCGGCTCGCCCACTCGCCCATCATCTTGACGCGGTTGACAGGCGATCCCAGGTACTGGTTGTTGCCCTGCACGATGCGCATGTTGCGCCCAATGAAGATGAGCTCTTTGGGCCATTTCTCTTCATCCGACAGCACCTCGCGGATGCCTTGCTTCATCCGCTGCTGCATCGCGTAATGCCGCTCCGACGGTGACATGGCATCGAGCTCCTTCATCATCTCGGACCGTGTCGACAAGTCGCCGCCCTCGTACGGCCGCATCAGCGTCGCGCTGGCGAACAGATCCGAGGCTTTGATACCCCACTGCTCTGTGACACTGGCTACGGTCTTGTTGTCAAACGTCATGAGCGCCTTCCAAAAGGTACCGTACTCGTGACGAAACTTTGGAGGCATGTACACGTAGAGCCCGTGGTCGATGAGAACCAGCTCTGCTCGGCCGTTCGGCATACGTCGGATGAAGATGTTTCCCGGGTGAGGATCGCAGTGTACAACACCCCATTTGAAGATTTGCGCCGAGAAGAGGTCGATCATGGTGGTCATGACCTCCTTTGTCGACAGACCTAGACCACCCCGACCTCGGCTGCCCTTCCACTCTTGCCGCTCTGGCTTGATCTTCGCATCGTATGGCTTCGATCGGAGGTCTCGCCGCGCCGCGTCCATGTCAATAGGCGGAAGTGGACTTTTCGCCCCTGGCGATCCCTTACCATGTCCTCCGAGCCATCTGGAGGTCATGGCTTGCTTATCCCATAGCCGCACGCCCTCAATCCACTCCGTCGTGAGGACTCTCCTCGTCGTGAGCTCTGGATATGTCGTAGGGATGTATACGCGGCCCTTTAGGCTCTTTTCCGAGTTGACCAAATTCCTCATCGTCTCTGAATTCTTGGCTTCGTTGAGAAAGTCCGTCTCCAGTTCCAGCCTTTCCGTAATATAGGGAACAAGGCTATAGAAGGGCAGGTCAAACCACTTCGAGTAGATCCAGGTGACGGTCCTGCGAGCGCCAGTTAGTGTCTATCGCAACCGGTCAAGCTTGCTGAGTCTCACTTGAACGCCCACAGATCCCACGCAATCTGCTTGGCAATCTCCCTCTTCTGAATCTTGATGGCCACCTCTCTGCCGTCCGGCAGTTTGGCCCAGTGGACCTGCGCGACGCTCGCGCTGGCCCTGGCCTTGCGCTCCATCAAGCCCATGCCCTCTTTTCCAGTGAAGCTGACTCCAAAGACCTCTTCCACGCTCTTGCCAAAGTCTTGCTGCACCACCTTCTCGACGTCCTTCCAGTCATCCTGCGGCGCGTCGTCAAACATGCGGCCAAACATCTTCTGGAACTCGGGTGGCAGCACGGCGCTCTGCATGGCGATGGCCTGGCCGATCTTGAGATACAAGCCGCCGTTGGCACGCAGCAGGTCGAAGAGGCGCTCGGCATTGCGGGTGTGCAGGTCCGGGACCGAACCGGCCGTCAACGGCTCCGGTCGGAAGTTTATTTTGTAGTCAATGCCGACGAGGAGAGTGGTGCCGAAAGTCCGGAGGGTACGGCCAAATCCCGACGCGTAGACCTGCCTGTCGACGAGGTAGATGGCGCCGACGCCGACGAGGGCCACGGCAAGCCAGCGGGTCCATTTCCTGCCTCTCTTGTACTGTTTCGCAGCTTGGGGCGCTCCGAGCTCGCCAGGCGAGGGGGGTCGCAGCGGCTGGAAGGGCCCGGACGTCTGGACGTGGCGCTTCACGATGGACCGGAAGACGTCATTTCGGGGCAGCGCGCGAGGCACGCGACATGAACACGACGGCAGCGTCGAGGGGGCGGTCTTCGCAAGCCCCAGTATGCTGCGACGGAGCATGCCAGACATCATCGACAGCTTCGGCTCTGCGGTGAGAGCATCTGGGGGGGAGGACAGTGGTGGAAGGGGAAAAGTTGCTGTAGGTGGGACAGTCAAGTGCACAGGCAGAGAAGCCGACGGACATGCGAAATGCCCGAGGCGCTTTATCCCCGGCGCCGATCGGATAATCGACGCGGCCTGGTGCACACCCCGGTCTGGATAACAAGTTCATCCGCAGCCGTTGTTCCCTTAATGAATCAACAATCGAGCAGCAGTACAGGATGCTATTACTATTTTTCTCAATGAGACGTTCACAGGTGCTCTCCGTAGTTAAAAATTCTTTGCCCTCTTGCCCCACGTCGATATGGGCGAACACACGGGCCGCAGCGCTGGTGGTAATGCAGAATTGCAACTTTGCAATCTTCAGTGCTTGTTCTCTCTGAGGTCTTCCGTTGACTGATTATAACATATTTAGTGATGACTCTTCCATCGCTGGAGCATCAACGTGTGCGTGTACGGGTCGCAGCTCCGAGTGTAGGGTAAGAATTTACCGACCTATGTTTCGAGCCCGGCTTACTCGTACGTATGAAGCTCTATCCGTACGAGTATCTATGACACCTCTTGTGACGGCTGTACCACTAAGCCACACGAAGCAAAAGGATCACGCACGACAATATCGAATTCGTCGATATCTCGCGCATGGTGGTATATAATTATATATCAACCGAGTAAGGGTATCCGTCACACCTCTTCCTGGTAAGGTACAGGGTAGGCCAGCCTTGCGGACAAGACGCCGCGCTCCGAGTACGCACGAGTCGTGAATGCGCAGGTGGCCCGGCACGGTCTACGATACGAACACGGCGCAGTGGCACCCGAAACGCGGTTTCTCACCTGCATCAAACATGCAAAGGCGTGGAGACTGCTGCCCTCTGCGACGTTTACGCCTGCGGACAACAGAGCCGTGGCAGAGCGCTGCGTAGCGTGGGCGTGGTAACAAGTACCAACCAGGCTAAGGCAAGCTGGTGTGCAATGACGACTTTGATTTCCTGGCCTCTGCTGAATACAGTACGAGTGCGCCTCCAAACTTTCACATTAGCTCATTGAATTGGGAGTGCGGACTAGAGGTCTCCCGTATCCAAGGGCCAGTAGCAGGTCGCCATCATCGACACAGCTCTACGGACGGAGCGACGAATTGGCACCATGTTAGATGAATGAACCTGGACAGGAGCTTTTGCTCTCGGTGTTGCGGCGGGATGCAGCGCAGAGCAACACGCGGCCGCGTCGCAGATTGGGAGACGGGCCTCAGAATTCAAGGTGGCGTTCAATTTCCGGAGTGCGTGGCCCCCAGTATTTTAGCAGCGGCGCACGCAAGAGGAGAGAGGGATATTTCCCACTCGCAGCACACCATCCAATAATTGGGTAGGATTGCTGTTCCTGAGCTGGTTGTGGGCTAGCGGCGGGGAGGCGGGAGAGAAGACTGGACCGGGGGGATGACTTCTAGTGTTAAGCTTGCAGCGTCGACTGCTGTGCTGCGGGGTCAGTCTGGTGATCCGGCAGAGACAAATCAAACATCAAGGATGGCCCACTGTCGCAAGCCAAGGACGAGCGAGGGCGGTGCAGACTGGGAGACTTGTTGACGTCGGGTGTCTGAGGAATCTGGCAGAGGGCATGCGGAGCAGTGGGCAAGGCGAGTCATCCATCACACCCCTGCAAGTTGGTCTCGATCGGGCACCTGCTGGAAGAGGTAAGTTAAGTTGGTTGTTGGGGGAGCACTTTTACTTCAAGCCTCAAAAGGCACGATAGGTAGTTCCAAGTGCGTCCGCAGCGGCTGCTGGCCTGCCGTTTACCGGAATCTTGTCTTGCCCGTTTAGCTGAGCTGCGGCTCGGAAACGCTTCAGCCGATGCCGTCTTCCAGCAGTCGTAGCGCGAACTAGCCGTGGCCATGCATGCATCCCATCCTGCTGTATCCGCACTCGTAAGACACTGCATGTTAGACAGTGCAAGGCGAGTCGCAGCCGGT